>CM028135.1:36667500-37157500 GCA_016271365.2 Neoceratodus forsteri | reverse complement strand
CCCGGAAGCTTTTTAATAAGATCCTGTAGCAAAAAAGCAGAATGTGATGCCCACTGATTTGCTGGTATTTTAGCTTATCAGGCGGTAACCAATTGCCACTCGTTTGCTGTCTCCTTCCTCTTCTGCTGCGTTTGCGAGCGAGGGTCAGACAGCATTAGGCCACATTTCAGCAAGGCTTCCCTCACATCCATGGCGTTTCATACACCTCGGGCCCCTCTGCCCAGTGGATCCTGAAGGCGGGCTGGGTAAGAGGTTTGGATCTGAATTTGCTTCTCCTTAAGAACTTTTATCAATGGACCATAGGCCAGCCTCCGATGATGAATTACAGTTGGGTAATCCTGGTCAAAAAATAGATATGAGTCCAGATATTCAATTTCTTTTTTCTGCCAGGCACGGCATAGAATGTCCTCCTTAGTACGACAGCTGCCAAATTTTATTATCAAAGATCGAGGACCAGCTGAGGCCTCCCTGGGTTTTGGCATTAAGTCCCTACGTGCCCTCTCGATACGTAAATCATATGTTGGGGGGAGCTCTAGAACATCTTTAAGCAGGTCTGTTATAAAATCAGCCACAGACCCAGTCTCTGCGCCCTCTTTCAAACAGTTTACTCGCAGGTTATCGCGGTGGAAACGGCTTTCCAGGTCAATACATTTTGGTTCCAGTTTTATAGTATGGCAGCAGAGAGCCTGAACAGTTCTCCCCAAGTGAAGCATTCCATCCTCCGTTTACGATACGCAGTCCTCAGTTTCCTGCACACGTCTCTCCACTTTCCTCATTTTCTGGTTTAGGAACTCAAATTCAGACTTGTTTTCAGTTCTCTCTTCTTTTAGCTCCTTCAGGATGGCATCAAATCTATGCTGCGATAGCCTGTCTGTCACTGCTGGATCGGCTACTCGAACTGGGCCCACCACTCCGGCGGGCAAACTGCTTCTGTATCCCGCCCCATTTTTGTCGCCCTTAGATTGCTGCAACCTCGATCTCTAGCCCTTGTCCTTTTGCAGTCCCTCTCAAGAAGTTTTGTTTTACTGTTCAATTCAATATATTAAGGGGTTCTATCCACAAGGGTCGGGACGGAGCGCTCTCTCTAGTGTCTGCTCTGAGCCGTGGCAGAACTGGAAGTTGCATACCACTTCTAATACCCAATTGTCCAAAGTAATGGCAGACCACGGCAGCCAGAAGTGGCGCAGCTGACCTAATCGCCCCCCCCCCCATTGTAAGGTGGGTCAGGAATCGGACAAGTAGGAGGGATGACCCTCTCCCCAACCAGTCACTGAGCAGCTCTGGAGAGGTCACTGGCCACTGAGGCTGGAGGCACACCACTTCCCATGCCTCTTTTCAGCCCATGGATGCCAAACTTGGGCTTCAGGTTCCACTACTGCCCCTGCTGAGGCTGCTGTCGAGGCAGCTGTGGCTGAAAGGACCTGTATTGGAAGGTCTTTTTCCTAGGTTTCTGTGCCTTCGGTCCTTCTGGAATGACGTAACAGAATCCAGAATGGCCAAGGACTTCTCAATGCTGATGAGATGTTCCTCTACCTCAGGGCCAAAAGAGGTCAATGCTCAAGAAGGGGACTTCGGCCAATTTGAGCTGGGTATCCGCCATGAAGGTGGAAAGCAGCAGCCAGGCCCTGCAATGCATTGTGATGGCTGCTGCCATGGCATGGGCATAGGTCACCCATGTACAATGCAGTTTGCAGCTAGTGTTTAGCCAGCGACTGACCCTGGTTCCTGACCAACTTTACCGACACCTGAAAATCAGCAGGAAGGTGAGGGAGGACTTTGTTTAGCAATCCCAACAGGGACTAACCAAAGCTGGCCACCATCACAGCATAGCTCACCTGACTGAGACTTAAAGGATGCAGCAGTGTAGATCTTTTTAGACGCATGGTCAGTCTTTTTGGACTCTTTGTCCGGAAGCTTGTCCATGTCCTTAGCCATTGGATTTCTGGAAGGCCAAGTCAAAAACCAACCCTTTGGCTGAATGGTGACCAAAGAACATGGAAAGGGACCCAGCAGGGACAGCATACTTGTGGACCATTCAGGTGGAGGATGCCAGGCAAGATACTGGATGCTGCCAAAGTATGAGGGCTGGTCCCAAAATAGTCTCAACCATTGGAAAGGCAACCCCCAGAGCATATGCACTATCGACTGAGCAATGGTTGAACGTGTGAGTCCACAAAGAAAGCAAGGATGACTCATGTGAATCATACAAGGCCTCTTCAAAAACAGCCCTCAACCATTTACTGCTGTGGACCACCCTAGTGTCCTTCGACTGCTGATCTCCACCAATAACCAGCATGGAATTCCTTTGAAGGGGCACCCACGAAAGACTGTGGTGGTGGTAGTGGTGGAGAAGCAGATGCTAGGGAGATTTGCCTCGAGTGGACTGGCATGGGTACCACTGGCGGATGCCACGAGACGGACTGTCCAGATGGTAGAGTCCTACCCTGCAATAGTCCACTGCTGCCAGAAGAGCTCTTCGTAACTCAAATGCATCTTGCATCAGTGCCTCTACTCGCCAGAGAGTGAGTAACGCCAATGGTGGCACCTCTCAGTTGAGAGAGACCTCGCACATGTGTGGCTTGACCCGTTGAGCTGGGTCTTCCAAAGAGTCATGGTAGACCATATGCCTCATTACTTTTAAAAGAAAAAGCTTCCAAGACACCAGCACCGGCTGAGGCTGGTCTCATGGTGACACGGCCAGGGGCACAGACTGGGCAATAATCTCCTGAGAGAGGACTGGGAGCACCAGGATCTGGGAGAGAGACTCTACATCGCGCTCCTCTGACAACCGACTGACAGGCTCGAGGAAGATCTCAACTGACTGCTCAACCAGAGTATAAGTCAACAGGCCCAACAGGCATACCGAGGAGCTTCTGACCTGCACCTCGACCAAAGTTAAGCAGTCAGAGAAGTCGAGGGAGCAGGAGGAACATGTTCACTCCTGATCCCGTGATCTGTGCAGACAGTGCCCGTGTTTCTTGCCCCGATGAGATAGGCTCCCTCCCCCCCCACCGAAGGTCTGGAGGGCCCTACATATTTCCTGAAAATCTTTGTCAAAGGACCCTCCAATACTGGTCCCAGCGGGAAGCAGCACCAAGACAGACAAGAAACTCACTGTGCCTTCAGCTGCCTCCCCCTCAAGGGCAGCAAGCTACGAAGCTGACCCAGCAGCCACTGAGGCCTTCCTGTGGCCCTTAGGTAGATTCCGCTCCGAAGGGCGAGCCTTAACATCCATTCCTCAACCAAAGTTGAAGGCATAGTCTGGCAAAGGCCGTAATCCACCAAGTCGTGCTGCATGCCTAAACAGTACAGACATGAGATGTGTGTGGCGGTGACCAACATTTTCTGTCAGTACTGCATAAAAATTTGAAACCCGGTTGTTTCAGTTACTCCATCGTCGATTGCTGTCAGGAAGTCAGAGCAGAAGACAAGGATACTGAAGAAATGACTTGATTCAGTCAAAGAATTCGGCTTCGAAAAATGCTTGATAAGTATTCTTTCAGACACTGCAGAGCTGCGAAGAATACCTGTCCCTTCCAGTAGAAAGAAAAATATAATGTCACGGGGTAAAGCTGGAGGATACCAAGTCCGGGCAGTAGGAGAAACATAGCTTGAAGATGTCTGACAAATCAGCCTGTCCCATGAAACTGCCAAAGTGTGGATACTGAAGTGTATCCATGTCCTTAGAAAGGACCTTTTTTGTATTTTGTTTTGTTTTTGCATTTTTGTACATGCAGACTCTACAGGGAAACACTGCAGCCGCTATGCAAAATGCAACATTATCCACAGAGCTGTGGTTTAATGGTCTGAGTTATGAGAGAGCATACAGTTAGCCAAGTCACAGGAGTTATTCCACACTCAGTTTAATCAGTGCAATGTGACAGACCAAGCATTAAAAACTGGCAGTAAGGAGACAGGTTTTAAGCTTCATCCTAGTGATCTACAGCATTGGTGGGACTCGAAGCTCATGGCAATCTCAAATAATTTGAATTTTAGGACGTTCACTTCTTTATTACTAAAGGACAATAGCATAAAAAATGGCTTTCATAATGTTGGTGCCCCACGTCTGGAAACCAGCCAGGGTTTTCAGAGACCGACCAGGAGAAGGATCGAAAGTCCCAGTGGATGCTCTCTTCCCACAGGAAGAGCATCTGTCAGATGTCACCGTGAGGGCATCATTTGGATGACCACAGGCGATGCAGCACGGACGTGCTACAGGAAGGGACAGGATGCCTGCTGGTGCTGCAAGCTTGCATGTGGGCACTTGTGCACCCTCGGTGCCGGCATCCCAGGGTCTGGGAAAATACAGGAAACAAGCCACAGTAAACTGGTGCAGGACTCACACAGGCCCCACACTGTCAACTATGGCTCCTCCTGCTAATGGAGTTCAGTCTCCACCAGAGGGTTCTGGGTCACCTCATCCCCCATGGCCCCACCGTGGACAGCAACCCACAAAAGAAACAGGAGGAGTAAGTCTGGAGAGAAGACAGGTGATGGAGCTTTGCCGGTCCTACAGAAGGAGGCAGGCTGGAGAGTCAGAAGCATAAGCAGTAAATCAAAACAAAAGGACTGGGAAGTATTTACTGTTCGCTTCTTCCACCTGGTAGTATTACCAATCCATCCACTGACCTGTTTCGGGCCCTCACCACCACCTCTAAAACAAGTCTCAAAGCCACTGGGTGCCTCCAGCCTCTGACTCTCTTAGTCCAATACTGCGGTGGAATCTTGATATACTTCCCTACTCACTGCCACTTAATGCTCCGACCCATATTTTTTTTACATTATGTCATACTGCAACTACCTTTCTGGACAACCAGTAATTCCCAAAAATGGTCTTTTGCACTGTAGATAACTGATGCTGTCAGCTGTCCCCACCTCTACTGCTTACACTACATCAGTGCATGAATCCATGACTAGTAGCATAGCATGGTGCTACCAATTGTGCATGTATGTACCAACATACACTATTATTCTACTTTTTGTTTTGCACCGGGCTCCCCTAGCCCCGCGAATGGGCTGCCAGGCTCCGACAGCCGCTTCCTTCATACTCTGCCATCTCCCCCAGTGGGACGGTGGCCAGAGGGGATGGTACTGGAGCCAGTCACATCAGGGGTTGGCATTTTTGCTGCTATAATTCTCTCGATGACATGCAATGACAGCCCACGCCCACCCAGCCCCCATGTGGGCAGGCACTGACCGCATTCAGTACTCCTGGCCTCCGCGAGGGGTCAGTCTTACGTTGGACACTCGTCTCACTCTCCTTCCAGAGTAGGAGAGCAGTCCAGTGGACGCCCATCCTACTCTTCCCCACCCTGCCAGCACTCCAACTTCCGGATCTTCCCCGAACCCGGGTCGCCAGCATCACAGACTGCAGCCATGCCTCTGCGCCAGTGGGCCAGTCTACCAACATACACTATTAAATGTGCAAGGTGAGAAACAAATTCCTAAAAGTAGAAAGTAGGAGTAAATCATGAAAAAATGGGAGTAAAACACTCCTTTACTCCCTTTATCTAGTCCCCCAACTGAAATTCAAATTTGTTATGAATATTGTGTAACTCAGTTTTGCAGCTGCCAACCAGAAATTTTTTTTGCTGGAAACCAGAAAAATCTCCATAACCTTTACTGAATTCATTTCTTGTAAATCTCATTTTTATTTAGATTTTCCAAATTACGACAGACAAACATACATAAAACAGTGACAGGGTTATTGGTTTACAATGAATTGATTTGAGATTTATACATAGATATCTGATCTCGCTAATTTCCATTAATTAATTCATAAGGGGATATCGAATCTCATTTACCTTAACATCCTTCTGGTTATCCTTTTCCAGGGCCACCTTAACTCAGCGGCATCCTGCCACGTGAGGCCTCACATAAATCAATCAGCCCTCCCCACTCTCTCGAGAGCTGTCAGCCCAGCAGGACTGTATCGGACAGGTATTGACTTCAGGTAGTCCAGCTGTTGCCCACTATCACTTCAAGGGTAGTGGCCATTTCTGTCATGTACGCTAAATCACTTTTCAGGCCTATTCAATCCACCTCAAGGATGAAGGTGTCATCATACCTCATATAGTATACTCAACCAGCGGGACCACCTATCTGTGAACTCTCTTTAATTGATTTAGTCCATGGGTAATCTGCTCCATCTGGTAAATCTGCCTAGTGACCTCCCACCACTGTTGGATCGTGGGCGGTTGTCTGTAAGCCAAAGCTTAGTAACCACTTTTTGGCCGCAGTAAGCAGCAAATGCAGGAGATATCTAACATTGGTTTCTGTACCCCTTGGAGTGTCAAGAAAAGATATACCCTCCTGTGAGTAGTAACTGAGGGTCAAATATCTCTCTCAAGTGGCCCTGCAATTGATCCATGAAGGGTTTGAGGTTCAGGCAGGACCACATAATGTGGGTGTGTGTGGCTCTGCTCTCTCCACATAGTCTCCAGCACCCTGTAAGCAGACTGCAGTAGTGACTAGTCATTACTGGCGCTCTGAAGTATCTAATTAGATTCTTCCACGCAAATTCCCTACACTGATGGGAGCTTTACCCTAGAAGAGTATTCGCATGCTCTTCGCCATTCCTCTGGTGTGAGTGGAGAACCAAGTTCTTCCTGCCATTGAGCTCAGTATGGTCCCAGTGTGTACCACTCCCGAGAATTGAGGGGTCTTGTAGTAACGGGCATTAAGTGAAGCCTATCTGCCCCTGTATTTAACAGTGATTGGACAACTACAAAGTCAGGTAACTCTCCGGACTATGAGCAGTCTTGGGGAGCCCTCGGCAATAATGTCTTAACTGTAGAAATCTGTAAAAGTCCCGATTCTGAATATTAAACTTACTTTGTACTCTGTTAAAGGGCCACATTTCCCCCTGGGACATTATCTGTGTAAGGTATCTTAGCCCATATCTCTCCCAGATCTGGAAGCCATGGTCAAGTCGGTTAGGGAGGAAATCTCCCAGCCTTGAAATTGGGCAGATCAGAGCCAAGTAAGGAGACAGTGACTGATTTTTTTTAATTGTTGACATGTCTTACTTCGCGCTCTGACCCACGGATCAGAAGGGAGCCTAGGATCAAGCCTGGGGCTGGACGCGTATAAGTTCTGATAGTAGTCTTTATCTGGCATAAGGGCCTGTTCTATTTGTAACCAATGTGGCTCCCCCACTGCGTTCTGCCTAGCCATAATATGGGTCATCATAGCGGCCCTATAATACTGTTGCAGATCTGGTAATGCCAGGCCTCCCTCCCCCCTAGGAAGGCTAAGTATCCTCATTCGGACACGAGGCTTTCTGCCCCCCCAGATAAACTTAGAGATAAGGCGGCTCCACTCCACAAATGTTTTTTTTTTCTATGCAAAGTGGGACATTCTGGAACAGGTACAGGGCCCTAGGCAAAGTTACCATCCTTATTAGGTCTATTCTATGGCTTAATGTGAGAGCAACGAGCCCAGGCCCCAGGTCCGCCCTGAGCTGAGCAGTAAAGGAGTCATAGTTATTTTGAAAGGATTCCCGAATTCTTAGTGATAAATACCCCAAATATTTTAATTTTGTTAAATTCCAGTTACATGGGAAAATGGAGTTTACATGCGGCGAGGGAAGGTAGTGGAATGACAGAATTTCCGTTTTTGATAAGTTCAGCTTATATCCGGAAACTTGGCTATACTGGTCCAGGAGTGTCCTTATAGTTGGTAGAGATTGTTCTGGGTTTGAAAGGTACAGCAAGACATCGTCTGCGTATAACGCTATTCGATGCTCTGCGCGCCCTGTCACACCGGTGACACCCGGCGCTTCTCTAATGTACTGGGCTAAGGGCTCTATAAAGGCTGCAAATAAAAGGGGCGATAATGGACACCCTTGTCTGGTTCCTCTTCTAAGTGGGAAGTGCTCCGGGTGATGACCCCCCCACCTTAACGCAAGCCTGTGGGTCTGCGTAAATGTTTTGCAAAACCCCCACAATACTGCTGGGAATGCCAAGTTTCTCCAGGACTTTGTATAGAAAGGGCCAAGTCACTCTGTTGAACGCTTTTTCAGCTTCGAGACTAATGAGGACTGCTGGAGCGTTGCCGGATTGCATACTATGCACAATATGCATCGTACGCTTGATGTTATCTGTTGTGGAGCGCATTCTAACAAAGCCTGCCTGATCCTGGTCTATTAACATGGGCATAATTCTGTCTAGCCGACTTGCTAATATATGCATGAACATCTTATAATCTGAGTTTAGGACCGAGATAAGTCTGTATGAGCTGCAGTGTTGATGATTCTTCCCCGGTTTCGGGATCACAGAGATTGCTGTGCGCCCACGATGGGGAGGGTGCTCATCACCAGTATGGAATTGAACAGAGTAAGGAGTTGAGTGGATACTTGTTGCCTCACAGCCCCATAGAATTCACTCCCGTAGCCATCGGGCCCTGGAGATTTTAAGGTTTTCGCTGAGGAGATTGCTTCAGCTATCTCTTGCTCTGTTATGCTTGAGGTAAGGGAGTCTGCTTGGACTTGATCAAGTCGAGGCAAAGTTATTTTTCCAAGGTACTCCGTAACTTGAGATGCTGTGGGAGACTGTTCTGGGGTATAAAGATCTGAATAATACTCTGCGAATGCCGCTGCCATATCATTTATCTTAGTTAGGGACTGGCCCCCCCCACCGGGTGTTTAAGGGAAGTGATTGTTGATGCTTTCCTTTGCCTTCGGGCTTGATACGCTAGCAGTCTAGTGGCACGGGGTCCCACCTCGTAGTATCTCTGCCTCAGAAAAGTCAATGCTAGCTCAGTCTGTTGAAGGGCCAGACAATCCAGTTCTGCCCTAACCTCCTGAAGCTGGGACAGCACGGAGGTGTCCCCACACTTATGTGCATATTGGAGAAAGTGTAGGTTCTCCTCTAGAGTGGCCCTGCGGGCCTTTCTCCTACGGTTTAGTTCTGCAGTATGTTGTATAATGTGGCCTCTTAGGACAGCTTTGACAGTATCCCAGTGCACTGCGGGAGTCGTGTCTGCCGGAGGGTTGAGCTCCAGTATCTCAGCTAATTTATCCGCTAAAAATATTCCCTAAACTTTTCTGAGCGTAGGTAATAGGGGTTGAGTCTCCATCGGGAGTTCTTTGGCTGTAGCCCCAACTCCAAGGTTGTACACATAGGGGCGTGGTCTGAAAGGGAGATATCCCCTACTTGAGCCTCGCACATCCGGTCCAGAAATTCAGCCTGTGTGTATGTTTGGTCTATTCGGGAGTAAGTCCTATGTACTGCTGAGTAATGTGTGTGAGTCCCTGGTTCAGGGGTGTAAATGCCTCCAGACGTCTATCCATCCTACCTCCTTAACATATCTCCTAAAAAACTTTTGCCCTGGCGTTTGCTTGGACACCTTAGGATTGGAGGAATCTAGTGAAGCATTCTGTGTCAGGTTAAAATCCCCCGCTAGCAAGAGCATGCCCTTTGTATTTTGCAGGATTTTATCCATCAGTGTTTTCAGTTGAGGGACAGGAGTCCCAGGAGGGAAATAAGCGTTAGCCAGAGTAACCAACATCCCGTTCAGGGACCCTTGAACTATTATCAACCGTCCCTCTGTATCTCTTATGGTGCGCTGGTGTTGAAATGGGGTACCTGCTGGAATTATTATTGCAACCCCCCTTCGTCTGCCTGATCTACTTGAGGAGCTATATAATGTTCCCCTACTGAGCCTGGCGAGTTTGAGATGTTCCCCAGAACTCAGATGCGTTTCCTGGAGGTATATCAAGTCCGCCCGACTCCTACAGAGATATGTCAAGACTCGTGACCTTTTTATCGGAGAGGTAATCCCATTAATGTTCAGGGACATCAACTTGACCCGTGCGGTGGTCATTGTAACTTATAGGTGGTCCCGCTGGTCAGAAAGATTCTCCCCTTTTCTTCATTCTGAATCCCATCAGTATCTATCAGCTCAATACCTGTCATTACTAACTGATTACAATCACATCAACATGTGAAATTGGAACATACAAACAAAAACTGTTAACAAGAAATAGAAAAACCCGGTACTTCCAACAGTGGGAAACTGGAACAGATTCCCTGGCATGGAACTGCCCACACCTTGAGGCTTCATCACTGAAAGTGATGCCCCCCTGACACCTAAAGTGCCTGTTCTGAGAGTAAAGTAAGAGAAAAGTGGTGACACCAGATTTGAAGAGTCAAATCTAACTATTTCATCTAGTGCACTGTAACGATGAGTGGTATGTGAATTATTTTAACCACAATATCCACCTGCCACCCAAATGCCCCCTCCCAGAATTTACTAGAGGGATTTTTTAACTCAGCAAATTAGATTAAGGGTCTATCCAAAGTCGCACCCACCCCTAGGGGGCTACATGCGCATTATTCCTCCCCGAGTTCCCCCCCCCCTCCAGTAAATCTGTTTCCCAATTCCCCGATGTCCTGGGTGGGAGTTCCACGGTAGGCTCCGTATGGATTGTCCCGCTCAGCATCTTCCCCTCCCAAAATGGCCGGCCCTCAGCGTTATGTACTTGGATTACCAGGTCGGGACTTACCTGCCCCATCCGGCACTTGAACAAGCCCCCCTTATGCTATATAGACAGGCGCCCAAACTTACTTTCTAAGGGGCTCCCAGGGTCACCTTCAAGCATCTTTGTCCCCCTCCCTACTGGGCCCCACTGCGATCACCCAACCTCAGTTCTCTGCTACCGCTTACTACTTGAATACAGTAGCCCGACTATCTAGGGTTCTTTGTCTACCTTATCCCCCATAATTCAATATCCAAGGAGTGGCTAGACATTGTTACTCTCTCAGATCAGCCCCTTCGGAGTGAGGTCTCTTACCGGCATCACGATGACTGCTTCAGAGCTGCAGCAAGTCCTAAGCCAAGCTCATTACCTAAAGGAATCTGGAGCCATTCCATGCACACCCTCCCCTTGCCCCCCCTCTCCACCCCTCATTATTGTCCATTAAAGCAGCCTGCACCAATGCCCATATATGGGCAATACACCCCCCCAAACTATTCCCAGGTCTCAGCTCCATCCGTAGCTGCATGAAGATTTCCTCCATCCATTCCAACCTTCCTAATTTCACCCCGGACCATTAAGGCTTTGGCTGTATTGGAAGGGACCTATCTTATCCTGTGGTATCTACTAGATCAAGGTCACCAAGCAGGCCCACTCCTTCTGCCCCTTCGAGCTCCTCCCAGTAGAGAGACCCTGTTGTTATGTAGCAGGCCTTCATCTACCCCGCCTCCCCAAAACAGCCACTGCTTCTTCAGTGTAATTTAGGAAAAATCTCCCTTTGAAAAGCGCTAGATCGCTGCCTGAGGAAAGATGTACTGCGGAAGCCTTCGCCCACCATCAAAGAAACCCCTCTGCAAAGACGTTTGGCGCTGGGCAGTACACCTGCTCTCTCTGCCAGTCGCGCCTTCCCCAGTTCGCCCCTGGCTTTGTTAGTACAGAGGGAGACAATCCCCTCACCCGCCCCGGATTCCCTGACCGAACCACCCCCCGGTCAGTCCACCCACGCCTCCGCAGTAAGGCCGAGCCGCTCCATGGACAGCAAACAGCCCAAGCACCCCCCCAATAAACCGTAACCCGCTCCTCGCATAGGCCTCAGGTCCGCCGACTGTAGGAGAACAGAGAACCCAGAGGTGCACCTTCTGGGGTTGGTTGCACCCGCTCTCCTGGACCATCGGGTCTCCCCAGACTCTCCTCCACCCCCCACTCCCCAACCATTAACATCCCCCGTTCCCCGCTCCTCCAATACCCTTGGGAGAGGCAAACCTTAGAGAGAGAGTCACTGTACAATGCCTCCGTGCATCCTCCGGCCGGCTGCTTCTAGCACAACTGGCTATCTTAACAGAACTCAGCCTCTGTCTTATTTTAACCGTGTCCCCAGGTTTGCCTATGAGGCCTCATCTTTAATTTGGTGCGCCATGCGAAAAGAGCGGATGCATTTCGCTATCCCCTCCCCTTCATCTCTCAGCCGCGGAGTGAGTTCCAACGTTCCGCCGACAATAGGTGGAGGAGAACTCACACAACTTTGGATCCCCGGGACGGAGGCCCCCTGCCCATCCCCTCAGGTCTACAAACGACTTAATCTTGACCCCCCCCAGGGTCGAGAGCGACCGGAGGCTATCCTGTGGGCCCATCCCAACAACCCAGCCATGCTGCTCGTCCTAAGAGATCGGCCTCAACAATTTACCTTCTATCACAGAACCCTGCTCGGAGTAAGACCAACAAGTAGCACTCCACCCGCCCCCCCCCAGCCTACCTCGCCCTCACCCCCCCATACCAGTCTACACATTCGGAGTGGAAGTCTGTATGGATGAGAGTATCCCATCCCTCTCCCCACGTTCATAGTTCAGAGTCCAAACAGGTCCAAAAGCAGTTCCAAATTCATTTTGCACAGGAGCATTTCCCCTGCGAGTAGCTACACAGCCCGAATGTGTACTCATGTCTCTCATCCTTCAGCTCCCAGGTGTCTCGATCCTCCAGAGCCCACAGGGGTTTGCTTGTTCAACGTTGTAACGATATTCTGAATTGCTTCAACACCCTGCCGCCGTCTCGCTTCTCTCTGACCGTTGTTCCAGACTTTAAGGGCCAATTTGGAGGCTATTGAGGGTTCAGGATTTGCCCGTTGCACCTGCACTTCGATCCCTCGTTTCCGCAACTCCTGCATGGCTGAGGCCGCATTATCAAACGTCAGCGAGCCATCCCCAAACATGACAGTGAGCTTCGCTGGGTAGGGAGTTCTAAACCGTATTCCTTTCAGCTTCAAGGCCCGCATCAGAGGGATGTAGGCCCTACGTCTGGCCATGATTTCCGGTGCATAATCGTTCTCGAAATAAAGCCTGTTGCCAGCCAGTGATACCACTCCCGCCTTCCAAGCTGTATGCAACACTGCTTCTTTGTCCTGAAATCTGAGAAATCTCACTAGGATCGTTCTGGGGCGAGCTCCCGGCTGTATCCTCGGCCCTAAGGTATGATGTGCTCTTTCGATCTCCAAGGACACTGTCGGGGGAAGTGAGAGCAGCTCTTTTAAAGTTTTGTGCAGAAACTCCAGCATTTCACCTCCCTCAGCCCCTTCAGGAATCCCAGAACTTCTAATATTATTTCTGCGGTTTCTGCTTTCCGCATCTTCGGCTCTGTCTCTAAGAAGCTTAACCGAATTATATAGCTGGACTATGGCCCTCTCTGTTTCAATCACTCGGGATTCCGTTTCTTGCGCCTGGGTCTCGGATTCATCTTGCCGCTTCTCCAGTTTACTTATATCAGTACGCAGAGCTGCCGTGGTAGACCTGATTTCTTTGCGAAAATCCCTCAATTCATTCAGGACAAGGGATATTTGTCGTTGTACAATACTTAGTGATATCTGGCCACAATCAGCAACATCCCAGGAAGAGCCACTCGAGGCCTGCGAGCCTTCACTTTCGGATTCATCTTCCTGCAATCTTTCAGCATCCGGCGGGTCTACCGCTTTATTTTTCACTCGATCGTTTTTCTTTGGCATAGTGTACCTCCCACTGTCACTTTCTAGTGTTTTGATATTCGTATTGGAGAAATTAGGAGGTTTAACTTGTGGATTGTGACGGAGCTCCTAGATCAGGCCGCCGACTCAAGCATGACGTCACCGGAAGTCTACTGAATTCATTTCAACTCATATATATGCTTAGGGGCTGAATGAATAAAGGATTTCAGTATGCCATTCTAAAACTCACAGGTGAGGGGGGAAGAGCTAGTTTGTAGTCTAGACAAATGGGCAAAATACGCTGTTCAGGTCGATCTAGCCATCACCTACTGACGTCTGATGAAAAATGAAAACAAAACAAAAAAAAAAAAAAAAAATCACCAGAAAGAGAATCATTCAGTTAAAGAGATTTGATATACCACATTATTTAAAAAAGCATGAGGAAAACAGATGCTGTAATATTACTTTTTTATATTAAGATATGCTCTTAACACAGTGCATTGATTGAGCAAGAGCAGCTGCTGGTTTGGGCAGCATGTTAAGAATTGCAACAAAGTGTTATCCAGTCCAATCCCAATATGACCTTCTGTGTGCCTTTGATAGTTCAAGTTCTAGTGAACTTATGTATAATGGCTATTCAAATGTTCCTGTATCCGTTTATTATTTGAGGCACCCAAAGCCATTTTGAAAGGGCTCTGCCTGCCTTAACATCCGCCGCCATCCTCTTTCCATTCAGCCCACAGGCTCACTCATATCCGGCTGGCACGCGACGTACCCGCGAAGGGGTCCTTTAATTGCCCGCTTGTTTTAGATCCAATACCAGAGTGCGATTCCTTGTCAGGCCCCCTTGGGGGAAAAGGTATGGCCATCAAGCTGCCCTGACCGACTGCCATTATCCTTCAGCTTTACACCCCTTGAAGTACGGACATGCAGTGATGTCCAGGCACTGCGTGCCAATGTCCGCCGTACTTGACCCTTGAATGCACCACTCCTGCACTGCCCCCGATATCCAACAGGGGCCCGCCGCAGAGCGATGGAAGCCCCAAACCCTCCCCAGGGAAAGGAAAGCAGTCCATCGTACGTTCAATCCTTTCCCTTCCCAGCCAACCCATGACAGCCCAGGCGCGTTCCCGAACCCGGGTCATCGGTATGGTGTGAGATGTGGCATCCAGCACCTCAAACCTCAGCGCCACTGGGCCAGCCAACTTCCAGAATTCTTGAAAATAATCCCATGATAGCAGAAGAGACATAAAAGAGTGTCCCAATGCACTCACGGAGATCATGACCGGGGGTGGGGGGGAGACGCAAGGGCAGTGCATAAGAAACAATCCAGAAGTAAATGCTCAAAAGATTTATTACAGCATATTTACTGTAGGTAACGACAAGGAGCCCAGATTGGCATCCAGGCACCTAAAAATGCTCCATTTCACCCCAAAATGCACTTTGGCAAGCATGACAATTAAAAGCTTGTCAAAGGCCACCATTCAAGAAGCCAGCTGTTTTTTTGTTTCTTTTTATTTATAATTTATCTCCCCCCAAGATGGCCAAACTAAAATACCATGTCTGAGGAGGTGTGGTGGGGTGGGCATGCCATTTCACAGCTTTTGGGATTCTCCCATTCTTCAAACTTTCTACCAGGAACTTGGCCCCACAATGGAGGGACAGCGGGCAATACTGCATCTCTAGGACTTCAAAACGCTGACTTTAGGATTGTGGCCACCGGCTCGATGCTCCAACCATCTAAAAGCCTTTTTAGATATTTCATTGTGTCCCAGAGTGTGGGTGTAAAGGACAGACACCGATTCAGTCTGTATAAGGTACAACACGTTTGCTGCGTGATTTTATTTCAACAAGGTTCCAAGAAAGAATAAAACCCAAGGAAATAATAAAGGATAATAAATCATTACACAGCAGTTGTCATGATGCAACAGTCAGGATCACAGAACATTGCTAGGATCCTTTTCTCATCTGCGCTTCAGATTGCTTCGGACATGAAGAGTACATGTCCTTCCCTCTCCCAGGCTCCACGCAGACTGGAAAACCAAGGCTGCTTGCAACAGGCTCCGGGCAGACTGGAAAACCAAGGCTGCTTGCAACAGGTTCCAGACAGACTGGAGAACCAAGGCTGCTTGCAACAGGATCCGGGCAGACTGGAAAACCAAGCATGGTTTCCTTGCTCTGCTCCTCTAACTCTGTCTTGGTGCAGGCTTCCACTGCCTCTATAATCCCTCGTTTAATAATATCCCATTTCTGCTCTGCGTCCATCTCCTGCCTTATGCCCTCCAGTTTCCCTTTCAGTACTTCCCACATCATCCCAAAGTCCGCCCCTGAAGTTTACCACCCGGGTTACTGAGTTCTCTGGCTCCCTGCACATTGTGATATTAAACCATACCGTTTGGTGATCACTGTCTGCTAGTGGGTCCTCCACCATTATTTCCCTTACTGCCTCCCCATTTGACAATACTAGATCTAAAGTGTTCTTTAGCCTAGTAGATCCACTGATCAACTGTGTCAAGAGACTCTTCTGGATCGCATCCACTGACCAGAATGCTCCAGTCAACCCCCAGCAAGTTGAAACCCCTATAAGTATCAGTGATAGTTACAGTTCAAGAAACCGACACACTTTCCAGTTCTAATGACAGCAGTACATTGCAGAAATTAATGACAAAAATTTGGACATTAAAGATATACTATAGCACTAATTAGATACAGTTAGCATAACAAAGCATCATTAGGTTATGTGCATTACACAAGTTAAATAAAGATATCATACATCACATCACATAGCATTAAGTGCATCCAAAGAAGCAATGTCTAGAGCACAGTGCAGGACTAGGCATCACATGGAAGAAGAGGGGGTAACAGAGACAAAGGTAGTGAAGAGGAGGAGCGATCAAAGGAGGCAAAGACAAGATTAGGGAGAAGGAGGAGCCAGTACAGGACAACCTCCTTGCCCATGTCCAGACGAAACCAGTGTGATGGTCGCTTCCTGCTAGTGGTGCTTCCACCTTCACCTCCTGGACATGCGCACCATTATACAGAACCAGGTCCAGTACAGCACTCTCCCTGATAGGTTCCTGGGCACACGTTGTCAGGAACCCACTCTAGGATGCACCCAGCAGCACCAGAGTTCTTGTACAGGTGGCAGCAGGGATCTTCCAGTCCACCCCAGGCAGACCGAAGTCTGCCATAATCACTACCTCCAACCATCTCCACAATTTAGGACCCCAGTTCCCTGTCCAGTTCCTCATCCTGGTTCAGTGGCCTGTACGCCACTCTTATCCTAAGCTTTTTACCTTTCATTGACTGTACCTGTACCAATAGCACCTCTATCTTCAGTCATCTCCTCCCTAGTACAGGTTATCCCTGCCCTCATGTACAGGGCCACTCCTCCCTCCCCACCTCTATTCTCTCCTATACAGATCATACCCAGAAATGGAGAGGTCCCAGTCATAGTGCGGCGTGGCCAACATTTCGGTGATGGCAGCATATCCACCTCTCCCTCTACCACCCGTGAATGCAGCTCAGCCATTTTGTTCCCCAAGTTCCATGCATTCAGAGTCCCCCTCCACCGCTGGACTGTCTGCCCCTCCCCCCGTACCTGGTCCCATCTGCCAGCCTTCAATATTTAATCTCTCATCTGTCCCTTCCTCCTCTTGCCCTGACTGGTGGGAGGAAGCCTGATGGCCTCCTTCACTAGGTGACTAAGGGTATTATGATCCTTGATGCCCCCCCCCAATCAGTTTAAATGCAGTTTCTTGCAAATACACTCCACAAATCTGTTCTTCAGCATTCTCGTGCCCTCTTTGCTAAGGTGTACCCTATTTAGTGCATAACGGTCTTTGTTCTCCCATGTGCTCCCACAGCCACCAATTAGGCTGCATCACTCCTTTCTACAACAACCCAAGCCAAATATTAAACTCCTCAATCCTAGCCTTTCTTGCAGTGCTGGCCCTCTGTACTGACAGCACCTCCCAGAAGGCTACTGACCTCCCCACATTCCTGCAGAGCATTTAGGCATGAATAACTTTTTTTTTTTTGTTAATTCTTTTACTATAAAATGACATCAAGAAAATACCACACCATAAGTTTCAACAGACACATATTCCCGCAGCCATCGGCTTCCCATGTGGGGGTTATGTTAATAAGTGCTACCAACTAATGGCCAAGGTCAGCAGTATTCGTTAGCATAACACAAGCACAGGAAGCTGGTGTAAGATGGGCACAATCATGTATCTTGATCATAACTGATATTACAGTAATTAGAAAATGTCAAAGATAAAAAGGTTAAAAAAAAAAATTCAATTCACTGATGCCTAAAAGCCCTAACCTGGGGTCTCCACGGCATCTGGTAAAAGGACTGCAATGTGTGCAGCTTTCCTTTAAAGAGCAAAACCTCATACTGGTATTGGGGGTTAAAGTCAGATACTTCGCAGAAATGTACAAGGCACTGGGGAACACTATAGATCGACTTCTTATGCACGTAATACGACTCTGTAAGGCAGACGATGGGAGCACTACTGCTGACAAACAGTGGAAAGTATCTTGTTAGTTGAGCGGTGGCCTTGATTTGTCATAATTGGAACTCTAAAGCATACTAAAAAGCACTTAAAAAAAGTCCCTATTGTACCCTTATCGAGTGCGCCCACACGCTCTCCATGTACCTAGGATTTAACAATAACAAAACAATAACACACGATAAAAAAGAAGCAAACTTCAAGATCTAGGATTGCTGCTTTTTAGCCAGCAGTCTTCCTGTCAGCTGGACTTCTCGCCTCTTCCTTTGCCCCTGTTCCATTCGGGAGCTTACTACTGGGTGGGGATGTGTCTGGCAGTCTTGGGATTAACTGAAAGGACTCTGTTTTGAATATTGGCCCACTAATTCTCTGCTCCCGTCGGGGGTCTTGCCTGCTTGGGGGGCAGGTCTGCTGGGGTCTGATAAAAGGAAGCACACCTAACATCTCCCACATGTTCGTGTCCCAGCGAGTGAGTAGAACAGGCAAAATACTGGCGTCTTAGGTGTGGACAGGGGAAGCGGAGGACCTTGTCAGCAGATATGTTAAGTACCAGTTTTTCTGTTGGTGTTGCACTCACTGATGGGATATAGGTAAGAGAAGGCCACGATATTGTCAAAGGTAATAGTGTTTTGTAAATGTTGTAGTGTTTAAAGTATTACAACAAAAAGTGATGTGTAAAAAAAGAAAGGAGGGGGAACATGCATCTTGTTATGGTAAATCCTTAAAAGTTGAAGTACAAGTTGTGTAGTGTAGTTACTTGTACTATAGACAGCTTGTTCTTACTGGTTTGGGGAAGGGAGGACAAGAAGTACAAGGAAAGCAAAAATAAGAAATGTGGGGGGTGGTGCAGTCCAGTAGTTGTGAAGCAGCAATCTTCAGGGAGAATTTCTGAGGCTGCAATGCTGTCCAATCTCTGTGTGCCTCTCTGAGCGGACGGGGACGGTCTCTAGACTCAAGATTGCATTCATTTTGAGCCAGAAAAAGTTTACTAGGATCCAGGCTGCGTCGACTAAGAGTTGTAAGACCTTTTCCCCTACCAAGGGGCCATGTAGTCTGGCACCGTTACCTCAAAGGATGCCAGATAGGAGCAGCAGTTGGACTAAGGTAGGCGCGAGGAGGGAGGAGGAGGTGTCACAGGAACATTCCTCAAACACAGCCGGTACCACTGCAGAATTCTTATGCCACTCTGGCGGAGCGGGACATCCAAGAGGACCACCCGTGGTAGTGGCAGGGTAGGAAGTGGGAGCCCTCATAAGTGGAAGTCCCACGGAGGATGAAAAGGGACCCCATAGAAGGAGGAAGCAATTACTAGTAGGCGACTACTGTCAGGGGATAGAATTGGGAATAGGAAAGGAGGTGAAGAGGGAGATCAGGCGCTTACCATGCGCCACAGCCAGAAGGGATGGGCAAGCATATACTAGAATACCTAGGGCAGTAGGAGGGAGAAAGGAGCTGGATGTCGTTCACCTGGGCACAAATTACCTGGCTGGGGATGAGACAACAGGTCAGAAGAAGTTTAAAGAGCTGGGAAAAAGTCTTAAACAGATAGCATGCTCTAACTTTTGCAGAGGTGTTGCCTGTATAAAATAGGAGGAAGTAGAGGGAGCTCTACACAAAGGTTTTCAACTCATGGTTGAAAGTCTGGTGCAGAGAGGAGAGGTATGGCTACACTGGGTGGGGTCCACTTGGAAGAATAGGAGCCTATACAGAGATGGCCAGCATCCATCTGGAAGGGGGACCACAGTTCTCAGTGGAAGGTTTAAAGGTTTTTTTGATGAATGTTAAACTAGCTGGGGGAAGAGACTATGTGGAAGTAACTGGCCCCCACCTCCACACACGTATAAAAGGCAGAGACAGAGTGTAGAGATTCTGGAGAAATATAGTCCCACATTGGATAAAGTAAATCAAATAAGCAGGAGGGAAACTAAGCAGACAGATGAAAAGAGGGAGTGGGGGACAAAAAGAAAAAGGGGGTAAGTGGCAAACTAGGAGCAAAACAAAATACGGAGGAGCCGTAATGATGCAAATGCAAGGAGTCTGAGAAATAAGATTGCAGACCTACAGGCTATTATGGCGGAAGCTGACCTGGATATGGTGGCCATTACCAAGACGTGGTGCAAAGAAAACCATGACTGGGACATGGTCATAAGGGACAGTGCAAGAAGGAAAGGAGGGGGGGTGTTGCTTTATGTGAAGGACAGCATAAAAGCAATGGTAATTCAGGGAACTCTGAGAGGAACTGAGATGCTGTAGATTACCTTGGAGTCGGAAAAACAAGCCAATATTCAGACAGGTGTGATCTACAGGCCTCAGGCACAGAGGGAGGACTTGGCTAGGGTAATGTTAGAAGACATTAGGAAAACGACAGAAATGGGAGGTGGTGTTACTGGTGGGGACGTCAATTTGTCTGATGTAGAGTGGAGCCTCCCTGCTGCAGTATTGGCTAGAAGCAGGATCATCCTGGCCTCCCTGCAGGATGCTTTCCTTAGGCATCTAGTCAGGGAACCCACTCATGATGGGGCAATACTGGACCTGGTGCTTACTAATAGGGACAGTGTTGCAGAAGTCAGGGTGGGAAGCCATCTGAGGGACAAGTGATCGTACAGTGTGGTTCAACATTAGAACAATTGCAGAATTCAACTCTACAAAGGTGAGGGTACTTTTTTTCAGAATGGCTGATTTTACTAAGATGAGAGAATGCTTCATAAACAAACTGACAGGGGGTGAGTACTGGGGGGGTGGAAGAAAAGGGGGCCAGACTAAAGAATGGCATAGCGAATGCAACAAACCTCTGTGTTAAGCAAAAGTAAAAGAAAGACCACTGTTATGTTTCTCACAAGAGACAGAGAACATAAAAGCTAAAAGAACAGCATTCAGAAGGTGCAAGGGGACCCGAAGTGTATCACGGAAAACAGAGAGGCAGACTCAGGTTCGAGAATGAGCCCAGGCCACCAGTGGTAAGCAGAGGCTAGAGAGGATAGAGCGTCCGGAGGACTGCTGTTCTCTCTAAGGGGGAGGGAGACTTGTCATCCCACTCACTGACTGCCCTCTTGCAGTGGCTGGAGAGCAGTATGGGTCAGGAGGCTCAATCAAACGTCCCTATGTCGGCAGGGGAGAGGGGGAAAAAAAAATGGAGGAAACAAGCCTGGCAGGCTTGATGATGGTCCACCACTCCCGGCAGGGCTGTCCACAGATTCTGGATTGGGTCTCCAGGAGGGAGGAGAAGTTGGCAACCTCCTTCCTGGCCCCGCCACGGGGAGGGGGGGGGAGGCAATGTGCAGGGGAAGTACTGGGATCAGTACACGCAGCAGTGGGACCGAGAGAAGCCCTCCATGAGGAGGGCTGAAGTCATGCCAGGGCTCTGGAGAATTAAAAAAAAAAAAAAAAAAAATCTATAGAAGAAAAAAAAAAATTGAGACGCGCAAGCAAAGCAGTAAGGAGAGCAAAAGCACAAACTGAGAAAAGAATAGCTCAGGGAGTATCAAAAGGGAATACTTTTTTTTGTTTTTTTAAGGTATGTTAGTAAAAAAAGAAAGGGATTGTGTTTAAAGAGGGAAAGGGGGACTGTACGGAGAATGATCAAGGAAAGGTAAAAACATTGAACAAAATACTTCTGCCCAGTTTTCACAGAAGGACAAATGGGAGGAACCACAAAGAGGCACCAGAAACATAGAGATGAGAGAAATAGACAGCCAGTTTTCTGTGGGGAGAGTCCGGAAAGCACTTGACAACCTGAAAGTAGACAAAGCTATGGGGCAGAACAGGGTGCATCCAGTGATACTGAGGGAACTTGGGAACGTATTCCCTGCACCTCTGACAGACTTTTTTTTTAAACTGATCACTGGAGACTGGTGTGGTCCCAGAGGACTGGAGAAGAGCACTTGTTGTCCCTCTTCGCAAAAGTGTTAGCAAGGAAGAGGCAAGCAATTATAGGCCCGTCAGTCTGACATCGGTGGTCTGTTAAGTTGATGGAAATACTACTGAAGGAAAGGATTATGGAATATACTGTTTCCAAGGGACTGCTAGACCCAAGACAGCATCATTTCACAGAGGGAAGGTCATGCCAAACAAATCTGATAGACTTCTATGACTGGGTGACCAAGGAGCTAGACCAGGAAAGTACAGTAGACACGGCCTACCTGGATTTCCTACACCTCAAGTCAACCACTTTCAAATATATGTAGACTTAGAAAAGGTTTTTTAGGAAGTTACATCTGAAGGTGCATTTTCAGAAACAAAAGCGAGAAGCCTGTATGGAGTTTGCTAACACAGAGATTACGACTATTCCGGATGATTCCGACTTGGATATATTATTATCAGAGATAGATCGTCTTTCGCGAGATAACAATCCTTCTGACCTTAATTTTGATAATAATCCTTCTGATCTTAATCTTGGTACGATGTCAGAAACTTTGTCTAATTTTGAAGAGTCTGCATGTTCGAGTCCCACCGAGGTGAAGTCCAAGTTTGATCAGGACTTTGAAGCTTTAGAGCATTTATTTTTGGAACATAATGCTACTTCTATTTCTGCATTTGGGCCGAGGGGTAATGGTGTTCTTCATGCAGGACAAGACTTCAGGAAATTACGAGAAAGGTACTTTCGCCCTGCATCTCAATTTTGTCCTAATACATTTAATAGTTCTATAAATATTATGAAAAGTGGTTACAAAGGCATTTGACTTGCTTCTCGACAGGTAATACAATCGAAGAGATTTAATCTTAGTTACAAAGAACAAAAGGCTTTAGAAAGCATTTGCCAAGATAAAAATATTGTGTTGAAACCTGCTGATAAAGGAGGCAATATTGTCATTATGAGTCGAGAAATGTATTCTGAAATGGTAAAAAAATTGTTAGCAGACAGAACTAATTACAAGTTGCTTCCTAATAACCCAATGTCTGAGTATAGAAAATATTTAAATATATTTTTGAGACAAGCAGTGGCAAACAATCACATTACTGAAATGGAGAATGTTTTTTTGTGGAAAGAGTTTCCTGTTGTTCCATGCTTTTATGCACTACCTAAAGTGCATAAAAGCATGGAAATGCCTCCTGGACGACCTATAATTGCAGGTATAGATTCTTTAACCCAGAATTTGGGCAAATTTGTTGATTTCTTCCTGCAACTGCTTGTCTCTAGCCTTACTTCGATATACAGGATAGTTCTGATCTTTGAGAAAACTAAAACAATTGAATGGAACTGTGATTTCTGTTGGTTGGGGATTGACGTGAGTCTCTCTATACTAGTATTATTCATCATCATGACGGCATTTGTGCTGTCGAGAGATTCCTACCCAGTCAAAAAAAATGATATCCCGATAGAATTCATCTTGAATCACTTACATTCATCCTTACACATAACTTTTTGAATTTGAAGGATTTTTTACCAACAACAGCTTGTACAGCCATGGGTGCTTCTATGGCTCCGAGCTATGCAAATTTATTTCTTGGAGGGTGGGAGATAGACTATGTGTTAGATGGAAGTAGAAATCCTTTCCTGAAACACACTGTGAAATGGTATCGTTTTACCGACGACATCATATGTATTTGGAAAGGAAATGAAAGTGATGCTTGTTCTTTTATTGATTATTTGAATGATAATGAGTTAAATTTGAGATTTACACGTTTTTGATTCAGAGAGTTTGAATTTCTTAGATTTGAATCTTAGAAATGAAAACATTGGTAACAACGCCTTTGTTATTAAATCAAAGACGTTTAGAAAGGAAACTGCCACGAATTCCTGACTTCATGATGATAGTTCCCACCCCCCGAAACTCAAAGAATCTATCCCTTTCAGTCAGTTTATGCGTATAAGACGGAATTGTAGTACTGACACCGATTTTAAAATTCAATCAAATGAGCTTCTGCTGAGATTTTTAGAGAGAGGCTATGATGAAAGATTACTTACTGAAACCTTAGGTAGGGTTAGAGAAATGAATAGGGAATACATTTTGATAAAAAGGAATAACATTTCCGAAGTTGATATTTGCAGCTTTGTTACTGAATTTAATCATGTTGCAGGAAGGATAGGCAATATTATATTCAAATACTGGCCTATATTAACAGAAAATGAAACAGTGGGACAAGCAGTGGGTACAAAGCCACGGGTTTCGTTCTGCAGAGCCAAAAATATTAAAGATATGGTGGTTCATAGTAGGGAAAGAAAGTGCGATGCTCCTGACATTGGCTCCTGGATGCCAAGAAGAACAAACAGATTTTTTTTCTTGCAAAAGGTGCAACATTTGTAAATATAGTGTGACTGGTAAAACTTTTGAACATCCTAAAATACAAGGTGTCACAGCTGATACACGGGAACTGATCACATGCGATACTTCGTATGTGGTATATGTTTTATGGTGTTCCTGGGGTTTGTTGTACATTGGTAAAACCATAAGACCTTTAAAACAAAGAATGCAGGAGCATGTCAGATCCATTATAAATGGTCGACAAGATACTCCGATAGGGATGCACTTTATACTGTTTCATGACTCTGATCCACGTCATTTAAAATTTATCGGGTTGGAACATGTTGCCAATTTGCCCTTTGGAGGGGATCAAGCAAACAAACTTCTAAAAAGGGAGTGTATGTGGATCTTTAAGATGAATTCTATGAGGCCATATGGCCTTAATGATAAATGAGACGTTAAACCATTTCTTAAAGTCTGAAAGAATATTTTGAGTCCCTCCACAATATTGAATCTGAGTGTTACTTTTGTAGCCTGGCTCTTTAAAATGATTTTTTTGTACTGTAATGTTATTGTTTTGTTTTATTTTATATTAGGATTATGGTTAAAAGGATTACATGACTATTTTCATATATTCATAGATATATTCTGAATGTGTAGAAATGTTGAGCAATAGATGTATGGATGTATTAAGGATTTATAGAAATGTCGAGAAATAATTTAGGTTAAATTTTATAGCACGAATTGACTGGTATTCGTCATTTTCCTTTACAGTGTGTCATTTTAAATGAATAATCATGGACTCATGCATATTAATTAATTGAACATTTATAAACGAGCCTTTGACTGGTTCTAGTACCCCCTCTGAAGACTCGTGTGAGTCAAGGCGCTAGGGGTGTTATAACTTTGCTGCAGTCACCAGCACGGTGTGTATTTTTGTGATGACCTTATTAAAGTTAGAGCGTTTTTTACGATAGAACGCTCCCAATTTTTTGGTCTTTGGGTCGTCACTTAGCTGTTGTTATTTCCATTTGTGCTACAAAGGTTTTTTGCGCTTTCCACTTTGACATTTTCATTTTGATTTGGGCTGGCTGCTCTTGGAGAGCTGCATGGTTATCCATGGAATTATCGTTCCCGGTGTGTACGTTTGGCTCTCTACCTGGATTTCAGCAAGGCTTTCAACACCGTTCTACATACTTTTTTTATGTAAAGATTGGCAGCCGGGCAAGGCACACTGACGTTTCCAGGTGCAACCCGGGGAAGACTGGGAGTCAGGAATAAAATAATAAGATAGGGTGACAATTATAAATATTATACAAATTACATAAAGATAAAATATACAATTCATAGTAATGACTTACAATTTTCCACAGAGATAAATACAGAATACAGAATGATGATTTTCAATAAGCATAACAACTCATTTGAGATAAATAAATTACAATGTGGCGGTGTAGGGTGCAAATGGTAAGGCAGAAAAACGACCAAGTAAATAACCTTTAATCAATAATAGCTGTGGAAGTTGGATGAGCAGAGATTAGAAGGTCTAAGACAAATGATTAGAGGCTCATAAGCAGGGTGCGAAATTCCTATACCTTAGGTGCCCCAGGGCAGGCACATTTGTCTCAGGACACCTACTGCTGTTCAGTGCCTGCCCCATGGGGCACCTAAGGTATTCCTGCAGTCAGAGCTCTGTTTTTTTTGTGTTGTACTTTCTGTGCCTTTAGTTTTGTTTGGGACACTTTTTTTTTTTGTCTTTGAGAGTCGGACATGTCATGTGCCGTTTTCGGGGGGAGGGGCGGCCAGGGGAAAACTGCACAGGCTCGGGCTGAGCGGTTTGCAGAGGACAGGAGCTGGCTGAAGCGGGAGTTTAACTGGCACAGCCATGTGAGCCACAACATCCGACTGCAGGTCTGAAGGGGTCCATCCATCACTGCTGGAGGTAGGGTTGCAGGCTCAGACACCAGTTGGTGAGTACTAGTATGTTCGTTTGCTCACCCCCTTCCTTCTATGTGACTCAAAGAGCTCCCGGCAAGCGGACATTCTGCTCAGTGAGTTGTAATGATGGGTGTGCTGCCGCATGGGGAGACAGAGTGGCCCCTAGCAGTTGGAATCAGCGATCGCATTCAAATTTTTCTGAGCCTACCCTAAAAAAAAGCTCTTTAAGAGCTAATAGTATTTTTTCAGAGGCGGTGTGCAAATGAGGGGAGTGGGGGACTTAGGTGGGATACAAGTGTGTCAGTGAAACCGCGAAATTCTCGGGCAGCAGGGAGGAAAGAACTTAACTCTCCCATCCAAGAAACAGAAAAACAAAAAAGTGCAACACAGATGATCAGAACTCTTAGTTTAATTGAGTTCTGTGGGGAAAGATGTTGTCAGGAGTGACTGTAACAGGAGGGGTGCATGGGGTAAGAGACTTGGGGGGGGGGGCTCACTGAGAGAAAGCTCTTTCTTTACCTACTATTACAGGTTCAACTATTTACTTTCTCCAAAAGTACTGTTGCCTAACATATTTAATTTCATAGCAGTTTGTGGATTGTGCTGCAACAGGCAGAGACAGTACTACTAAGAAGCACAGCTAGACTGCAGCAGAGAGGGTCTCGGGTCATTCTCAGTCACTTTTTCAGGCTGAAGTAGTTTTGTGTGTGTATTCATCTGCTTACTAAAATTGCTGGGAAATGGAACTGAATTTCAAGTAAAAATCTGTTTCTTGTTCTCCCCTATCAAAAAGCACTATGTTACTTTACTCAGGAAGCTAAGACAGCCATCATATAAAAAACTGTTTATTGGAGCAGAGCTAGTAGTATACTTTAAAGGGAGCTCCGCTACTACAGCTATTGTTATTTGTAAACCATCACCTCTGTGTTCTAACTACTAGAATCTAAATTGGTAATAAATAGTATTTTACAAGCTACTCTGCACTACCTAAAATGTATATACAAGGATCTGTTAAAATAAAAAAAAAAAAAGGCTAATCAAAGTTTGTTTTTTTTTAAAGTTACTCAATGGACTACCTAAAATCTGAATACTGTTTTATAAAAAAAAATATATATATTAAAAGCTTTTTTTACAAGCTGCTCTGTGGACTACCTAATCTGAATAGAATTCTTTTCAGGTCCAAAGCGCTTCAGCTACTTGGAATTGGACCACCTAAAATCTAAATAAAAAGGCTGTTTTCAGGCTTGAAGCCATAAAGGGCAACTGTGAGCAAAAGAGCACTTGAAAATAAATCAGACAACACACACAGTCAGTTTTTCTTGTTGTGTTTATTACTGGTGAGAAAACAATACACACAGTCACTTTTTGTCCAGTGAAGACGACATTTCAAATTATGTAAACTATGGCATGTAAATAGTTTCTTGGGCATGTACGTTTGCTTATTACATGCCCAAGTGGGCATGTACTTTTTTTCACGAATTTCATACCCTGCTCATAAGCAGCAGCAGGAGGTTACTGGAGGTGGTCTAAGCAGACGGTTTGAAGCACAAAAGATTGATAATCAAATTAGCCAGCCTAGGAGTGGGTCCCAGGGTGGTAGCCTGGGTAGCAAACTGGCTGTACAACAGGACACAGAAGGTAATAGTGAATGGAACACATTCCGAAGAAAGGGGGGTCACTAGTGGAGTACCTCAGGGCTCAGTACTAGGTCCAGTCCTCTTTAACATCTTTATAGGTGACACTGCAGAGGGTCTGGAAGGAAAGGTATGCCTCTTTGCAGATAACACAAAGATCTGTAACAGAGTTGATACACAAGGGGGGGTACAAAGGATGAGAATGGACTTGGCAAGGTTGGAGGAATGGTCAGACATGTGTCAACTTAGATTCAATGCTAAGAAGTGCAAAGTAATGCACATGGGAAACAAAAACCCAGGAGAAGAGTACACAATAGCAGGGGAGGTACTAACAACAACAAAAATGGAAAGGGACCTTGGGGTAGTCATATCAGATGATCTAAAGGTGGGTAAGCAATGTGAGAAGTCAGTAAGGAGAGCCAGTGGGATACTGGGATGCATAGGAAGGGGCATCACAAGTAGAAAAAGGGAAGTGGTTATCCTTCTGTACAGACAGTTGGTGAGACCCCATCTGGAGTACTGCGTGCAGTTTTGGAGACCTCATCTGCGCAAGGACATACATAGGATGGAAGCAGTCCAGAGAAGGGCAACTAAAATGGAGCAGGGTCTGCATATGAAGAGAGACAGAGAGCTTAATATGTATACCCTTGATGAAATGAGGGAACGGGGGGACATGATAGAAACTTTTAAGTACCTCAAGGGAATCAATAAAAATGTCCAGGAGGGTAGCATCTTTCAGAAAAAGAGATGCGTAAGAAAAAGGGAGCACAATTTAAAGATAGAGGGCGGACGGTTCAGGGGTAACGTGAGGACATTTTTTTTCCATGGAGAGAGTGGTGGACACATGGAACCGCCTTCCTGGAGAGGCTGTGGTGTCTAAAACAGCAGAGGAATCCAAACATGCATGGGACAGACGTAAGGCAATTGTAGTGGGGGGTGGCAGGAAGTAGGCTGTTGGTTAACCAAAATCTGCAACTTATCCAGTAGGTAGGGAAATGGGCAGACTGGGTGGGCCAAGTGATCCTTATCTGCCATGAAAGTCTATGTTTCTATGTTTAGCTGTAAACAAGGGGATAAGGTGAATTGGAAGGGAGATGAAAGGAGAAGGCTTGTTGGCCTGCTGAAGTGTGAGCTCGGGGAGGGAGAAAGTATGGGAAAGACAGGAGCAGAGGGTGTAGGAGGAGGGGATGGCAGGAGAGAGGGGAGGGATTTGAACGAGTATTTAGAGATGAATGTACGGCTGTGAGCCTATCGGCTCTGGTGAAGGGAGGGGACAGGGGATGGAGTATAGGTCACAATGGTGAGCTAGTGGAGGGGAACTGGAGGCAAAATGACAAAGCGTTCAAGCCTAGCGAGGGAGGAGGCAGATGCTGAGCTGTAGATGATGCTGGCATAGTCAATAACTGGGAGAATCCATTTAGTTATTATTAGGTCATGACAGACTGGGAGGGAGAGACTGTCTTTGTGCTTGTAGAGCAGACTCACTTTTAAGATGAAGTTTTGAGTGCATGGCAGAAAGATGGGATGAGAAATCTATAGACGGGTCAAGACAGACAGATATTTGTAGGTAGGAATCACATCAAGGAGGTGACTAAGCGTAGTGAAGATCAGAGGGGGGTGACAGCCTAGCTAATTTTTGCCTTGAGCCAAAGATCATGGCAACGGGCCTTTTTGGTGTTCATTTTAAGGAGATGATCCTGGAACCAGTTAATTACTGCATGAAAGAGGACCTTCCCCAGTCACTTTGATTTTCATGCATTAATTACTCCTGCCTTTTTTCATGCCGCTTGTTCTCCCACCTTCTTTGTGCCTTGCTCTCCCTCTTATACCACGCCTTGCTCTCTCTCCCACCTTTATTCCATGCCGCTTTGCTCTCTCTCTCCCACCTTTATTCCGTGCCGCTTTGCTCTCTCTCCCACCTTTATTCCATGACCTTCTGCTCTCTCTCCCTTTATTCCATTCTCCTTTGCTCCCTCTCTCACCTTTATTCCATGATCCTTTGAACTCACTCTCCCACCTTTATTCCATGCACCTCTGCTCTCTCCCCCACCTTTATTCCATGCTCCTCTGCTCTCTCCCAACCTATATTCCACATCCTTTTCCTCTCTCTTTCCCACTACCACCATTACGCGCCCCTTTTCTCTTGCTTCACCTTTATTCCAAACCCCTTTCTTCTCTCCCACCGCCCATCTGCTCTCTCCCACCTTTATTCTGTGCCCCTTTGCTCTCTCATAGAAACATGAAACATAGAAACATAGATTTTGATGGCAGATAAAGACCGCTTGACCCACCTAAAGGTGGGTCAGCAATGTGAGAAGGCAGTAAGGAGGGCTGGGGGGATACTGGGATGCATAGGGAGAGGCATCACCAGTAGAAAACAGGAAGTTGTTGGCCCTCTGTACAGACAGTTGGTAAGACCACATCTGGAGTACTGTGTACAGTCCTGAAGACCCCATCTCCGCAAAAACATAGGGTGGAGGCTGCCCAGAGGAAGGCAACCAAAATGATGCAGGGTCTGCATCAGAAGACATATGAAGAAGGACTAAAGGAACTAAAGATGTATAGCCTTGAGAAAAGGAAGGAGAGGGGGAACATGATAGAAACTTTCAAATACCTCAAGGGAATCAACAAAGTCCAAGACAGTAGCATCTTTCAGAAAAAGAGATGTGCAAAAACAAGGGGGCACAATTTGAAGATAGAGGGGGGACGGCTCAGAGGTAATGTGAGGAAGTACTTCTTCACAGAGAGGGTTGTGGATACATGGAACAGCCTTCCTGAGGAGGTCGTAAAGTCAAAAACAGTGAGGGAATTCAAGAATGCATGGGACAGACATAAGGCAATTCTAGCTTGGCATAAGACACCAGGAGAAGGACTGCTGTGTGACTGAACTTCTCTGCTGGGACTAAAGTAGAAGAACTTTTGTACTTGGACCTCTAGTTTAGAGTAAAAAAAAAACTAACATACAAAAAAAAAAAAAAAGTGTGTGTGTGTTTGGCTTAACTGAACTGAATGGGTATCTGAAGAGTTATCTAGGTGTAAATCTCAGGTGACTGAAAGGACTTAACTGCTGTGAGGTTTAAATTACTTGTAGAAAGATCTGGTAAGGTGGGGGCTTAGCTAGAAAGAGCTACATTTAAAGACTGCCTTAGAAAGATTCTGCTAATAGCTTGGCAGAAGACACCAGGAGAAAGGACTGCTGTGTGACTGAACTTCTCTGCTGGAACTATATTGCCTCTTCCTCCCCCCTCCACCCAAAGCTAGTTCTATTTTATAGGCACAGGATTTGACTGACAACAGGAACTTCCTGTTTAGGGGCAAGAAGTGAGTGATCACAGAACCACCAAGGACCCACCATCCTAGAAGGGCAAGAGAAGCTCTCCGCCCTCTAGTTGCTGGAGGTCTGCCTCTGAGCAAGTAAGTGGTCTACTGAGAAATATAGGATATTCTTGTCTCAGAACAGGACAATCAGGAGCTTAAAGGCACAGGCAGAAAGTAAGGAGAGAGAAAAAAGAGAGGAAAGAGTAAGGATTGCAAACAGTTAAGGGGCCAGAAATAAGACAGGATTGAGTGGTGCAGTGCAGTGGCTGTGGAGCAGCAGTCTTCCGGAGATGTTCTGGAGGATGCGTGTTGTTCCATCTGCAGGCACTTCTCTGGGCTGAGGGAGGTTGCTCATCTCCAGGCTGAGTTGGCCAGGATTTGTGGGACCTCCTCTCCATCCAGGGACCACCAGTGCCACTGCCGTTGCCTCAGAGGTTGCCAAGAAAGAGGAGCGGTTGGACCACAGTGGGCTCAGGGAGGGTGAGGGTGGTGGAACAGAGGCACATCCCTCCAGCTGTACCTCTACTCAATCACTATGCCATTCTGGCAAAGTGTGGTTCCTCTATGGAGGCATCCACAGTTGAGACCAAGGAGGATGCTGGGAACCTCCACAAAGGAGACCCACAGGAGGGTGGCAGGGGACCCTGCAGGGGAAGGAAACAACTCCTGGTGGGGGACTCCATTGTTAGGAAGGTAGAACTGGGGGAGCAAGGAAGAGGGAGTGGGTGCCATGGCGCCCTTGGCAGAGGAACGGGAGGCGAATCCTCAGGATTGCCAGAGCAGCTGCACAGGGAGGAGTTGGATGTCATTGTCCACCTAGGGACAAATGACCTGGCTAAGAAAAAGGATTAGAGAAGTGCAGGAAGAGTTTGTGGAATTGGGGAGGGCTTAATCAAGTAGCACGACGGTAACCTTCTCGGAGGTGCTACCCATCTATGGCATAGGAGAGGCTGGTGGTCCGCACCATGGGATTCAATCAGTGGTTGAAAAACTGGTGTGGAGCTCAGGGATTTGGCTTCATTGGGGACTGGGGTTCACCTGGAGTGATGCAAGCCTATACTGGCATGATGGGCTGCATCGTCAGGAGGGGAACCAGGATCCTTAGCTGATAGGTTTACCGCCCATTGGCAAGCTTTTAAACTAGCCAAGGGGGAGCACTGAAAGGAGCAGGAAAATCCTAGCCCCCCAAATAATCACGTAGTAAGTGCAGCAAACACCAACATAGAGGTGTCGAGTAGGGAGAAGGGCGAGGGTAAATGGAGAAAGTGACAAAGGCAAGAAGGACGGGATGGGGCAAAGGAGTAAGGCCATCAGGAAATGGAGGTAATGAGTACCAATGTCCGTAGTCTGGGCAACAAGCTCCCTGAGCTGATGGTCTTAATGGAAGAGGATGCCTGGATATCGTGAGAGTCACAGAAACATGGTACACAGAGAACCATGACGGATGTTAACATACCAGGGTACATAACCTACAGGAGAGACAGGCAGGGGAAGAGGGGAGGAGTAGCTCTCATGTAAAGGAAGAGATAAAAGCAACTGAACAAAAGAGTAAAACAGGAGGAGGAGGCACTGTGGGTCACCTTGAAGACTGGAAAGGCACCACAATCTGCACAGGGGTTGTGTACAGACCCCCATGTCAGGGGAAGGAATGACAAGGATATGATAGAAGAGCATTCTTAGAATGGCAGAGAAGGAGATACTGTTGATGGGAGACCGAATATGTCAGATGTTAACTGGAGCACATTTGCTGCAGCCACATCCAAAGCAGGGCCATTCTTGATGCCCTACAGGTGGCAGTATTAGACAGCTAGTTTCGAACCCATTCGTGAGGGAGCAATCTTAGACCTCGCTCTCAAACAGGGGCAGTGAGAGGATCTCAGATCTAGAAGTGGGTTGCCATCTGGGACAAGTGACCATCAAACAGTGTGGTTCACGTTAACTCAGCTACAGAGTCAAGCCATACAAAAGTGAGGGTACTGGACTTTAGGAGGGCTGACTTTGGCAAGATGGGAGAGGCCTCAGAAAAGCACTAGCAAACAGGCTAGGAGGTGGTGTGGAGCAACAATGGGGAATTATCAAAACTGCCATCACAGAGGCAACAAGCCTTGTGTAAAGCAAATAAACAAATCAAAGCGAAGAAAAAAGCCACTATGGTTCTCAAAGAGGTGGCTGTAGCAAGTCAGGAAGAAAAGATAGCATTCCGGAGTATAAGGAAACAGAGAAGGAGCAGGACAGAGAGCTGTACCAGTTAAGGCAGAAGGAAGCAGGGAGGAAGTCAGAATAGCAAAGGCCCAAACTGAGGAAAAGATAGCCAACTCAGTTAAGAAGGGGATAAAACCTTTTATAGGTACATCAGCGAGCGAAAAACAAGGGAGGGATAGTGAGGCTGAATAGAATGAATGGTGGGTGGGCAGAGGGGACAGTGAAAAAGCAGGAATGTTGAACGCAATATTTCTGCTCAGTATCCAAAGAGGAGGGAAGTGCCTAATCCAATTAACAGAAGCACTCTTGATGGGGGGGAATGTCAGTCCTTTCCAGAAGAAAGGGTTCTGCAGAACTCCTAAAACTGAAGGTGGACAAAGCAATGGGTCCTGATGGAATTCACCCAGAATTCTAAAAAATTACGGAAGGAACTAGTGAAACCACTGGCTACTCTTTTAATAAATCATGGGAGGATGGTGTGGTACCGAGGACTGGAGGAAGGCGGATGTGATTCCCTTCACAAAAGTGGGACCAAGACAGAGGCAGGAAACTACAGACCTGTCAGTCTGACCTCTGTGGTAGGAAAGTGATGGAGTCACTTCTGAAGGAAAGAATAGTTGAGTACCGAGAGGCCAGTGAGGCACAGGACCCAAGGCAGCATGGGTTCACAGCGGGAAGGTCATGTCAGGCAGATCTAATAGATTTCTTTGACTGGGTGACCAAAGTAGTAGACCAGGGAGGGGCTGTGGACATGGCCTACCTAGACTTTAGCAAGACGCTTGACACAGTCCCACACAAAGATTAATAGTCAAATTAACCAACCTGGGAGTGGGACCCAGGGTGGTAGCCTAAATAAAACATTGGCTGGACAACAGGGCTGAAAGGTAATTGTAAATGGTCCACTCTGAAGAAGGGGGTTACTAGTGGGGTACCACAGGGTTCAGTATTGGGTCCAGTCCTTTTTAATGTCTTCATCCAGTGACATTGCAGAGGGACTGGAAGGAAAAAGTATGCCTTTTGCAGATGACACAAGATCTGCAACAGGGTTGACACACAAGGAGGTGTGGAAGGATGAAAAGGGACTTGGCAAGGTTGGAGGAATGGCCAAAGTATGGCAGCTAAGATTCAATGCAAAGAAGTGCAAAATAATGCACCTGGGAAACAAGAACCCAGGGAAGAATACACAATGGGTGGGGAGGTAGTAACAACAACAAAAAGGAAAGGGACCTGGGGGTAATCATATCAGATGACCTTGCGTTAGCAAGCAATGTGAGAGGGCAGTAGGGAGGCTGGGGGTATACTGGGATGTATGGGAGGCATCATCAGCAGAAAACAGGAAGTTGTTATCCCTCTGTACAGACAGTTGGTGAGACCCCATCTGAGTACTGTGTCCAGTTCTGGAGACCCCATCTCCGCAAGGACATAGACAGAGATAGAGGCAGTCAGAGGAGGGCAACTAAAATGGTGCAGGGTCTGCAAGAGAAGCCATGAGGAGAGACTAAAGGAGCTCAATGTATACCCTTGAGAAAGAAGGGAGGGTGACATGATAGAAACTTAAGTACCTCAGTGGAATCAACAAAGTCCAAGAGGGTAGCATCTTTCAGAAAAAGACCTGCAAGAACAAGGGGCACAATTTAAAAATAGAGAGGAGGCGGTTCAGGGGCAATGTGAGGAAGTTATTTCACAGAGAGGGTAGTGGATGCATGGAACAGCCTTCCTGAGGAGGTTATGAGGTCTAAAACTGTGGGAGAATTCAGAATGCATGGACAGAACAAACTGATTCTTGTGGGGGTAGGAAGAAATAGGCTGTTGGTTAACTAGGATCTGCGGCCTGTATCCTGTAGGTAGGAAATGGGCAGACTAGATGAGCTAGCGGTCCTTATCAGCGATCAATTTCTATGTTTCTAATGTCATCTGCCCATTCCCTACCTACAGGATAAGCTGCAGATCCTAGTTAACCAACAGTCTATTTTTCCTCCCCACAAGAATTGCCTTATGTCTGTCCCATGCATTCTTGAATTATCCCACAGTTTTAGACCCCACAACCTCCTCAGGAAGGCTGTTCCATGTGTCCACCACCCACTCTGTGAAAAAATACTTACATGGCCCCTGAGCTGTCCCCCCTCTATCTTCAAATTGTGTCCCCTTGTTCTTGCACATCGTTTTTTCTGAAAGATGCTACCCTCTTGGACTTGTTGATTCCACTGAGGTACTTACAAGTTTCTATCATGTCCCCCCTCTCCCTCCTTTCCTCAAGCGTAGACATATTAAGCTCCTTTAGCCTATCCTCGTATGGCTTCTCTTGCAGACCCTGCACCATTTTAGTTGCCCTCCTCTGGACTGCCTCCATCCTGTTTATGTCCTTGCAGAGATGGGATCTCCAGAACTGGACGCAGTACTCCAGATGGGGTCTCACCAACTGTTTGTACAAATGGATAACAACTTCCTGTTTTCTGCTGGTGATGCCTCTCCCTATACATCCCAGTATCCCCTCAGCCTTCCCTATTGCCTTCTCACATTGCTTGCTAACCTTACGGTCATCTGATATGATTACCCCCAGGTCCTTTCCATTTTGTTACCACCCCCACCCCCGGTTGTGTAATCTTCCCTGGTTTTTGTTTCCCAGGTGCATTCTTGCTGCACTTCTTTGCACTGAATCCAAGTTGCCATACTTCTGACCATTCCTCCAACCTTGCCAAGTCCCTTCTCATCCCTTCCACACCTCCTTATGAATCAACCCTGTTGCAGATCTTTGTATCATCTGCAAAGAGGCATACTTTTCCTTCCAGGTTCTCTGCAATGTCACTTATCAAGACATTAAAAAGGACTGGACCCAGTACAGAACCCTGCGGTACCCCACTAGTAACCCCTCTTTCTTCAGAGTGGATTCCATTTACAATTACCTTCTGTGTCCTGTTGTCCAGCCAATGTTTTATTCAGAGCTACCACCCTGGGACCCATTCCCAGGCTGGTTAATTTGATTATTTATCTTTTGTGTGGGACTGTGCCAAATGCCTCGCTTAAAGTCTAGGTAGGCCATGTCCACAGCCCCTCCTGGTCTACTACTTTTGGTCACCCAATCAAAGAAATCAATTAGATTCATCTGACATGACCTTCCTGCTGCAGAACCCATGCAGCCTTGGGTCCTGTGCCCCACTGGCCTCTAGGGTACTCAACAATTCTTCTTCAGAAGTGATTCCATCCTTTCCCTACCACAGAGGTCAAACCAACAGGTCTGTAGTTTCCTGCCTCTGTCTTGTTCCCACTTTTGTGAAGGGGAATCACATCCGCCTTCCTCCAATCCTCAGGTACCACACCATCCTCCCATGATTTGTTACAAAGGGTAGTCAGTGGTGTCACTAGTTCTCCCCTAATTCTTTTAGAATTCTGGGGCAAATTCTGTCAGGCCCTATTGCTTTGTCCACCTTCAGTTTTAGGAGTTCTTTCAGAACTCTTTCCTCTGTGAAAGGACTGGGATCGACCCCCCTATCCAGAGTGCTTCTGTTAATTGGATTAGACACCTCCCCCCCCTCCTCCTCTTTTGTGAATACTGAGCAGATATATTCGTTCAGTATCCTTGCTTTCACTGTCCCTCTCTGCCCACCCACCATCCTTTCTATTCAGCCTCACTATCCCTCCCTTTGTCTTTCTACGCTCCCTGATATACCTAATAAAAGGTTTTATCATCCTTCTTAACCGAGTTGGCTATCTTTTCCTCAGTTTGGGCCTTTGCTATTCTGACATCCCTTCCTGCTTCTTTCTGCCTTAACTGGTACAGTGCTCCATCTGTGTTTGCTTTTACTTCCTAAATGCTATCTTTTTCTCCCTAACCTTCCCCACCACCTCTTGAGAAATATAGTAGCTTTTTCATTCGTTTTGATTTGTTTATTTGCTTCACACAAAGGCTTGCTGCCTCTGTGATGGCAGTTCTGATGTTTCCCCATTGTTACTCCACCCCTCCTTCTAGCCTGTTTGCTACTGCTTTTTTAAGGCACTCTCCCACCTTGCCAAAGTCAGCCCTCCTGAAGTCCAGTACCCTCACTTTTGTATGGCTTGACTCTGTAGCCGAGTTTATCATGAACCACACCATTTGGTGGTCACTTGTTCCCAGATGGCTACCCACTTCTAAATCTGAGATCATCTCACTGTCCCCATTTGAAAGTACAGGGTCTAAGACTGCTCCCTCACGAGTGGGCTCCAAAACTAGCTGTCTGAGGCATGCCACCTGTAGGGCATCGAGAATGGCCCTGCTCATGGATGCGACTGCAGTAAAGGTGCTCCAGTTAACATCTGGCATATTCAGGTCCCCCATCAACAGCAGGATCCGTTCTCTGCCATCCTAAGGATGCCTTCTATCATATCCTTGTCCATGCCCTCTCCGACATGGGGGGTCTGTATACAACCCCTGTGCAGATTGCGGTGCCATTTCCAGTCTCTAAGGTGACCCACAGTGTCTCCTCTCCTCCCCGGTTACTCTTTTGTTCTGTTGCTTTTATCCCTTCCCTTACATAGAGAGCTACTCCCCCACCCTGTCTCTCCTGTAGATTGTGTACCCTGGTATGTTAACAACCCAGCCATGGTTCTCTGTGTACCATGTTTCTGTGAGTGCTGCGATATCCAGGCATCCCTCTTCCATCAGGGCCACAAGTTCAGGGAGCTTGTTGCCCAGACTACGGGTACTGGTACTCATTACCCTCCATTTCCTGATGGCCTTACCCCTTTTTGCCCCATCTCTGTCCTTATTGCCTTTGTCATTTTCTCCATTTACCCCTGCCTTTCTCCCTATCGACATCTCTATGTTGGCGTTTACCTCATTTACCATCCTGATTTTTTTTTTGGTGGGGGGCTAGGATTTCCCTGCTCTTTTCCAGTGCCTCCCCCCAACCCGGCTAGTTTAAATGCTTGCCAATGAAGCATTTAAACCTATCACCTAGGATCCTGGTTCCCCTCCTGGACAGATGCAGACCATCACGCCAGTATAGGCCTGCATCACTCCAGGTGGACCCCCAGTCCCCAATGAAGCCAAATCCCTGAGCTCTGCACCAGTTTTTTAACCAGTCATTGAATCCCATAGTGTGGAGCACCCTAGCCTCATCGATGCCATAGACAGGCAGCACCTCCAAGAAGGTTACCGTGCATGCTACTTGTCTAAGGCCCCTTCCCGGCTCCACAAACTCTTCCTGCACTGCTCTGATCCCTTTCTCAGCCAGGTCATTTGTCCCTAGGTGGACAATGACATCCAGCTCCCTCCCCCATGCAGCTACTCCAGCGATCATGAGGATTCACTCCTTGTCCCTTCAAGCCATGGTGCCAAGCAGGCACCTTACCTCCCTCTCCCCTTGTTCCCCCAGTTCTACCCCCCAACAATGGAGTCCCCCACCAAGAGATGTTTCCTTCCCCTGTGGGGTCCCATGCCACCCTCCTGTGGGTCTCCTTTGTGGAGGTTCCCAGCATCCTCCTTGGTCTCCACTGCGGGTGCCTCCATAGAGGAACCGCACTTTGCCAGAATGGCATATGAATTGTAAGAAAGTACAACTGGAGGGATGCGCCTCTGTTCCACCATCCTCACCCTCCCTGAGCCACTGTGTTCCAACCGCTCCTCTTTCCTGGCAACCTCTGAGGCAACAGCAGTGGCCCTGGTGGTCCCTGGGTGGGAGAGGAGGTCCCCCAAATCCTAGCCAACTCAGCCTGGAGATGAGCAACCTCCTCCCTCAGCCCAGAGAGGTGCCTGCAGATGGGACAACACCGCATCCTCCAGAACGTCTGCCGGAAGACTGCTGCTCCACAGCCACTGTACCGTACCACTCCCATCATGTCTGATTGCTGGCACCTTAACTGTTATTTGGAATACTTACTCTTTCCTCTATTTATTTTATTTTTTCTTCCTACTTACTTACTGCTTCTGTGCCCTTTTAGCTCCTGATCTTCCTGTTCAGAGACAAGAAGTTCCTATATTTCTCAGTAGTCTCCTTACTTGCTCAGAGTCAGACCTCCAGCGGCTAGGGGGAGACGGAGAGCTACTCTTCTCATTCTAGGATGGTGAGTCTTTTGTGGCTCTGTGATCACTTACTTCCGGCTCCTAAACAGGAACTTCCTGTTGTCAGTCAAATCCTGTGCCTATAAAAAAGTAGAACTGGCTTAGGGTGGAGAGGAGGGAAGGAGGGCAATATAGTCCCAGTAGAGAAGTATAGTTTTAACAGCAGCTCCTTCTTGGTGTTCTCTGGCAGACGCTATCTAGGGCAGATTTTAAATTTGGCTTTAACTTGGTTTCCTTCTAGCTAAACCACTCCCCCTACTTCACAGCTCTTTCAACCCTTAGTTAAATATCACAGATAACAATTCCCTTCAGCCACCTGAGACGAACACCTAGACAACTGCACAGATAACAATTAATTTCAGCCAACTCAGACAAACTCACTTTTTTGTTTTTACCCAATAGCAGAGTTCTAGTTCTTTAGTCCCAGTAGAGATGTATTGTTCTAACAGCAGCTCCTTCTTCTTGGTGTTCTTCCACCTTTATTTTGTGTTTCCTTGCTCTTTCTCCCCCACCTTCATTCTGTGCCTCTTTTTTTTTTCTCTCTCCACCACCTTTATTCAGTGCTTCTTTGTTCTCTCCCCCCACCTTTATTCAGTGCTTCTTTGTTCTCTTCCCTCCCAACTTGATCCTGTGCTTTACACTCTCTCCCACCTTTATTCTGCGCTTTGCTCTACCACCTTTATCCTGTGCCCCATTGTTCTCTCTGCCACCTTTATGCTGTGGCCCTTTATTCTGTGCCCCTTTATTGCATCTCTCCCACATTTATTCTGTACCACTTTGCTGTCTTCTCCCATCTTAGTCCATGCCATCTCGGCTTCCGTCTTTGCTGCTCTCTCTCATCTTTATTCATTGTTCCTTTGCTCTGCTATGTGCCCCTTTGCACGTATACACACACACACACTCAATTTGTACATACTCATTTTTATTCTGATCTGTGCCACTTTACCCTCTCTCACTTTTATACTGTGTTGCTTCATTCTCTCTCCCACCTTTGTCATGTGTCCTTTCTTTCCCCCACCTGTTCTATACCATTTCATCATTTTATTACATGGCCTTTTTCTCCCTTTCTCACCTTTATTCTGTGTTCCTTAACTTATTCTGTCTCTGCTCTTCTTTCTTTCTTCTGTGCCCCTTGCTCTATCTCACCTTTATTCTGTGCGTCACTGCTCTGCCTCTACTCTCTGCCTTTTGGTTCTCTCTCTGTACCACCTTTATTCTGCGACCCTTTACAATCCCCCTCTCCTACTTGTACTCTGATCCCCGGTGCGGTCTCACTCTCCCTCCTTTATTCGGTACCCCTAAGCTCTTCTTCCCACCTTTATTCCGTGAGCTTTGCTCTCACACCTTTAATGTGGGCCCCTTTGTTCTCCTTCTCTCTCCCCACTACCTATATTCTGTATCACTTTCTCACTTTCCCTCCCATGTTTATTCTATCTCTCTTTGCTTCTCTCCTACCTTTATTCTGTCTGTTTTTTTCTCCCTTCTGTGCTTCATTTCTCTTTTCTCATGCTCACCTTTATTCTGTGCCACTCTGCCCTCTTCTACCTTTGTCCTGTGCCCCTTTGCACTCTTAGCCATATTTGTGCCCCTTCACTCTTTCACCAGTAAATATCTTGTGCCCACTGCTTTCTCTCTCAATTTTATTCTACACCCCCTTTCTTTTTTCTCCCGCCCTTATTCTGTATGCCTTTGTGTGCTCACTCTCGTACCTTTGTACTTTGTTCCTCTGCACACTTGCTCTCTTGCTTTCTTTGTTCTCTGCCCCTTTGCTCTCTTACACACATTCATTCTGTGCTTCTGGATGCTCTCTTTGCTCTGCCTCCTTTATTTTGTGCCCATCTCTCGTCTCATTTTTCTATGCCCATCTTTGTTCCCTCCCTTTCATTACCAGGGCTCCAGATAAGGAGAATACTGACCTATTTTAGGAAATACTCTTCAGAATTTTTTTTTTTTTTTTTAAATGAGTACCAGTACTCGCCCAACATTTGTAAATGCTGCACACTCCATAGAATAGTGCTTCATAACATAACTGGTGATTCAAAAGGAGCATTTTTTTCCAGATTTACAACACTCATACACATACCAATTTTGCTTTACTCATTATATTTTAAACTGGTGAGTAAATTACTTCTACCTGCCAACATAAGCTGGAGCATTGTTGGCACCTGATCAGTTCTTATCTAGAAAAAAAAAACGAGTTTTTAAAAATGTACTCACTCCACTCCGTCCAGACATTTGTACGCATCTGAATTTCGTTTTACTCACCTCACTTTCAAAATGAGGAGTAAAGTACTCATCCCAGAAAATCTTATCTGGAGCCCTGCATTATTCTCTCACACTTTTTCTTTCTGCTACACTACTGTTAAGCAAAGCGGTTCTGTAGAGCTCCCATAGCCCAAGGCACCAGCAGAAATGTAAAAACTAACTATAACTCTGCACTGCAGCAAATGAACTCTAATTTATTTCATCTGCCACCTCCAAATTCAGCTACAGTCCAGTACCACAGGGCACAGCACCATGCGAGGGGAGAGGCAGCTCATACAGACACTCCCACCATTTATTAAGGCTTCCTTTTATATGAAATAATTAGCTGGGTAATGGGCTTTTTTGGCCTAATGCTGGTCATTTTCCGCTTGCCTATGGCAGGTATTTCAACTTTTTTTTTTTTTTTTGTTTGTTTGTTTCGTCTTTATCCTCCTTTCCTACCCCCGGTGCCCCCTCCTTCCATCCGCTCATGTCCCCCCGCCACCTACCTTAGGGATCTACCCCTTGAGTGCCCTTCCTCCTCTCCCTGGCACATTGGGGTCTGTCCTGTAGGTCGTCCGGGCAGACTTAGGGCGGACTTCATCTAGGGCAGCTGGAGGTTTTTCGATTTTCTCCCTATACTTGTCCCTGGGGCGCCTTGCGCTTAGGACGTCCGTCAGTGGCGGCGATGCTGGCGCATGCCAGCCCTCATGCGCCGACGTCCCCCTCCCGGCTCCGACAAGGGAAGCCGCCTCCATCCCTTCCTGCCGCGGTGCTTCCACCGGCTATGGAAGGATGCAGGCACTGGGCGTTCTTGGTCACCACCCTGAGGAGAGCATCCGTTGGGGCCTTTCGATCCTCCCTCCCCACCAACCGAACCCGAGTCCATTCCCGAACCCGGGCCGCCGGCGTAGCGCGAGGTGTGGCGTCCAGTGCCTCAACCCTCAGCGCCACCGGGCCGGCCAGGTATTTCAACTGTAAGTTTCCACCCCGCTTTATGGTAACACTGTATCATCTCTTCCCTTTCTCCATGCAGTCAGGAATGACCAACCTATCCACTCACCTGTCCTGTAACAGCAGCAGCTGCACTTCAGTTAGAGCTGGAAGGGTGCAAACAAAAAGGGGATCCCAAGCACGTAACAATGTCCATAAAGCTGATGCACACAACAAGAAAACACTGACCAATGGTGTTTTAACTACTTCAATCTTATTGTTTTATTACAAAAATGTTAGGTGCTACCAAAACACACTGTTGGTATCACAATACCCCAGCGCTTCGCCATAAAGGCTTCATCAGGGGGTGTACCCAGGATATTAACATGCTAGCATACTAAAAGCCAGCAGAATAGGCCAAATGGTCTGTCTTGTCTGCTCGAAAGCCAGCAACTTAGTGGCTGCTCGCCTCACCACCCCCCCCAGAGGGTCTTCTCTAGGTTCAGCTTCCCCTTGAACCTAACCCACCCCTTCTTGAAGCCCTCCACTGTGCCCTCCTCCACCAGCCTCCCAGGCAGCACATTCCATGGCTCCACCACCCTCTCAGTGAAAAAATGCCCCCTAAACTCACCCTGTAATTACCCCCTTCAGCTTCCATTCATGGGCCCTGGTTTTCCCCTCTTCTTTAGTATAAACAACTCCTTGGTTCCACTCCTAGTTATTCCCTTTACATACTTAAAAACTGCTATCATGTTTCCCCTATCCCTCCTCTCCTCCAGTGAGTGAAGTCCAAGCTCTTCCAGTCTCTCCTAACAAGGCCTCCCCTCCATGCCATGAATCATCCTGGTCTCTCTCCTCTGAACCTTCTCCAGCAGCACTATGTCCTTCTTCAGATGAGATCTCCAGAACTGTACACAGTACTCGAGCTGTGACCTCACCAAAGCATTATATAGAGGGAGGATCACCTCCCTCCTTCTGGATGTAATTCCCCTGGCTATGCAACCCAATATCCTGTTTGCTTTGGCTGCTGTTCTTCTACAATTTTCAGAGAGACCAAAAGATTGAAACCTTGGTTCTAAAGTACCATCAATTTTCAGCATGCATTTATGAGGACCATTTTTTTCTGTTTGCAGACCTCCACACGTCATTTTCTCACTTTTTGTAAATATCCACCCTACTGCAAATGAAAGATGTGCACTTTACAATGGAAAGGAAAATGCACCAATATTTTTTGTTAATATGTTGTACTTTTTTTTTTTTTTTACCTGTACTGATGCTGTATGGCACTAGCATGCTGGAGTTTATATATTTTTCTGGAAATGTGTAAAATGATGTTTTCTCAAATATAAAGAAGAGATAGTAAACACATTAGATGGCTCATGATAGCAATAAGAACCACTGTTCGGTGATCTTCACTGTCTAGCCACTCTTTAAATATTAGCTAATACTGCAAATATGCTATAAAGGGTGTAATATAGCACATTAGAAATAGTATAATTAAATAGCTATATATTTTTGTTATGCAAGTAACTATGTTATAATGGCTATAACTACTTTGGGATAGAGTGCTATCTTATGATCTGTGAACCTTGACCATTGTGACATCACTCTTGGTGTCAACACTTATCATGGGGTGACGTACCACAGAAGGAAAACATAACTGCTTGCAATGGAATAACACAGTTCTCATAGCTAATGTAGGTTTACTCTAGGTTTAGGTCTTCGTCATTTATCAACTGCATCTTATTCATTGCATATTATCAAGTTTTACTGTAGTCCAGTTCACCATCCCCCAGGACGCATCTGGAAAGGAACTGATATCAGCTCTGTATGTCTATTTATTACTTAAAAGCTGTTTACCCCGAAGGCAACATGGATCTGTAAACAACGAAAACTGACTAATGGCCTGTTTCACCTCTGGGAGAATATTACGTAGAATTTTAAAATGTTCTATTTCTTATTTGTAATGTCAAACTGTCTGGCGCACCAATAAAACAGAGTTACAAACAAAACAAAAAAATGATTACCAGGAGAGGCACACTATGCATGGGCTTGTTTCTAGGTGCAACCCAGGGGAGGGGAGAACACAATTACAAAGATTAGAGCATGCAGATGATGCAGTTACAATGACAAAGTGCAACGGCAGAGAGTAGAACAAACAAGAAGGCAAAACTGTTGCATATAACAGACATCTGCACAAAAATCAGCTGTACAACTGGACACAATCAAAAAGCACTTAGTGCCTGAATGAGTGGAGACCGAACCAGTCTTGAGGGCAGTAGTGAAATAGGCATACCTCTCAACTGTCCCCGATTTTCAGGGACGTCCCCGATTTTGCCTCAAAATTTTACTCTGTCCCTCTTAAAAATTGCGTTTCCGTAACCAACCAGCAGGGGTTGTAAGCACAAAATAATGTCAAACATTAAAGTTACAGACTTGTTCTTCCTTAGAAAATGCATTTTACACTAAGCCCTATACTCTACCAGATTCCTGAGTGGATAACACCAATTTTGAAAATGTGTCCCTGATTTTGGTCCTTTGTCCCTGACTTTTTTAAGCCTTGTCCCTGATTTACGAGGCAGGAGGTTGAGAGCTATGGAAACAGGCATACGAAACACACAAAATAGCCCAAACCTTATGGTTAGCAGTGAAGTAAAGGAAAAGGGAAGGAAGAATTTCAGGTAAAGGGTTAGGAAAGGTTCAGGAAGGGGGCTGGCTGAAGGAGGGGGAAGGGTGAGATGTTTTAGCTGGTGCGTGATGGAGGGAAGGGAGATGGAGAGACGGATGGAGGAAGGTAGCTGGTTCCAGAGTAATGTTTTTATTAACGTTCTACATTATTTTAGCTTAAAATTCCTTTTCATTGTAAACTCTCTGACCCTTCATTCTCTAGGTTTGATTTACAGATTCTAAGTGGAAATAACATTTTCTAACTGAAATAATGTTTTTAAGTGAAAATGAACCCAAAATAACATGATTTACCCAATTTATTCTCAACTGGCGTGAACACAAGACAACGAAACGGGTTGAGGGAAATTATACAATGGTGTGTGAAAATCCTGTAACCTGATTGGTCAAAACATGTCACATGACTGTGGGTAAATCCTGCATAACCCACAACTGAGGAATAGCATTTATAAAAAACATAATTAAGCACATTTTAAATGTATTTTACACATGGGTCCATTGTATAATCGCAATGAGGCACTCCAGGGTGTGGGTTATTGGGTGATTTACCCACTTATTATGTGGTTAAGTCACCCGGCTGCACCTCGTGACACACCACACAAGGCATGGGTAAATCCCCAATAACCCACACGCTGTTGTGCCTTATTGCTTAAATAAACCCTTTACATAAATGAGGGGGCAGGACAATAACTCACAAGTGGCAAAGCCATGAGTGAGTTACACAAGTCTAGCCTCTCCCCACAAATGTAAATAAATGTTATTTTCACTCACAGCCCATTGCGTATTTGTTGCAGATTTGCATTGTTTTGTATGCTGTGGCATACAGCATTGCCCCTTCCCACCCCAGTCTTTATCCAGCTTTACATTTCTTTGCTGCTTGAGCGCCATCCAACCCACCTCCAACATGAGTCTTGACAAATCAGTGGTGTGGTGTTCCTCGGGGTTGTCAACACTAATGCCCACTCCTCCTCCAGCCCCTACCCCTCCATGAGCCAAAGACAAGCTACAGGTCTGGGGCCACTGACTTATCTCCTGCTTCCTGCAAGGCCCGACATGAATAATCTTCTGGTCCATGCAGGGCCCTGCACGAAGACAGTTATGGCCAATGCTGCAGACCCTATATAGAGAAGCAGAGTTGCGTGACATGGTTCCAGACTTGTAGCTTGAAGTAGAGGAATCATGGGGCACAGTCCCAGACCTGCAGCTTGGCCATGGGTCATCACAAGGTTAGTGGCTGGGAGAGGAAATTCTAGACCTGAGGCCATCATGGCAAAGGCTAGCCTGGATTTCGGGACCATAACAGAGTCGTACTGCACTGACAGCCACGACTACATGACTGTACCAGGCTACTCTCTGTTCAGGGGAGACAGGGAAGCGGGGAGGATGGTACTATATGTGAGGGAAGGAATCAAGGCCATGGAATTACAGGGGCACCCAGAGGAAACAGAAGGGGTTGGAGGTACTGCAGGTCATCCTGGAGACAGGTACTGGGGCCGCTATCTGTATAGAAGTCGTACAGAGATCTCCAACACAGGGAGATAAGCTAGATAAGGCACTTGGGAACACCATCATGATGGCAAGAAAGGGGAAAGGTGTTGCTAAGCTGGGGACTTCACTCTACCAGATGTAGATTGGAGCCTTCCAACTGCCGCTTTGGCAAAGGGCAGGGCCATCCCTGACTCCCTACAAGGGGCTTTTCTCATGCAGTTAGTCAAGGAACCCACTATAGGCAGGGCAGTGCTGGACCCGGTGCTTACGAACTGGCATGGCACTGCAGATATCACAGTGGGCAGTACCCTAGATACCAGTGATAACCGTACAGTATGGTGCAACATTAATACGGGAACAAAAGCAAAACACATCAGGACGAGGATCCTGGACTTTAAGGGGGTGGATTTTAAAGAAATGGGAGACTGCCCTCAGAAACTGCCTTTGGTTGGGGAGAGACTGCCAGAAGGGATAGAGGCACAGTGGGGGGAAATATGGGAGGGCATAATTAAGGAAACAAACCTCTGTGTGAAGGAAGTGAGTAAAAGTGGAACAAAAGAGAGATCATCATGGTTCTCTAGGGAAGTGGCCAAGGTGGGGGGGGGGGGAGAAAGGGTGGCAGTCAGGAGGTATAAGGAAGCACAGAGAAAGAAAGATATACCAAGTAAAACAGAGTGAAGGAAGAACGGCAGTGAGGGGAGCAAAGATGCAGACAGAGGAAAGAATAGCTAAAGGGGTAAGACTTTATTCAGGTACATAAGTGAGAAGAGGAAAGCAACGGGAGGGATAGTGAGGATGAGGGTGGTGGCGGAAGAGGACTGAGAAAAAGTACACATCCTTAACAGGTACTTCTGCTCAGTCTTCACAGTGGAAGGGGAGGGAGACCACCAGGGAGCAGCAGGAACCAAAAGGGGGGGGGGAGAAATGTACACAAGTCCATCTTCAGAGGAGAGTCTCCTGAAGGGACTTGCAGCTCTGAAAGTGGACAAGGCTATGAAACCAGATGGGATACACTTAAGAGTACCAAAGGAGATGCCAGCTGTCCCAGTGATGGCCTTATTCAACTTTTTTTTCTGTAGGCAGTTTGTACGTTTTTCAGCTTTTTTGTTCCCCGACCCAGTGTGTCCCAGCGTCACACGCACACCATGCACTACGGATGCCCCACCCTACCTGCCGCACTGTTACCGCCTGTGCCCACTCATTGGATCTCCATCCGGTGATGGCGGGACTATGGGTAAGTGACTCCCGGAGGGAGGCCAAGCTCAATCCTGCTCCCACCCTTCCCGCCCGCCGGCACCTCACCACAGAGCACAAAGTGCTCAGCACCCTTAGTGCTACCGGCCAGTCCTTATTCAACATTTCACTGGATACAGGCAGTGTTTTGGAGGACTGGAGGAGAACAGACATGGTCCCTCTTCATAAAGGGAGCAGCAGGGAGGAGGCTAGCAACTATAGGCCAGTCTCACTTCAGTGGTGGGGAAGTTAATGGAAACCCTGCTAAAGGAAAGACTGATAGAGTATCTTAAATCCAATGGGCTGCAAGACCACAGGCAGCATGGATTCAATGGGGGGTGTCATGCCAGACAACTCTGATTGATTTCTTCAACTGGGTGACCAAGAAAATAGATCAGGGAAGGGCAGTGGATGTGGCCTACCTGGAATTTAGCAAGGTCTTTGACACTGTCTCACATGGGAGACTAAAAAAGTCAGAGTAGTCTAGGGTTGGGTCCAAATGTGGTGAACTGGGTAAGGAACTGGTCAACAGATAGGTGACAGAGGGTGGTGGTTAAAAGCACTCACTGTAATGAAGAGAGAGTGACCAGTGAGGTACCACAGGGCTCAGTACTGGGAGAGGTCCTCTTCAATGTCTTCACAAGTGATACTGCAGAAAAACTTGAAGGGACGGTATGCCTCAGATGACACCAAAATCTGTAATAGGGTGGACTCTTGGGAGGGGGTGGAGAGAATGCATAAGGACCTTGGCAAATTCGAGGAGCGGTCAGGAGCACAGCAGTTGGGGGTTCAATGCCCAAAACTGCAAAATCATGCACCTAGGGCAAAAGAACCCAGGAGCAGAGTATAGGATGGGGGGAGGTACCGATAGTCACCAAGCTGGAAAGGAAATATTGGGGTCATCGCATCTGATAACCTCAAAGTGGCAGGGCAATGTGACAAAGCAGTGAGATGCATGGGTAGAGTGCATCTCCAGCAAAAGAAGGGAGGTGGTGTTACCACTGTATCACTTGCTTGTAAGATCCCACCTCGAGTACTCTGTCTAGTTCTGGAGGCAGCACCTCAGAAAGGACATAGACAGGGTGGAGACTGGAGACAGTCCAGAGGAGGGCAACTAAAATGGTACAGCGGTAGCATCAAAAGTCCTATGAAGAAAGACTGAGAAATCTCAAAATGTAGATCCTGGAAGAAAGGAAACATATTACAAGCATTTTACGGAGGTGAACAGGGTGCACCAGGACCAGAGAACTTGTGATGAAGCTGGGGGGTGAGTTTTAAGAGGCATGCAAGGAAGCACTACTTTACTGAAAACAAAAAAAAAAAAAAAGAGTGGCATATGCCTGGAATAGACTGCCAGCAGAAGTGATGGAAACAAAAACAGTAATAATAATAATAATAAAAAACAACTTTATTTTTAAGGCGCCATACAATTTAAAAATCCAGAAAACAAATCTTAAAACAGTCATATAATCGAAGAAGGCTTCAAGCATGCTTGGGACAGACATAGAAGAATATTACTAAACAGGTATGGAGGGTCGCCACAGACCAACTAGGCAGGGACCATATGGGCACAACAGGTGGGCAAACTGGCCCTTTTCTGTTGACAAATTCTGTGTTTCTATTTGCGCGGAATCTCCAGAGGAGCAACAAACCGCCGATTTGCCAGGACTCATGAAAGTCTGAATCCTAAGTTTTCAATTACTTACTTCACCCAGTTTGTGTGTTTCAGCTTTTAATAGATGCATGAATGTAGTTTGTTTTAGTTATGAACACTTCCAACACTACAGAGCACTGTAGCCTAGATGCAGAGCTGTAAGCGAGGAGACCCTACTTTCCTAATCATAAACCCCAAGCAACTCCCAGCTATCTTGCCACTCACTTTGCTCAGTAGGAAAGCACAAAAAAAAAGATGAATTAAAAAGCGGTTACCTTTTACTTTAACGGTGGGGGAGTTGGGTCCAGCTGACTGCTTCCTCCATCCTCTCCAGTTCTGGCATAAGCTTTCTGCTTCAGAGATGAAGGAGCAGAGGGAATCTTCTTCAAACCTGTCCGAATCCTCAAAAGAAAACCTTTCGCCGTCCTCCCACTCCGCAAACATGAGTTCCATCACATCCAACACACATGCACACACGAAATGATATATGTGTGTTTCAAAACACTTTGGGATGGGGGCACAACTGAACTAGTTATGAAAGGTTCAACTGTGTTGAGGCCATACAAAAGTCAACAAACTAAAATATAAAGTTAACAAAAGCACAAAAAACGCTCTGTATTAGCATTAAGCAGAAACCCAACAAGAATGACCACTTGTGTGACCACTGTACTTGTAGCCATAGGTTACAGAATATAAACTTTCTACCGCACCATCCTATTAGGACGTTGTTAGCCCTCTCCAAAAAAAAGGCAAAAGTAGTCAGTGACAGACTTCTTTGTCTCCAAAAGAAGCTATCTTTTCCTTGTCATAAAAATTGTATTTTTTTTTTTACGTTTTCTTCATGCAAGTCAGAGGATTAAGAAAGTTATGTCATGTGTTCTTTGTGCTTTCCACAGAAAAAAAGTATAATGTAAACCTGCAGACAGGGAATTCAAAAATCAGCACCCCAAACTCCTTGGGTAAAGATAATCCGTTTCCCCCGATTCCTTGCTCTTTACACCACCTGTACTAACAGAACAATGCAAACTGAGTCAAAAGCGGCTTCCCTCTTGGCAACCATCCTGGTCCTAATGAGCCGAGACCCCGGAGCCGGGGCGAACATCAAGGTTCTTCTCTTGTGTCAGCTTTGTATAAGGGGGGGCTGGCAACACGGGAGGATTGTACTTTTATTAAATATGTCTTTTCTAGTTCAGCTTGTGATGGAAGAGATGGGTTTTTCGGCTCCTCTTCTCCCCCAAAGTGAGTTCCATCCCTGAATGCTGCAGACAAAGATGCCGAGGGCTCCCCAAGCCTGTCTCCCTTTGTCTCGTCTCCTTGTTCACATAGCAGGCTGCCAGCCGACCGGCGGCGCGATGAGCGGCGCGTCTCGAGCCCGGCTGCTCGTGCACGCAGTGCAGTCCCTCTTTCGCGCTCCTCGCTCGAGCCGTCCGTGTCTGCCGCGGTCATTCGGTGAGTTACATGGCTCTCCCTTCAGCCTCCATCCGCGATTCTCCTTCTGTCTCCTCTCTCTCTCTCTCACACACACACACACACACGCACCGCTGAGCCGAGTCACGGCCGCAGCTGTCACCGCCTGAATTCTGCTACCGGCGACAGGCGCCCCCCGCTGCGTCTTCCTCTTTAACTAAGGTGCCGTGCCATCGCCACCTATGCCCCCGGCCGTCGCCACGCTCCCATTCACTCAGCCCCGCAGCCGCCTGCCAAAAATGGCTCTACGGTCCCTCCGCTGGCTTCACCCGGGGCTCCTCAATCAGCTGATCACCACTTCCGCCTCAACTCCAAACACACGCATGCACTGTGGCAAATCCAGCTGAGGTGAAACAACTTCAGCGCAGGTTTATTCTTTTTGTCTCCCACCCCGCTTTTCCCTTCTGTTGCATAAGGGCTTTTTACTCGGTCCCCCTATAAAATTAAAATAGCTGCCTGCTCTGTTTTTGTCCGAACTCTTTTTCGTTGGTTGTTGCTTTCACCTTTGACACCGCTAGGGTCGCTATGACGTCAGAGTTTAGTGAGCCCAGAGCGTCTTGTCTGGAGACTGTTGAGCCCAAGTGGCAGTTTTGGATTCGGAGTATGGACTATAATGGTCCATCTAAAATTCTTATGTAATGCCCTATAGCGCGGTGCCTCTATTTTGTAAGCACTACTCGGGCTAGCCTAGGTTCGGGGAGAAAAACATTTGCTCAGCATCATGGCTAGGTTTGTACTTCTGATCAGGGGCACCCAAGTAACTCTAATCACAGGAAGCAGCAACTGAGAATGTCCAAACCGGGAATAGGATTCTAGAGTGTGACTTTTATTCACTTCAACACAAGAATAACAAAGCAAGATGGACCCCCCACAGGGCTTCACTCACTGGAAATGCAGATTTACAGAGGTCAGAGCACATCTTCTTTACTACAGAATACCCTTAGGTTCTGAACACAACAGGGCTCACACAGCTGAACTAGTACTTTTTCTACTTGGATTCCTTGACATGGCACCCCGGCCAGGCCTTGGACACTTTTCCATAAATCATGGAGTTTGATGGTGGCTCCCTCAACCACCCATGAGCACTTTCTAGCTCTAAAGGGAAAACATCCTTAATCCCACGTCTGGGTACTTTATGCAGACACTGGCCAAGTGCCTGGGAGAAAGCTGTAGGTGCCCAAAGTGAATCTGTGGAGGTAAACCTGGTTACTCCAGATGGGGATCTCCCACCTCTTGCTCCCAAATCTATACCCAGCCATTCATTTGGATCAACACCTTTCTTCGAAACTACTGGTTGTAGATGCTATCTCAAAGTGTATGACACATTTAACATTCTACACTGTATTTTGGTGGTGTCCTGACTCAAACAGTTCTGTTAGTGGCTATGTCCATTCTTTAGACCCCACTGTCTCAGATACTTCCAAGCCATACACAAAGTTAAAAGCACTGTACTTGGCTAGTCTTTTCCTGACCCCACAGTAGGCAGTTACTTTTATACAACTCTGTCTTGGAGAAACACATGGGCTCTGTTCCAGAGCAGACTCACCATGGTATGCAGGTGTCCCAGGGCTTCTTCCCACAAAACACAGATTCTCTGGTACCTCAGTACAGTTTCTTCTGTCAGGCAGCTTTTCCAAGCAAGGCCAGGCGATTGTCCCTGAAATGCTGTTTTCCCCCCATTCTTCTGGGGATGGGGCACTGGAACAACATGGGGAGCGGTCTCTACCACTTCTTTCAGTCTCTTCTGTGTTCTTCTCTAGGGTGAGAACACACTACGCACTTTCTGTTGTAGCTCTATGACAGAGCTTGGCTCTGAGGGGCTGCCAACTGCAGCACACCTCCTCCTTCTCTGGAGTCTGGCTGAAGACTGCCTTTGAAATTCCCAATGTTCTAACCTAACCCCTGCAGCCAACATTCCATTGTGGCTTATGCTGCTGCAAGAATTCTATGGTGATGTCATCCCTCCAGCTCAGCTGAGACTGAGGACAGAGTGAGACAGTGTTAAACCCATTTAACTGGTGTCTCACGAGCTGCCTGCCACGAGTTCTAAGTGGGATTCTAGTAACCCTGGGTGACAAGGGGGTTACACCCACCCTCGGCCAGGAAAATGACTGTCCGCAGTCATTACTTACCCGGCCCAGGCCATCCTACTCTATGTGCTACCTACAGAGAGGGGTGATCAGGCCCTCTCCTACCATGTGCCAGGCACAGGCAGGTAACACTAAGGGCCCAGAGGCCATTGGCTGACACATCAGCCTGTATTCTATGATCTTTCTGTGTTTACCTAGTGGCCCTGGTAGAATTGCCCAGAGCATAGCCCTAACAGATCAGTACTGCGGCCCCTATGGCCGGTCAGGACCACAGCCTGTCTATCCCCCTAACCCTCTAGGGAAAACCTATCTGACCAAAACCCAGAATTACCGAAAAACACAGGGGAACTCTCCCCATCCTTGGACACCTGCAACCAAAACACAAGGGAGCTAACACTACACTCTAAGTATTGCTCCCACACTCCCCCACAACCATACCTGTGGAAGGAAAAGTTAACACAGTCAACAACAACACTGAACTTTAAACACTACTACTTTAAAGCACTTGATGAACTCCGATGAGTCCCTCACTCCTCTTCTTGTCTACTCTTACATACATCTCAGGCTAGAAAGTCATACAGTCGCACACTTACCACTTTCATAGAAAAGCACTTACACCATAATGTGTTATAAATACAGGCATGTGCAAAACTTTATTAGTACTGAATATGAGAAATCTCCTTTATCAAATGCATTAATATCAGAAGTGTTACCTGCCCTTAAATACCGTTAGAGCTCATCACATCGATCATCAGCCTTCATTAGTAACACATGAGACTACCAGCCGTAGTTAAAAAACCTGGAGCATTTAAACATAACCCACCAGCAATTACAAATCTCCGCTGTGTGCACATTAAAGAGCTACTGACACCTTAAAGAAAACTTTGTCAAACATAATCATTAGGTACAATTCTGCTTGCATTCCATTTATATTTTATTTATTTCTCCTCCCCATAATTTACTAAAGAAATGGGTGTGAATATATGATTGTTGTCCCTTAGAGATAATTCTGAGTTCATCTGCCTCTATAGCTTACTCCCTACTTCAAGTCCTAATCCTCTTTTGTGACATCACAATCCGTTGCCATAGGAGTAAATGTGAGGTCACAAGCTGTGCTCTATGACTTCAGGTAGGGAGAAAGTAGCAGTAATAGATGAACTGTTCAGGAGCAAAGATCCTGTTTCCATGCAAATGACATCACTACTAAATAATGGGGAGGAGGAATACAGAATTAATGGGAAATACAAGCTGGAAAGTGCCTAAATATTGTGTTTTGTCAAAGTTCTCCTGAACGTGTCACCAGCGCTTTAAACATCTACAAACCCCTATCTAATTATATTCACAGATATTTTATTGCTGTTATTTCCTGTCTGGTTTTAAGGTTTCTTCCTTCAATACATATTGGAAAAGAGCAATATAACAGCGATCAAGCAGCTCACAAGTCATGCATCAGCCCATTAATATTTCTGTTTCATTTATCAAGTAGCATACTTTAGATCTCAAAATACTTAAAGGGGACAGGCCATCTGTGCTAACTGGCAGAAGTTAGCAATGTTCCTAGTAAGAGAAATGATAAACTTGCCTCCAAATGAACCATATTTAACTGTACCTTAATAAACATTGATGCGAAAAAACGTGTTTTCAATTATTTTTGTTTTATGAACAACATTCTGAACAGTTCTTTTCCTGGAACCAGTAATTTGGAGTGTTTACTATGTCACAGTTCGAGTACAGAATGCTAAATAAGAGCTACTGTCCTTTATAAAATGGCAGGGTAAAATCATGTAATCTGATTGGCTCTGATTTATGTGTAAAATATGGTTTACGCATGGGTAAAAAAAAAGACTGCTCAGCAGTGAAGAGTCTGCAACACAGATCAATGGGCATTTGGAACACAGGCATTTCTGTTAGCCCTCTACTGCCAGAGCTGATCTTCCACCACAAACATGGCTGCTACCTTTACACTGTAAAAAAAAAATTCAACTGGGCTCTAAAAATAATACTACCTTAAATAAAAAATAAAACAAATGAATTTAATGCTGTTTCCCTGATTATCACACTCTCCTTACATACATAAACACATTAGAAACAATAAGTATTATTTATAGTTTTCACTACAACTGTTTCTTTGCTGACAGTCAAAAATCCCCCTTCTATCTTTAACTGCTTATCAGGGAACTCACTTCTTTTTGGCCCGACAGTGAGATAACTGAGTCTCTGGCTGTAACAAAGGCCTTTGTTGTCTCTGGGTGGGATAGTCAAAGGGGTTGCGCGTAGCGCATAACAATCATGCGCCATGCGCCTTTCGACTGATGCGCCCTGGCGTGATATTCAAAAGGGGATGTTGCGCAATCCCGGCGCGCTGGTACGCACCAGTATTGTGGCGCGCGCAAGTGTGGGATGTGCCCATGCATATGCAGCACATCCCGATATTCAGCCCAGGATGTGCGGCGCATATGCTGGCACAAACCCACCTTGCGCTGCACAGGGGCGCAAAGATCCGCCCTGAAAAGCAGGAGCAAGTCCTACCACCAATCAGGTGAGCTGCCGTATGCAGGGCGCAACACGGCGGCCGCCAGCTAGTGGGATGGCCACCTGACCACCCCAGACAGTTCGGGAGTCGTGCCTCACGCGGACACGGGCGTAATGAATCAAAATATCTGGTGGTCAAGTGGACCCTACCCCCGAGCCTGATCGCGGGCAAAGAAAGAAGTTAATTCCCTGGTGGTCCAGTGGACCTGCCCCCTTGCTCGATCACGGGCTTCAGTAAAAGAATATATACCCTGGTGATCCAGTGGAACCGCTCCCCCGCCCAATCGCAGGCTTAAATAAAATAAACTAATCCCTGGTGATCCAGTGGACCCAATCCCCAGCTCGATCACGGGCTTAAGGAAAAGATGAACTAATCCCTGGTGGTCAGTGGACCTGATCCCCAGCCGATTGCAGTCTTTAGATGTGAATATACCCCTCCCACCCGCCCACTCAGACCCATACCCCGCTCCCCAGTCAGCGGCGGCGGCAGCTCCCCAACCGCAAGCCGCCTGGCCACCCGCCGACTGACAGCGTACAGTATGGCTGTACGGCCATTGGTCCCCTGAGTGGGCCAATGGGCATGCAGACCGTACTGTACTACACAGTCCCAATTAGTTTATTTTTTACTTAAGCCCACAATCGGGCTGGGGAGCAATCAATCAATCAATCAATCAATCAATCAAATCTTTATTTATTCAGGCGATCATCATTGAGGAAGGCTCATTTACAAGATGGACCTGATAAGGTCAAGGTTCGAGTTGGTGCACAGCAATTACATCACATACTTAAGAGACAGTTATACATACAGAAACAAGAAAATGTTATTTATAACACAATAATATACAGAGAATTCACATGTTAAAGCTTGGCAAGAGAAAGTTAAACTAACATCTACAATATGTACAATACATATATATCACAATGAGGGCCATGACAGTCACTCACATAATGAGTACAAGGATGGTGAAGGAATATTGGGTGCCATATACTGGCGGTGTCTGCTGGAAGGAATATGTCATATGTGATTGGAATAAGGTTTTGTGGGATGACTATTCTGTCTCTAGCAGTAGCAACTGCATTTCTCTGTGAAGAAGGCTGTACAGTGCTGCTTGAAGGATGTAAATGGAATGATAATGGACAGTTTTAGGGATTTTGTAGGGTGTTCCATGCTATGGCTAGAGAGTAGCTGATTGCTGCCCTCCCTATTTTGGTGTTGACTTTGGGCAATTTGAGCAGGATGAAATTGTTGCTTCTTAGGGCATAGGAGCTGGGAGTGGTCAGGTTGAAGCAGTCCAGGATATAGCTTGGGAGTTTTTTGATAAAGCTCTGTAGATCCATAGAGCTGCATTTCTGCTCCTCCTGACATGAAGAAACCCATCCAACTGAATCATAGGAGAACAATGGTGAGTATTATATGGCAGGTCTGTAATGAACCTTATTGCTCTATGGTATAAGGTATCCAACTTTTGAAGGTAAGGAGTGGAGCAGTGACTATAGAGGAAGTCTGCTAGTCAATGACTGATAGAAACATGGCCTGGACTAATCTCATCTTGGAATCTCTATTAAGGAAGGGTTTAATCTGTAGAGGAGGCCAAGCCTTAGGCGAAGTTTTTTCAGCAGTTGTTCTAGATGCTGAGTAAAGTCAAGTCTGTTGTCAATCCACACACCTAGGTATTTGAAATTTTCAGCATAGTCCAGATTTTCTCCAAGTATAGTGCATATCTGGGGGAGACTGATTGAAGAGGATGTGTTGGTGGAGTTTTGGGTTGTGAACATCATTGCTTTGGTTGTCTTTGCATTTAGCAGAAGCTTTTTCTCGAGAAGCTGATGTTGTAGCAGGGAGAATTCTGCTTGTAGGATTTCATGAGCAACTTTAGATGAAGGGTTGCTGACATACAGTACAGTGTCATCAGCAAAGAGATGTACTGAGGACTTGGTAAGGGTTGAATCAATTTTATTTATATAAATGGCAAAAAGGATAGGACCCAGAATAGAGCCTTGGGGGACTCCTCTTGACAGTGGTCTTAATGGGAGAGGTCACCTTCAGCTTTTACCTGCTGTGATCTACTGGAGAGGTAGCATCTGAACCACTTAAGGGAGGATGGATCTAGGCCAATGGAGTGTAGGGATGAGAGTAGCAGTTCATGGTCCACAGTGTGAATGCTTTGCTCAGGTCCAGGAATACTGCACAGACATTGTTCTTTTTATCCAGTTCGGTTTGCCAATCATTGGTGACCTTGGCTAATGCAGTGATAGTGCTATGTTTGGCCCTGAATCCAGATTGAGCTGGATTTAATAGATTCGCATTGTCCAGATATTCCCTTAACTGAATACTCACTAATTTCTCCAGCATCTTGGATAACACAGGTAGAATGGAAATGGGCTTGTAGTTATTAAGATCCATAGGGTCCCCTGATTTTAGAAGGGGGACCACTTGGGCTGACTTCCACAGTGTGGGAATAGAGCCAGAGTTTAGGGAAAGGTTAAAGAGGTGAGTTGGGGGACTGCAAGCACATGACACGCAATCTTTAGAAAAATGGGTCCAGAAGATCTGCTCCTGCACTTTTTTGGTATCTAGATGCCATAATAGATCCTCAACTTGTTTCAACAGTATAGGTTTAAGCTAAAGGAGGAGTCAACTCTTTGTTCACCAGTATAGTGGGAGCTTAAATGATCCCTTAATAGGTTAGCTGGGGAGGAGTCAAAGGCAAGGCCAGCTGTTGTGAAGTGGTTGTTGAATGCATCCAGGATTTCCAATGTGCCAGTAATGCACAGGTCCACTGGACCACCAGGGATTCGTTTATTTTTACTTAAGCCCGCAATCGGGCTGGGGAGCGGGTCCACTGGACCACCAGGGATTAGTTTAATTTTTACTTAAGCCCGCGATCGGGCTGGGGAGCAGGTTCACTGGACCACCAGGGACTTTAGTTGTAACTGAAGCCCGCAATCAGGCGTTAGAGGCGCATTGCCGCCCGAGGGCAGAGGCGTCGGTCCCCGTCGACTACGCAGGCCTGGCAGGCGCCAGAGTCCAAATCACGAGGGATCGGCAAACCTGCATGCAAATGGAGCCATAATGACATGCAAATGGCCCCATTTGCGTCGTGCATTCCATAATGGCCTCATTTGCATGCTCACATCTGAATATCGCTCTTGCTACCTAAGCAGCCACTGCACTTGCTGGCACAGCTTCTGCTCTTCCTGCCATTTGCGCTGGTGCAGTGCCACTGCACTGCAGGGCGCTCTGAAAGTACTATTCAGCAGTGCTGAGCCGTGCAGCACTGCTGAATATCGCCTGGTCCATGCCCTGGTGCAGCCCAGTTGCACTGCGCTAGACTTGCGCCCATGCCTGGCGCATTTCTGAATATCCCACCCTCTGTGTATAGCGTGTTGGGAGAGAAACATTCTGCCAGTGGAACTGAGCAGAATTTTGAATCCATATATTCCGCGGTAAACATTACATATCTTGAATTTGGGGAACAACTGAGAAAAAAAACAGGAAGAAGAAAGTAGGCAATAATACAATGACATCATCAATGACATCACTTGCAGTGGGTGGAAGAATTATTTTATCAGAATTGCACAAAGTAAATCTATTTTTCTACATATAAACATGCTTTTCCCAACCGTCAAAAGTTTAAAAAAAAAAGAGTAAATTTTATAAGCGCAATAAAGCACTCGGGATGTGTGTAAACCACATTTTACAGCACGGCCAGCAGCTGAAGTCACTCGGCCATTGGCCTCGTGCCTTACTACGCCCCTGGCTGTGCTGTAAAATATGGGGTTTACACACACTCCTTTGTGCCTTATTGCTTACATCAGAACCATGCTTAGAGTTCTTTCCTCAAACCATGACATAGTTAAAACTCCAGATCACTGGTTCCATGAAGAGAACTGCAACAGAATGCTGCCCATAAAACAAAACAATGCAAAATACAGTTTTTTATATAACTTTTTATTCAGGTACAGTTACATATGGACATTTAGGCTTATGGATATCATCTCTGTAAACTGGAACATTACAAATAGCTACCAATTAGAAACCATTTCCTGTCCTCTAACACATTTTCAGATATCTTGCCCATACAGGTCACTTGATGTGCTCTGGGTGATCGGACACTTCTCTTTCAGCTCCAAGATCAGTTATTTGTAAACACGGCAAAAAACATCAAATCCTAAGAAAAAATTGTTTGCTGGCATTATTTCGTTAGAATAACACAGTATCTAACAAAATATGCATCTACTGGATCGAATGGAGATGGCCGATGGACAACAAATGGAGACAAACTCGTTGCCCCCTCCACTGCCACACAACCAAGCACCCAAAAGACTGAAAACAGACTTTCAACCCAGCGACTCAGCAGATACGAAACCCCATGAAACGCTGGAGGATAAACTGGATCTCTTCTTTACTGAAATAGCCGCTGTAAAAATTACACTCTGTGACCTTGCAGCTGACTTCAGAACTGTTAAGCCAGCTCTGGAAAACCTAACAGTCTGGCTGTCCAATGCTGAGGCACAGATAAGCTCAGTGGAAGACCGCCAGCAGAAAGAGACAAAAGAGATATAGGAACTCCGAGGGAAAATAATGAAAATAGAACCCCGACTAGATGACCAAGAGGGCAGGCTAAGGAGCAACAATTTAGTCATGGTGGAGATTCAAGAAAAAGCAGAAGGGAATAATTTAATGACCCTCATTCAAAAGTTGCTGCAGGGAGTAGTGGGGCCCCCAGAGCACGGGCCAACATACTCAGTAGAAAGAGCCCACTGTTTTACTCGACCACCACCTAAACAAGGGAAAAACCTAGGGCTATTATTGTCCGCTGCACTCACTTTCAGGACAAAATACATATTATGGCCGAAGCGCGGAACAAGGGATCTTTACAGTAGAATGGGCAGAGATTTTATATATTCAGTGATGTAACCCCCACAGTAAGAGATAAGCAACGAGCATACCAGGACATCAAAAAGTGCCTCCACCAGGCAAGAATTCCATTCAGAATCGTGTATCCTGCTCGATTGTCACCACTCCATCGGGTCCTAAAGAATTCGCCAGTGCTGAATTAGCCCACCAGGAACTCCCCAAATATCGGCCACAGGAATTCCCCACATCCCAGAAGTAACACTGCAGAGGAAACAAGTACTTCTGGGGAGAAAAAAGCTACATGGTACACAGTAAGTTGCTTTGATTTTTGAGGCTACCCCCAATATTGAATACTGGCACACCCGGCATGAACAACAGTGTCCCTGCCCCTCTCTCCCACCCCTGTACTGTACAGGATATCAGACTGGGGCAAATGCAGCACATGAGTGAAGTAACCACTCGGGTAGGACAATTGATAGGGCTTCTACCGCTACAGCTTCCTGTAACTGCAAAGATGGCGATTAGGTGGGGCTTTCTTGTCTTCTTTCCCTCAGAACAACAACTCCTTCCCACCAGACACTCCATGATTTATGACTGTATCCCAGGACTCTGGCAGCCCACACCCTCGGGCCCCCACAGCGAGACATAGCCCTCCATGCATTATACAGTCGCAGAGGCGAGCCAACCATCCTATCGGCATACCTACGCAGGGAAATGGTAAGGAGGACTGCCTGCATCAGATCCAAAACACTGCTGACAGTGACTAGGGGTTCCACAGAGCCAAGCAAAACTAAGCAACACCCCTTCTATCATTGCAAACACAAGCTCCCCACACAGATTGCAAGCTACACAATACGATCCAGAACTAGCAGCACGGGAGGGGATCTAACCCACAACAAAAGACTGCTACTCACAGCTTCATGACCCCCGTACAGGACGTAGCACAAAAGCAGACTCAGAGCGCCGCCGCCCCCCGTTTTCATCTTTCTCCGCAATGGTCCACCCCTCCCAAAGAAAGTGAAGCCATGGGACTCTCTGACCGAACACCACTCACCCGGGGATGCATCCCCCCACGGATGTCCACATGGACAACTGCATAGACAGTTACTGGCTTCCTGTATGGTAACGAATTAAGTGATTAGCATTATCACCATTGCACTGTACTGTGGACTAAGGGACCATGTTTGAGGGGGAAGGGTAGAGGGAAGGACAGTGCTTCAGTAGATGGCTCTAAACTTTCAAATGCCAGCGGAGGGGGGGAAGTTTGCATGACAGGAGGGTGTATGTTACAAAGGGTGGGATGGGGAATGGGCTTCGCGGAGTCCACTGTTCTCAGCTCCCCACACTGCGAGAGCCATGGATGGATGGAAACCGCCAGGCCACCCTATTCCCACCACCGGTGCAGCAAGTGGGATAGGGCCCCCGCAGGGGCACAGCCTTCCGCACCGTAGACTAGCACACCCAGGGGGGGACAATGTCCCTCCACTGACCAGGGCCATCTGACAAAAGCGACTGACAGTCATGGATGGGGGGGGCAGCCTTGTACAAAAAAGTTTATTCTATGTCGGGTACCACAGACACAAGGCAGCCCGGGGGCAGATGTGAAACCCATAGCTCTCTCATTTCCATTACAGACACTTGACAGAACAGCAGGATGGATACAGAAGATTATACTCATAGTGATGGTTTGATAAGATTTTTACCCTCTAGGTCAGATCAGAAGTCGGAGATCATTGATCATGAGAGGTCTACATGGACACACCAAGAACAGGGCTCGCCCTGGCTAGCCCAGGACCTGATACCCATTGGGACTGGGTATAGGCTCCAGCGAGCCCTCCCTTTTTTTTTTTTGTAACTTTATGTTTATTTTTTTCTTTCAAACATACAGCTTGAAAACACAAGCAAGGACATGATGTAATACATCAGTATAACACATGAGGGCACCACTCCTCTTAATAAACACACCTAGTCCGTCCTATACTTACAGATACATCTGTGGAGGGAAACAGAGAAGATATTAGCTATATTTTAGAAAACAGAGATAGCTGTGTAAATTTAGCCCATGAGCTGCATGGTGCATTGTCTGTTAGGTCCAGAATATACTGTCCATAATCTCCAAGCCCCCTACCAGAGGGGGAGATAACCATGCATTAAAGTTTTTGTGCACGAAATGTGCAAACTTACAACATGAGAAAATTATTCCTACAACTATATAGGAGAAATGAACTGCTGGCGCTATAACAAATATTTTAAGTAGCCGTTACATAGTTTAAACAGTTTAAGTAAGTAAGTAGGTAAAAATTTATTTCTATAAGGCACCCTTCCCAAGCACAGGGCGCCTTTACAAAATTCCACATACAGCATTAGAAACCACAGTAATAAATAACGTCTTATCCATAGCAAAAATTACATCTCTGAAAATGCTTAATTAAATAGGAAGGTCTTAAGAGATTTTTTAAACCTCTCCACAGTCAGGCTATTACGTATCTGGCAAGGTAGAGAATTCCACAGGGTAGAAGCCATAAAGGCAAACGTTCTTCCACCAGATGTTTAAAGGAGAAACATTCTGCATTTCCTAATTTCTTTACATGTACTGTGCTTTCTAAAACCCTGAATACTGTAATAATTTCAAAATATTAACTTTAATATAATTGGAGTATTAAGTATATGAGGGAGAGGGAAAATTAAAGGCTAACTAGACTTTTAGTCCCGGATTTATTTCAAAAATATTTATCCCTTCCCAGTCCTTTCGTTTTCTAGGATTATAGCACTCACCCATCAAGCTAACTAAAAGGAGCAGTGCTTGAAAAAACAAGAAAGAGAGGTTCAGGTATTCTCATCCTATGACAGACAAGCTTCTAATCCCTCATTGAGCTGTCTCGGGGCATGGCTCCAACACCACTTCATCGCTTCTGCAGGATCGTTGAACAAATATATCTTCCCATTGTGGGCAATTCTCAGGCGAGCCGGGAAAATCATGCTGTGTTGAATGGAGGCCTCTCGCAGCATAGCCCTTGTGCCGTCAAAGCATTTTCCAACTGATATCTGGAAAGAGCTGTATTCTTTGAGCATCTTGCAGCAGGGCATCCCTATTTCATTGCGCTAAGGCCAACAGAAAGTCCCTGGTGCCAGCTCCATCGGTGATGACTACGATAGTTCGGGGCGTCTCTGGGTTGTCTAATCTGCCCTGAGGTGTCATACTCTGTATGCTTTCTGAGGCGATTGAACTGTAGGAGCTGCTTCACCCGCTAATTGCTGCACAAACCATTCTTTCATAAAAAATGAGAGGTTGTCCCCTTCGCTGCCCTCAGGCATCCCCAAGACTGTAATATTTGGGGATCTGACCTGGTTCTCCAGCGTTTCTAATCGGTTCTTCCAGTGAGAACTCTCTTTTATGACCGTGTTCACCACTCTCAAAGCTGCATCGGTGTGTTTCAAGGCACCCACAGCTGTTGTCTGAGTTTGCTCCAAGCCGGGCCCCAGTGTCAACACTCTGCTAGTAGGCCCATCAAACTTGTCCGCTAAAGTGGACAGAGATGCAATCAGCTGGTTAAGTTTAAGTCCGATGGTTTGAAGTGTTTCTTCACCCGATGCGTCTGGTGATTCCTCCGATCGGGCCTGTGTCGACCGCGTGGCTAGGGTTGATGAGGATCTCTTTGGTTTTGCTTCCGTTCCCTGTGATTGATCTTTAAGCGGGTTTCCCATGTTGATACCGAAGGTTTTCAGCACAGGGTTAAGTTATTTGTGGTCACTTCCAATAACACTGAGCACTCTTAGAAAATAAAAATGCTCTTCTTTGTTGTAGAACATTTTCTCTATTTGGCCATCTTGCTCAGGCTCCACAGCGCCCCTTCGAGCCCTCCCTTTTGATTTTGATACTGTTTTCTTATTTATGTAGGTTAGTATTGTTTGTAGTACGTTTTGTTAGACCTAGTGTTATTAGTAGTGTAGCAATTAGTAGTGTATTGCCTAACTCATAAGTTCTCGAGTCCTTGTTACAGCCATACACCTCACTTACCACAAAATGCCATGACTCATATGGCAGTGCCACAGACAGCAGAAACCTCCACTTAGGCTGCATGCCCAGGGGGAATGAAGGAGACTCCAGAGAGCGCAACCCCAGACTACCCTCTGCACAAAACCTTCACTAGCTTACACTTTGCAAACAACATACCACCCAAGATGGCTAACCCCGCTTTCAGCGCCCTAACCTGGAATGTCAAGGGGGTGCAAACACAGGAGAAGAAGAATCAAGTACTTAGGCACTTGAGACAGGAGGGATCCACCATTGTCTTTCTGCAGGAAACCCACACCCCATCCCCCAAACCCAAACTCTGGCGCAGAATGTGGGTAGACCAAGCATATGCAGTGGGGCAGGACAACAGAAAAGGAGGCACAGCGATTCTGATACACCATAACACCCCCTTTTAACTATATACACAAGTAACAGACCCAAATGGGTGCTTCATAATCCTACACAGGACACTAGAGGAGACAGAACTCATACTAGCATCCGTATATGGCCCTAATAAGGACGACACCCAAATCTTTACCTCTCTCCTTTCGGAACTAGCTACGTTCTCCTGATTGTCCATGATATTAGCGGGGGACTGGAACTCGGTCCTGGACACCGCCGTAAACACATCCTCTCACAACAAGACAGGACTGACCTCCAACCAAAGGGCACTGAAAGAACTGCAGGAATCCAAAGGCTCATGGAGACGTGGAGAGTGCTCCACCCAGGAGATAGGAGCTAGACATTCCAGTCTCTGGTACATGACTCTTCCTCACGCCTGGACTATTTCCTTACCACCCCAAACATTTTCGCAAAAACAACCAAACGCAAGATATTAGCTAGAGTGGTGTCAGACCATGCCCCAGTTCTCCTCTCCTTTTCCACTCCCAACCTGCAGGATAAAGACTGTACATGGAGAATCAATAATTGCATTCTCAAAGACCCAAAAACAATAGATAGACATAAGGACTTCTCTGAGAACTTCTTCAGAGAAAACTAAGGCACAGTGACAAACTACTCACATGTATGGGATGCATACAAATGTACCATCGGGGGGAACTAATCCTCATAGCAGCCACAAGGAAAAGAAAAAGGGAACACGAGATGAACACACTGTTCAGGGTGATTTTATTTTTATTTATTTGCTTTTGTTTAGTATAGCACAGTGGTTTAAGGCTCTGAGCTGCAAACCTGGAGACCTGGGTTTGAATCCCACAGCCTCCACTTGCATACTGTGTGACCCTGAGCAAGCCACTTAACTTCCTTGTGCTCCCAGGTCACACCTGTAAAGAAGCTTTCAGCTTAGTGTGTCTCTCCTGGTTAAAAAAAAAATAGATAAGAGCCAAAGAGAAAACAGTGTCCAGTTCCTCCACAGAGGAGGATTGGCTGCAACTCAGCTCGCTCAGGGCAAAATACGAAGAATTGCTAAGAGAAAATGAGGAATTCATGCTCTTCCACACAAAAAACAAATACATTGATCGGGGAGAAAGCTGGTAGATTTCTGGCCCTGAGACTGAAACAGAGAATCCATGAATGACATTAAAGGTATCCGCCCCTTGAAAAATGACAACCTGCTTACCCAGCCTAGAGAAATTGCAGTGGCCTTCACCAAGTATTATGAATCCCTATAAAGAAGAGCTGCTACCCCCCAGAACCATCAAAAATTCCTTGAAGTGGCGAACCTCCCCAAACTTCCCATATGGTATCTGGACAAACTAGGGGTGCCCATTACCCAGTCAGAAGTCAGAACAGCTATATCAGACCTCCCTTTGGATAAGGCACCAGGCCTAGATGGGTTTTCGCCAAACTTCTACAAAGCCCTAGGGGCTCCCTTTCCGAGCCCCTAAGCATACTTTTCAACTACACCCACACACACCATACCCTGGAACTCCCGCTGCAACAAGCAGCCATCACCCTAATAAACAAAACCGGAAAGAACCTTGAAAGTGTAGAGAATTACTGTCCCATTTCTCTAATCAACACTGACATAAAAATCTTAGCCAAAATTCTAGCGCTTAGAGTGACTCCAGTATGGGACTCCCTAATCAGACCCGAGCAAGTAGGCTTCATGCAAGGGCGCCTTTCCTCTGACCATATGCGGAAACTATCACACCTAATGGCAGCAGCCAGGAACGCTGGACAGCCAGCCACACTGATGTCCCTAGACGCAGAAAAAGCATTTGACAGAGTCTCCTGGCACTATCTTTTACTACTATTTGGGCTGGCAGTATAGCCTAGAGGTTAGAGGAACGAGGTGTAAATGAGCTTGATACATCCAGCAGACCAGACCTGAGTTTGATTCTCACAACCTCCACTTGCATACTGTGCGACTCTGAGCAAGTCACTTAACCGCTCAGTGCTCCCGGGTCGCCCCTGAAAACAGGCACTTGTGCCTAGTGGGCCTTACCTGGTTACCAAAGACTAAAATAAAATAAAAATAAAATAAATCTATACCTGACACTGCAACATTTTGGATTCCCTAGCCACGTCATAGAATGGGTTCGATTACTACACTCCTCCCCAACAGCCTTTATTAGATGTAATGGCATCAACTCAGAACCTTCCGTCTGTATAAGGGAATGCATCAAGGCTGCCCCCTCTCCCCCCCCCCTTTTATTTAATTTATACATAGAACCACTGACCTGGAGAATCCTACAGTGTGATGAGATAAAATGGATACGGGCAGGACAACACCGGTATAAGATCTCAACATATGCGGATGTGGTGCATCCATTCAGGTCAACACCCCGACAGCGAAACATGAAAAAAGACCATTACGGCGACAATCGCTGTAATGGTCCTTTTTCCGTGTTTTGCTTTCCCCAAGTGTTCTGCCCCCTCCCCGGACCAACTCTGACCTGGAGTTGTTAATCCTAAAGTGCGGGGAGGCAGAGCCCTCCCGCGATAGTTGGCACGCCCCCATAGAAAACACTTGTAGAATGGGCGGTACAATATCTGCATCGGTATTGTGCCATCGCTGAGCGGGAGGTCAGCATTTTCACTGTCGACCTCCCTTGGTGTTTCCATGCAGATGATATCCTCCTTCACCTGCAGGACCCTCTCCAATCCATACTGGCAGCCATAAACCTCCTTAAAGAATTTGGACATCACTCCAAAAATAAGATCAATCTCGAAAAAACAGCCATCATGCCCCTCAACCAACGGACCCCACAAGACCAATTACTACAGTAGGGAGGCACATGGTCCCCAACCACGCTTAAATACCTGGGTATTCACCTAGCCTACAACCCAAAGAGAATTTTCACACAAAACCTCAAACCCCTATTATCGACCATAAAAACGATACCTCGAATGGTGAACAGCCCTCCCCCTCACCCTATGGGCAAGAGCGAACATTATCAAAATGAACATCTTGCCCTGACTCCTATATCCCTGGGCATGGTCATCTTACATATATCAACCACGTGGTTTACAAAATTAAAAGCCACCCTAACCGCCTTTCTCTGGGACAAAAAAACACCATGCAGGGTGTACCATAAGATTAACCCCCCTCAAGAAACAAGGAGGCCTCCAACTACCAGACTTTTACCTCTACTACCTGGCACTCCATGCTGGGAAATTTCTCAGATGGAAGACATTGGTGGCAACAAATCCTCTGGGCTCATACACCCCCCAGTGGCTGCAAATTGAAAAGGACCTCTCCCAGCAAGCTAACATAGACATGAGTGCTCTCTCACACATACCAATTCCCAAACTCCCGAAAACCCTGTGGGGCACACGGATTGAAACATCCTTACTAGTGAACAAACAGCCTCACAGGCGGCTGAAGACCAAACCACTTTTCTCACTGGACCAACCCATCACCAACAACCCCAACTTCAAAATAAAACCATACCCAAAAACTTCCTAGGTTCCATCCCGCTCTCTCACACCTGGGTCAAGTCATACACAATGACACATACATATCCTACGCCTCCCTTGTGGAAGCCCACCCCAATATCAGAATTCCCCCATGCCCCTTCCTTTAACTGTAGCATGCTATTGCATCTACTTTCGGATCAAAACCATGGTCCTTCGTAGACCCCTCCCCGTGGTTAGAACTCACCAGACTCACCACCCAACGTCATTCCACATCCTTACTTTACAAACGACTCCTAATAACAACCACCCCCATGGAGCAGGATATACTAACATACTAAAAAGCCAGCAGATTAGGCCCAACGGTCTATCAAGTCTGCTCATGGATCAGTGCCCACTCAGGGCACTGTGAAAGACCCTCCCCTCCCAACAAGGTCCCTTCCCCCAACCCCTGGTGAGGCTCTGGGCTGCACCCTCCCCCTGTACCTATCCCAGCCTCCTTTGAACCTCTCCACAATTGTAACAACCACCAGTTTCACAGGCAGCGCATTCCAGGGCTTCACAACCTTCTCTGTGAAGTAGTGCCTCCTTGACTCCCTCCTTAGTCTCCCACCAACCATCCTCATTGAGTGCCTCCTGGTGGCCCCTACCTCTCTCCCTCCCTCAGCTGCAGCACCCCCTCAAGGTTGACCCTATTTATTCCCTTGAGGTACCTGAAGACTTCTATCATATTCGCTCTGTTCCTCCTCCTCCAGCGAGTACGGGTTGAGCTCCTCTAGCTGCTCCTCATAGGGCTTTTCCCCCAGACCCTGTATCATCCTGGTTGCCCTCCTCTGGACCCTCTCTAGAAGAGCAATATCTCTTTTTAAGTAAGGACACCAAAACTGCATGCAGTATTCAAGGTGAGGCCTGACCAGGCAACTATACAGCGGAAGGAGCACCTCTCAGCTCCTTGAGGTTATCCCCCTGGCAATGCACCCCAGCATTTTATTTGTTTGGGCCGCAGCCCTTCTACACTGCTCTGAGTTGTTCATTTTGGCATCCACCACCGCCCGAGGTCCTTTTCTCCCCTGGAAACTTGTAGTGTAGGTTATAACTAGACATTGGCTTGATGACACCATACCCACCTTTAGGGAAATGGCACAACTCGATATTAATGGCCCTGAGAATGGAAAGGATGATTAGCTCCTTAAACAACAGGTTAATGCAATACCATAAAAAATGGAACACACTTGAAACTCTGCTGCTTTTGGCATAGCTAGGCACACAAATTTGAAGTGCCAAGGCATATGGCTGTAACCATACAATTATGGTCCAGACACTTGGTTATGCCATTAAGTTTTGTACAGCTCCCTTGTTTACACAGTAAATGTATCTAACAACTTGTCCATTGGCTGTAAGGGCATTTAGAATGTATACAGAAGCCAGACCAGTGGCGCAGAGGGTTGAGGCGCTGGTGCCTTACCTTGAGCCATGCCAGCAACCCGGGTTCGGGAACGGACTCGGGATACTGGGGGTTGGCAGGAGAAAGAGAGGATTGAGCATCCGTGGGACTGCTCTCCTCTCCTGGGGTGGGTAGAGGGGTGACGTCGCTCTGCAGCAGCTCCTGGTGGAGGCCGGAGGCACTGCAACCCCAGTGTTAGCGGGAATGCTACTAGAAAAGCGGAAATACCCACTCCATGTTCAGCCGGATAATGGCTGCCTGGCTGTCCAAGGCCATCGATGTCCCACAGAGCCATCTGTTCCAGCAGCACCCTGGGGCCAAGCATTGTGCTGGTCTGTCCCCTCGGCCAGTGCCTTTCCCCTCAGAGGAGGGGGACCCGCCCCACAAAGGGTTACGTCGAGGTTACCCTGGGGTCAGCTGCTATATAGAACCGTGGATCAGGGAGTGAGATGGGTTGGCTTCAGCCTTGGCTCATGCCTGAAGGAGTGGCTGAGATGGGGCACGTAGGAGGGATAAAGAGATAATGCAAAAAAAAAAAAGAATGTATGTAAATGTAAACATTTTACTATGTTCGGACTTACAGTTCTGGTATGCGCCTGTAGCCACCACCAGCGCAAGCCCTCCTACTAAATCGGAACAAACCTTACATATTAAACCCTTATCCTCCATCTAAAACATGTTAAATTCACCTAGTGTGACCTTAAAGAAACAGGCCATCGGGAAAATCGCTTCCATGACAAAACAACATCGGAATCACTACCAGCTGCTCACTGACCCTGATGACCATGAGGAACAGAATGCTTTGGATTTAGAATGGGCCGTCAGGCCACCCAAGAATTCAGACATTGAGAAACTTACCCCCCCATGAAATCAGGCAAGAAAAGGGTCAAAATATACAAATGGGGGATAATATACTAAAAGCAATAGTGGACTTCCGTGGGGAGATGCGTGAATCCATAGAGGAGCTTAGATCCGACACTGGAGCACTACAGACACGCATGGAGGAAACAAACCATCAAATTGCCTCCAACACCTGTAGACTAGATTCTCTGGAGGACTGTATCCAATCTATTCTCGGGGAAGAGATTTACCTGGCAGGAAGACGCCGAAAATAGGAGTTGGCAAAAAAACATTTGAATCTACGGCCTCCCTGAGGGGGTGGAGGGAGAGGACCCCCTGGCTTACTCCGACTACCTCTTCGGCTAATCCTGAACCTTGATCCGGAATTCTCAATAGACATTGAAAAGGCACATCGAGCCCTGGGACCAAAACCAATTCATACTGATGCAAGACCTGCATCCTTTGTGATTAAATTTCAAAATTACCAGACAAAGGACCACTTACTTAAAAAAGCATGGAAGATGGGCCGCACCATGCTAGGGTCCCACCACTTAATCCTGGACAATGACTATGCTCCCTATACCCAAAAAATGCAGAGGGTGTATGCCCCATTGTTCTCCTTGCTCTGGGCACACAAACTAAAATTTTGCACGCCCTATCCATCTCAGCTAACTGTACTGCTCCCTTCAGGCCCCATCTCCTATTCCATGGCCCAAGAAGCAGTTACAGATCTACTGTCAAAGGGTATCATCAAGGACAAGCCAGCAGCATGTACTAAAAATAGACCTGCCCCTGAGGGTACAAAGGAGCCAGAAGAGTATCTCCGTAACACTCTACTCGCAGCACTACTAGAACGACTCCACCAATATCGGAACCCCACCCTGACCAGCTGAAGGAAAATGGTAGGCTCGTTCTGTGCTTCCTCTTATTTCTACCTTGTCTAGGTATCTGTAATTTCCTCCAAGCATAGTCCTGTCTGGCTCGGGTGTTGCTGGGGTGGGTCCAATTATCCTTGCCTTGGAGCTCCTAACACATTCCATTTTTCCCAGGCAGCCATAAAAAACAAAAATACATTGGGCATTTAAGAAAATTTAACCCTCAGACTGCATTCTGGGAATGGTAGTCATTTAATGGTGGGGGGTTCCTCAGGCTAAATGGCTATGAAATAAATATTTCTTACAATAAATGGGATGGCTGGGGCTTGGATGGGCTCTCCTCCCTGGGTTCTTATTCTTACCCCATTCTCTTTGCACTCTGGAGCCATGGCCTCTTCAAAATCATCTGTAAAGGGGGCTGACAGGATCTTGGGCGGGGGAGGGAAGGAGACCTGGATGGGTGGAGGGGAAGGATCGGAGTGGTCGCTGTCTCCGCCAGGCTGGTGGTGGCTCCAAATTTCTTATGTTCCTTCATGTTCAGCACCTGGAGTTTTCCTCCCTTTTTTTTCTTTGGACCTAACTCCTCTAGACAGCAAAGAGACACTATTCCCTCTCCTTACTTCAGAACATTGGACTTTATCAACAGCCTAGATGGAGGGATTTTATGAGAGCCTACGCCACACTCTGCAAGGGGTCATGATGATGAGGCTGCAAAACCAAACTTAACTTTGGTCAGATGAACTAACACCACCCATGAGCTGCCTTACCCTGATTACGAACCCTGGAAATGACTGGGGATCAGAAGAAACATTTCAACCTGAGGGAGGGCTGGTTAGGGAGAAAAATACCAGCTCAGACTTATGCCGGACCACAGTAATGGGGGCTCCCTTCTGGGAACCCTCACGTTCTGGGTGTCTCTAGGACCCCTGCATGGTTTTACTCCCATGGGTGGGCAGGGGGTAAGGGTACCCAGACCTCGTAATGTTCCCTTATGGGGAATGTTTTGAGGCCTTATGTAAGTGGCTACAGTTAGTCACTTCACAAGTGGGAGTCATCATGTTGATAGTTAAAGAATTCAAGTTATTTGTACTTGTCACACATGTTTTTGGCCCAATAGCTAAAGGGGCCCTGTTATACATAGTTATAAGTTTAGAAAGTTCTGTATTTCTTTGTGGGTATTGGAAAGGGGAGAAAAGAAGAGTGTACAATTGGTTTATTGGTTTCATAAGTGGGGAAAGGGAAATAGGGGATAAAGGGGTTGGGGTAAAGATTGGTTGAAAAAACACACATGCTCAATAGACAGACAAACTATGGAAACTTTACTATAACAGGAACAAGCAGGAGATACATCAGCGGCTCTTCTGAGTGCTGTTCTGGTCTTCATTGAGGAGAGGATCTGTGTGACTGGTTTGGCTCTTCTCCTTGGAGACAAACAAAACAACACAGATCACTTAAACTATTATGGCTACTTCACCAGTAAAAATATTTTCCCAGAACATTAATGGTTTACACAGCCCGATAAAACGTTCATGCTTTATCCAGTACTTTAAAAAAACAAAAGGCCAACCTTTTTATGATTCAGGAAACACATCTTTCCGATGAAGAACATCAAAAACTGGGCTGGGGAGGCAGATTTCGGATGTATGCCTCCTATCACCTGAGTGCCATCGAAGGAGGGAGGGAGGCCATCCTAGTATCTGCCTCGACTCCGTTAGAGGTATCTCAGTCCCATATGGACACTAAGGGTCATTTTGTTATCTTACAAGGGACACCATATGCCTAGGTGGTTACTCTGGTGAGCGCTTACCTCCCCCCAGCGACCAAGCCCTCGGCAGTCAAACACCTCATGACACGGATCATGGACCTCCACTGGGGACAGTTGATCCTGGGGGCAGATTTAAATATAACCATGTACCCCCATTTGAACAGTTCCAACCCATGCCCAAGACGCCAACCAGGCACTGCTAAACATCTAAAAATACTATGGTCCATCTCGGAATAGTGGATGTTTGGCGTCGACTATTCCTGTCAGACCCACGTTTTACCTATTATTCGAATCGGCATCATACCAATTCAAGGTTGGATTACTTTTTGACTACATGTGAACACTTGGGGCTGGTTCAGGATCTCACCATTGGCCCCATGATTCTTTCAGATCATCACCCTCTCCTCTTGCGCATAAATCTAAGTAAAAAGGAAAAACATACTTTATGGCACTTGAATCTGATATTACTAAAAGACAAACAATACTTGGAACATATTAAGAAATGCATCCCCCTTTTTCTCACCGAAAATGCCTCCCCGGAGATTTCCAATGCCATGATCTGGGATGCCCTGAAAGCTACGCTTAGAGGGGACACTATAGACTATGCCTCCAGGCATTGGAGGGAACTTGAAACTAAATATAATACCCTAATGGAACACTTAGGAACCCATCAGTTATTATATTCTGAGGGAGACAGAGAAATCCGACAGAGGATTCAAGAGACCAAGGCAGAGATACAGAAAATAATGGACCTTAAAGTCCAACAGGCCCTCTATCTGAAGCAGACTAGATTTGAGGGAGGCCCTAGAGGTACGCGCAAACTTGCCTATCGCCTTAGGAGACAGAAAAGCTCCTCTATGGTTTCAAAACTTAAAGACCTAATTACTGGGGAGTTGTCTCATAGGGAGGCAGACACTACCCGCTCCTTCAGGACTTATTATCAAGACCTCTATCACACGGAAGACACATCCACCCCTGAAGAGAGACAGTCATTTTTGGGAAATCTTCCCCTCCCTTGCCTTACGGTATCCCAAAAGGCCCAGCTTGAATACCCTATTACCTTAGATGAAATATCTACCTGTATCAAGTTTCTGTCATCTCATCGTTGTCCGGGCCCCGATGGGTTGCCGGCTGAATGGTATAAAATGTTTAAGAATGAGATCTTCCCCAGTTTACTCTCTACCTTTAGAGAAGTGGGTAAAGGTTCTCCCCCTCCTTCCTCCTGGGCCTATGCTACCCTAGCCATTATACTAAAACAGAATAAAGATCCTACTAGCCCCTCTTCCTACCACCCAATTTCGATCCTTAATACAGACTATAAACTTTTCACGGCCATTTGGGCTTCTCGTTTGGAGAGGGTCTTACCCAGCCTAATCCATAAGGATTAGTCCAGCTTTATTAAAAATAGAAATACCACGGACAATATCCGTAGGACTCTACTACTTATAGACTATATTTGTAACAGGTGAATCCCAGCAGCACTTATTAGTCTAGATGCGGAGAAGGCCTTCGACAGGGTGTCCTGGCCTTTCCTCTGGGACGCCCTGTCGAGGTTTAATTTTCCAGAATCATTTCTGAAATGGCTGAAGAATCTTTATGCCACACCCCAAGCATATCTGAGGGTTAGCTGTGGGTTATCTTCCCCCTTTACTCTATCATGGGGCACCTGGCAGGGTTGCCCACTGTCCCCTCTCCTATTTGCCCTCTAGCTAGAGCTATTGGGAGTGGCCTCAGAACCTCCTCTGACATAGAAGGCATCCCTTTAGGCCAACAACAATACAAAGTTAGTATGTTCACGGACGATATTCTCTTGACCCTTTTATCACCAGATACTTCTACCCCTGCGATCTGGAGCACACTCAAACAATATGAGACCTTATCAGGCCTCAAATTAAACATCTCAAAATCAGAAGCTCTTCTATTTAATGTTTCCCTAACGAATAATCTTCGCCGCCTCTGTCCTTTGAGATAGAGAGCTATGAAAATTAAATACCTAGGGATTTAAATCCCACTGAACCTAGGGGTAATGGAGATGGCTAATTATGAACCACTCACCATCACCATCCAGCATGATCTGGAAAGGTGGTCATCTCTTCCACTATCTTTTTTCCAATGGATAGAAACTATCCGTATGAACGTGCTCCCTCGGCTCCTATACATTTTTCAGAATGTCCCCTACTTTCCCTCACCCTTTTATTTTAAATCTTGGGATAAACTGCTCTCCAGATTTCTATGGGGCAAACAGCACCCCAGAATTTGTCTCTCTGTCCTCAAACTCTCGATCGCCCAGAGGGGAGTGAATCTTTCAAACCTAAAACTTTATGCCCAGGCATCTTTTTTGCATACTGTCATACTTTGGTTGACTAATGGCTACAATACACCATAGAAAACCCTGGAATTCACCCTAAATGATATGTATGATATTTCTGCACTTCTGTTCTCCTCCATAAATAACACACCCTCTTTGAGACATTTTACACGGATAACATCTTGTACTCTCCGGATTTGGTACGGACTGCAAAATAGACCTGAATTCCGGTCAGTATATGATTACTGTAAAATACACTCTAAGGACGGCCTTTTTGTTCCCTCCCGTATGGATTTGGCTTTTTCCCAATGGCGTCAGTCAGGCTTGTCACATGTGTTCCAATTTTTGAATGAGCAGGGGCTACTATCCTTTGATAGTCTTCAAATTCAATATGGCCTTTGTAACACCAACTTTTTTAGATACCTCCAAGTGAGAAATCATATACTCTGCCACCGGACGATATCTTCAAAACTCCCAACCCCAAACCCTCCTCTGTTAAAAATTTTCATTGATACCTTCCGAAGGCACCCTTGGGATCACCTCATAGGCAACATATATAACGCACTGCGGGACATGTCGGGAGATTCAACACCATCGATTTTAGATACTGTAGATGGAATCTAGATCTAGACTCGGAGGTTCAATTCTCCAAATGGTTGGCGACATCCCTGTCAGCGGTCCGGGTAACTTCCTCCCCTTCTGGTGGGAGTTTTCCTGGAAACTTCATTCCAGAGATTTTTGCGCCCCTATGATCCTGACCAAATTCCTCCCAGCCACATATGGTCTCTGTTGGAGGAAATGTGTCCATCCGTTGGCAGATCTGGGCCATAGTTTATGGCTCTGCCCTCTTCTAATGCCCTTTTGGTGCGGCATGCAGATGGAACTGTCCAACTGTCTGGGTGAAATGATAGAACTAACAGGGGAAATTTTGTTACTCTCTATATATCCGGACCACTCTCCTCAGTGGACCAGAACATTGTTACCAATTTTACTCATAGCGGCTAAAAAAGCGATCACTAGAAAATGGATGTCCCAACAGATCCCTTCTGTTCAGGACTGGAGAGCAATTATGGAAGAAATCTACCAGTTGGAAAACCTTACGGCTAAAATCCAAGACCACACGCAGCAATTTAGGATTAAATGGCAACGATGGGTACTTTATTGCCAAGAGGTGAATCCAGACTTTGTTCCTTAAAACTATAATGTGATACTGGTATCCAACCATGAGCCACATGTTTTCTGGGAAAGAAATGTAAGACTTCTATGATTTCTAGAAATGAATGTGTCGCCTACTGATGTGATTATATCCTGTGATGCTTCTGAAATCTGTACTAACTCTAATTGATACATGTGTGTATGGAAATATTCAATAAACATAAATAAAAAAAAAAAAAGTTTACTGTGTTAAAAAAAAAGATATCTTGCCCTTACTTCCCATCTGTTTTACATACATAGGGACAGATATTCAAAACTTTGCCCCAGCACAAAACCCAGTTTTGTGGAATTGCCATATTCAAAAGCCCAGATAGTGCAGCCACACTGGACTTGCGCCAGGGCAAAGAGTGAAGAGGAGCACAAGGCAAAACTATGCAGATGGGGGTGGGTGGGGACCTGAATATCGGCGCAGTCCATTATTCAGGGTATTTGCCCTGCGCAAGGGAGCCTAGCACGGTCCCCTTGTGTGGAGTAAATACTGCCAAACAAAACCAGGTCTTAACCCGGCGCAACTCTAGTGGCCGCTGGAGGTAGTTTATTGGTGTCCCCCCAACACAGTAGGCCCCCATGCCTAGTGGTGTCCCCCTCCCTCTGATCTGAGTCCTGGTGTCCAGTGGGTGCTCCCCCATTCCCCGATAGTCCAGTGGTCCCTCCCCCATTCTCTGATCACCTTTCTCGTATAAAATAATATATTCTTGGTAGTCCAGTGGTCCCTCCGCCATTCTCTGATCACCTTTCTTATATAAAATAATATATTCCCTAGTAGTCCAGTGGTCCCTCCCTGTTCCTCGAGCATTGTCCTCATACAAAATAATATATTCCCTGGTAGTCCAGTGGTCCTTCTCCCCCTCCCGTTCTCCAATTGCTGTCCCCATATAAAACAATAGATTCCCCTGGTAGTCTAGTGCCCCCCCGATCGCCATCCCATTATTTAATTTTTTAACATTTCCTTGGTAGTCTAATGGTCCCTTCCTGTCCCCGATCGCCATCCCATTAAATACTAAGTAACATATTTGTGGTGGTCTAGTGCACCCCACCCTGGCAGAGTAAGTGACTCACCACCTTGACCCCATCCGACCCCATCCCGGCGGCCCGGCACAGCTCTTATTTCTCCACCATGGCGGCCTACCTGCTGAGCTGTCACTGAGCACAAACTGTGAAAGTATATGCTCATTGACTGACAGCTACCAATCAATGGCGTGTACTTTACACAATATGTACTCAGTGACAGCTCAGTCAGTGGCCACGGCCATGGTGGAGAGAGGAGGGCTATGCCGGTTGCCAGGTGGGGGTCGAGATGGGGGGGCAAGGTGGTGGGTCACTACCTGCCAGGGAGGTGGGGGGTGCACTAGACTATCAGGGATGTGTGTTTTTTTTGCTGTTAATGTAGTTACTCGCCTTCATCCGCTACGGCGCTCCCTCCTGCCAGGGTGCCCATCTCCTGCTCACAGCATTACCCCTCCCTTTCCTCCATGGCTTTCCCCCCATGGCAGGGTGGCAGGGATCGTTCAACCTGCCGGAACTGATCTGGTGCGAGGGGCTGCCGCTTTTCACGGGAGTGGGGTCTGCGGCATCCAGCAATCATCCTGCCGAGGGTCCATTTTCCATTTTCTCCCCCCCAGAGTGGCACAGCAACGTGCAATGATGCCAATGGCCGAGCTGCACACGCTCCCACATGCGACACGCTGGGTGACTGCCCTGTAACTGCCCCCTACATGTGAGCCACCAGTGCCGACCCCCAGCCTCCGTTAGGGGTCAGGCATGCAGCGGACTCCGTCCCAACCCCTCCCCAGGAGAGGAGAGCTGTCCTCTGGATGCTTGATCCTCTCCCTCCCCAACTGACCCCTGGCAGCCCGCTTGCACCACGAACACAGGTTGCAGGCATGACAGGAGGTAAGGCATGATGCCTCAGCCCTCCACGCCACTGGGCTGGCCCTACCAGGGATATGTTAAAGGAATAACGCCTGACAGAGTGGGTGTTATGCTGAGATAACATCCTGCCTTGGGTGGTTGGGCCCGAGGCCACCAGCCGAGGGCGTCCAACACTCGAGAAGGGATGTTATCTCAGCATAACGCCCACCCTGGAGAGCATTATTCCTATTATACAATGGCTTGTTGTTTTATACAGAATAAAAAAAAAAGTTTTTGTTCTTATGTAAAAATATTTTTGTTTCTTAAGAAAAAATCAGGCAAATCATCCAAAAATACAACAAACAATCAGCAGGGATGTTATGCCAGGATAACATCCCTGCTGTGTTGGCCAACTGACCAATCAGAACACAGGATTCTTTCTTTCCATTGTATAATACTTAGTATTTAATGGGACAGCAATCAGGGATGGGGAGGGACCACTAGACTTCCAAAGAAATGTTAAGAAGTTAAATAAGGGGACGGCGATCGGGTGGGCACTAGACTACCGCAGGGATCTATTGTGTTGCATGGGGATGGAGATCAGAAAACGGGAGGGAGAGGGACCACTGGACTACCAGGGAATATATTATTTTATACGGAGACGGCGACAGGAGAATGGGTGAGGGGGGACGGACCACTGGACTACCAGGGAATCTATTACTTTATACAGGGACAGTGATTGGAGAATGGGGAGGGACCACTAGACTACCAGGGAATATATTGTTTTATATGGGGACTGCAATCTGAGAATGGGGAGGGGGAAGGGACCACTGGACTACCAGGGAATCTATTATTTTGTGCAGGAACGGTGATCAGAGAACAGGGGAGGGGTCACTAGAGTACTAGAGGAATGTTAAGCAATTAAATAATGGGATAGTGATCAGTGATGGGCGGGGGGGGGGCACGAGACACCAGGGAAGTTTTACCTGGTTATGGGGCACTGGGATTGGATGGAGGGAGGGTGGAAGCTGCTAGCACCAGGGACAGCTCATGGGACGGACAACTGTCAGTGCTAAAGGGCCTCCATCCTTATGTAAATTAGTCCATAATGGGCAAGTAAATGGCTCCTTAGTGCCTTGCATGCCCAATTTTCTCATTTGCATGGGGCCTTTTGAATATTGCAAATTTAGCCCTGGTGCTAGCCACTGCGAGAGCCCTATTCTGGGGTGCTGTTGGGTGGGGCTTAGTGCTGGGTAACAATGGCCTTATATTTAGACAAATCGCTCCCTACACTATTCCTCTGAATATAGCATATTTGTCCACCAGCGTTATTGCAAGGCAGAGTGCAAATGTTTGCACTCCATTATGCACTTTTTTGAATATCTGGCCCATAGTCTTTTAGACTTTTGGAAGGGCAATGGCAAACTACAGTTGATTTCCCTAAATCTCCTAGAGGCTTATATGATTCCTCTCAAAACTTGTACAATTAAAATAATATAAAATCTTTAGGTGCAGCAATTAAGAATACCCATTTAGTATCATTAATTTCTATTAATCAATTACAAGCCAGTACCAGCTTATTTACTTTTTTTTAAATAAAGGGCATTATATCAAAGGAAGTATTAAGACATGGAGCTTTCATAGCCTGCAGATTAAAAATCCAGAAGGCTTCCTTTTTAATATTAAGGTGTTGTAGTCCCCCCCCCCCAGGTTTCTACACACTTTATCAATTGCTCTATATTTAAACTTATGATTCTCAGGATACCTACTTTCCTTGACATTCTGGGCTGTGGCATAAACTAGATTACCCCCCCCCAGATATTGCTCTGCAGTGTTCCGCAACTTTTGTTTTTAAAATTCTGTTTGTTTTCCCAATGTAAAATGCATGACATATACAAATTGCCATATAAATCAATACCTGGAAAAAATTGTCTCCAGAAAAAAATGTCTATGGAAAAAAATCTCCTGAAATAAATGCACAGGAAAAAAAAAAGGCACCAACTCACTGAAGTAAACCTGTTAAGGTGAATTTATGTAAGCGGACAATGCAATGAATGGCAGGTGTTAACTAGCTGATGTCAGGTGTATTTTAAGGGCAGAGTCACGTACATGTACATGGGGCTAGGTGTTATCAAGTAACGTGATATTGGATTCTGTGATGCGTGTATACAGTGTCAGTGGCTCAGTAGGTAGCACACTCACCTCTGAGGCCGGGAGATCAGAGGGCTGTGGGTTCAGTTCCCACATCTGGCACCTGGGTTAATATCCCAGTACTGACACTGTAGTGCAGTGTGAGAGGGGTGCTGCACTTCTGAGGTGCCGTCTTTCGGATGAGACGTTAAACCGAGGTCCCATCTGCCTGGATTGGTGGTAGTTCAGGTGGATGTTAAAGATCCTATGGCACTTCTCCGAAAGAGTAGGAATTTCCCGTGTCCTGGCCAAATTTCCTCATTCACTATAAATACCACCAACAGCTTAATCTGGTTCAAAGTCAGCTGGCGTTCATCTGTATCCCCCTCCCCCGGGTCGTGCCTGAAAATAGGCAGGATTTGTCTAGTGCACTTACTCGGTCAACAAAAACTAAATAAATAAAATACATGTCTGCCCAATGTGTGGTGGATTCTTCTTGGGTACTGACTTTTTATTTGATAAAGGTTTAGTTTTTTTTTTTTTTAAGATATTTCCGCAACCCCCAAATTATGGCTAAATTTAACCCAGGACAGTCAGCACCATGCTGGAGAGGCTGTGGCACCAGCCCTTATACATGGCCACATACTCTGATCCTTGCCGGCACGACAGATGTATTGGGCACAAATCCAGACTGCCCTACACATAATTTTTGGCACAGATTTTGTAATATTGGCTATAACAACAGTCGTTCTTGACCCCCCCCTTTCCAAGGCATAGAGGCCCCATGACCAAAAGGCTGACACAAATCTGCCTATTGGTAGCGATAAAAGCCATAACTAGGCTTTGGTTAACTCCCACCGCCCCCACAATTGCCCAATGGCAGGAAGGAATGATCCAAATCTATGATATGGAGCGGCTAACAGACAAACTGAATAACACCACAGAGCACTTCAACACATTATGGCGAAGATGGATAGTATATATGATAGACCACAGACCAGGATTTATCCCTTAAAAGTGTAATAATATAATAGATTGAACATTAGATAGATATAAAATATTGCAGGTGGAGATAGAAGCAGAGTACATCCTTTTAAGATACAATAGTGATCGTATGTATGTATGTTTGTGTATTTGTACTGTTACTGTTATTCTTTTTGTATAACAACAATCCCCTTTTGTTTCAATAAATTTTTTTTAAAAAAAGATAAAGGTTTAGGGTTAGGTTTAGGGTTAGAGTAAGGTGTAGGTTTAAGGTTAGATTTAGATTTAGGATTGGTTTTAATGTTAAGGATGTGATACTGCAATTATGCATGCCAAAATCTGCAAGTGCCATTTTTAATTCTTTTTCATTTTGTGCCGTTTTTTCTGTGTTCCAGTTTTTTTCTGGAGACATTTTTTTCTGAGCTATTTTTTCCTAGAATCATATTCTTAATTTCTACACCTATAAATGTTATTTTATTTTAATTCTATAAGCTTTAAGAAGAATCATATAAGCCTGCAGGGGAGTTAGGGAAATCAGTAGCAGTTGCCATTGCCCTTCCAGAAGTATAAAAAAGTATTATTTAAAATAGACAGGAAGTAAGGGCAAGGTATCTGTTTGTACATGCGTGTTGGGTGTTTTGAGATCTAAAGTATGCTAGACATAAGCGTACTCTTGCAATAGGGAAGACAGGATAAGCTTCAGATCAACTAGGGTCCGCGGTATATTAGGTAGGGAAAAGGGGCAGACTAGGTGGGACACATGGTCCTTATCTGCCATCACCTTCTATGTTTCTACTTGATAAATGAAACAGAAATATTAATTGTAATACACAATATAGTATAATGATGTAACAGTAGGTGGCACCAATAGAATATAGAAAGCAATGTAGTGAAGCACATGTTCATGCATGTGAGAGTTGTACATGTTTCAGCATGAGCAGGAAATGCTTGTGCAGTTTTAATAAAGGAGTTGAACAGTGATCAGCCTCCAGTGGTTTCTCATACTTTACATGGTGTCAGAAGTACAGAAAAAACTGCAGGAAAAAAAAGGAAGAAATGGAGCAGTTGAAACCTCCAAACAATTTCTGTCTAGAAGGCAATTTAGCAAAAAATTGGAGAACATGGATACAGAGTTTTGAGCTGTTCATGACAGCAAGTGGAATAGCAGAGAAGTTTGAGAAGGTACAGTGTGCCATGTTTTTGCATGTAGCTGAAGAAGCAATAAAGGTATTTAATACTTTTAAATTTACTAATGCAGAGGACAGTGACAAGATATCAGAGTTAAAAGCAAACTTTCAATAGTACTGTGAGCCTAGAAAGAATATGCCATATATTAGACACATGTTCTTTACCAAAGCACAAGGCCTGTTGGAAACGATACACACTAATGTGACTGATCTTAAAAATAAGGCCAAGAGTTGTGAGGTTGGGCAGTTAACTGGGTCACTTATAAGGGACAGAATTGTGTGTGGCATTAGAGATGATCAGGTCAGAGGCAGACTTCTTACAGAAGCAGACCTTACATTACAAAAAGCAATTGATATACACTGTGTTAGTGAGGTTAGTCACAGCCAAATGAAAGTGCTTAATGGCGAAGCAGAAATACAAGTCCACAAACTAAAGAAAGTGATGCCAGATTACAGTAAATTTAAAAAGAGCAGCTCAAGAAAAACCAAAGAAAAAGCAAAAGATGAAATAAAATGTGGCAGCTGTGGTTACAAACATGAAAGACAAAAATGTCCTGCCTTTGGTCAAACATGTAAAGCCTGTCACAAGAGAAACCACTTTGCAAAAATGTGTAGAACACAGCCTCAGACTCAGCCTAAGAAAATACATGTGTTAGACGAGGAAGATGCTGAAGCAGAAATGTTTATTGAAATAATTCAGACAGAAGAAAGTATAGATGAGAGCAAAGCGCAGATTGGAGCTATTAATGTTAAAGATTTTATTTATTTATTTTATTTAAACTTTTGGTGACCGGGTAGGCCAACTGAGACCACAATGGTCCCTTTTTCAGGGGCGACCCCGGGTTAGTTACAGGCAACAGCACAATGAAAAGTAGGAACAATTCAAGGGAAAGTGAGCAATACAGGCATTACAATCAGGACATATTGTACAATCACAGGCAGGTTAGGTACAGTTGAAGATAACAGGAAGGGTAAAAATAGTTTCACAAGAATGACAGTTACATAATGTTCATTTAACAGGACAATTTTACAAATTACAATTACAAGTGTTTCAATCAGTGAGAAAGTTCCAAGGAATGGGAGACCAGCATGTCAGGTGGCTGACAATAGCTTCATAGGTAGTCTACTATACCCGGTCCTCAGCGGTGGCATGCACAGAGGCTTTGCTCTAGCAGGTGCGTCTTTAGGCCTTTTTTAAAGCCCCCAAGGGAGCTGCAGTCTTGAAGATTGCTAGGAAGGCCATTCCAGAGGGATGGAATGTAGGTTATGAAAGACCGAAGACCTTGGCATGTTCGGACTCTAGGGATGTGGACGAGTCGACGATATGAGGACCTTAATGTTCTTTTAGGCTGCTTAAGTATTAAGGTGCAACTCAGACTTGGGGGGACATTTGGCTGTAGAAGCTTGAAGGTCAGGCATAGGGAAGCATAAGCCAGTCTGCCCTCCAGGGAAGGCCAGTTTAGTAAGTGCAGTATTTTACAATGGTGTTCTAGAGGCTGGGAACCCAGGGCAAAGCGTCCGACTCTGTGATACAATTTTCCTAGCTTTCACATCTCCGTATTTTGCAGTGAGTGTAGCACTGGGGCCCCATAGAATACGGTGGACAGGAGCATGCCCATGGCTATCCTTAGCTTGGATGTCTGAGTGAGAAAAGGGGTTAGATGGTACAGGAGACCAAGCTTTTGGTTTAGCGTCTTGGTTAATTGGTCAACATGAACCTTGAAGGAGCAGTCTTGATTAATATATATACGCCCAGGTATTTAATGCAATCCACCACCTCAATAGGATGACCACTGGACAGATAAGGGGATAATAAGCATGATCTATCAGGGCCCAGTTTATTGGGTCCAAATAGGATGGCTTTGTTTTTTTTTCTCATTGAGGACTAGCCAATTTGTCGGGAACCAGGTTTCCAATGTGGAGAGGTCCTGATTCAGGAGTTGATTTAGCTGTGCTGCATCTGAAGCAGATCTGTACAGCACAGCATAATCGGCATAGAGGGTCACTTTGGCTCCACCGCAGTGCTTTGGTAGGTCATTGATAAACAGGAAGAATAGGAGAGGCCCCAGTATTGAACCTTGGGGGACGCCTTCAGCAATGGAGTGCTTGCCTGACTCCACCCCATGCCATCTGATTATCTGAGATCTATCTTGCAGGCAATCTTTGAACCACTGTGCTGAGTGGTTGTCCAGTCCGGAGTGAGCTAAGCTGCAAGATGAGTAGCTGATGGTCCACCAGATCAAAGGCCTTGGTAAGGTCTATAAAGACCGCACCAGTTAGTTGACCTTTGTCTTGGGCTGCAAGGATGTTGGATGTAAGACTCACCAAGGCAGTATCAGTGCCATGTTGTTTTCTAAATCCGTGTTGTTGTGGAGTGAGGAGGCTGTGTTGTTCAACATATGCCTGGACTTGTTGGTACACAGTTCTCTCAAGCATTTTATTTAGTATGCAGAGAATGGAAATCGGTCAATAGTTTTCGACCAGCTCACTGGGTCCTCCCTTGGGGACAGAAGTAACCAGGGCAGTTTTCCAGGCTGTGGGGACTTTACCTTCCATCAGCGACCTATTGAATAACCACGTGATTGGCACAGCAATTTCTTGGTCTGCTAGTCTGAGTAACCTGGGTTCAAGCTTGTCGTAGCCTGCAGAACCAGTGACCTTAATATTCCTAATTAGCTTTAGGATCTCGGTTTTGGATGTCAACCTAAGGTGGAAGTTAGGTGATGAGGAGGGATCCATTATATCATCCAAGGATGCCTGACTAGGGCTGCAAGGGTGAACCCTATACCTGCCAAGGTCAGTGACGAATACATTAAAGGCATTTGCAGCATCTTGTGGGTTCGTGTGGTGTACATCCCCCACAACAATGTCACAGGCACTTTGCGTGTGATGCCCCTTCAGGAGTGCGTTAATTTGGAACCAGAATTTCTTGGGGTTAGAGAGATTTTTTGCTTGTAGGTTCTTGAGGTACAGTCGCTTGACCTGTTTTCAATCTTTTTTACATTTGTTTCTGAGCATTCGGTACAGGACCCAGTCGTTGGTCAAATTAGTGGATTTGTACCTGCCCCAGGCCCTGTCCCTTTCCCTCATGAGCTTTTTTAGATCACGCGTCAGCCACCTGGACTGTTGTCCTTTGACTCTCATTTGTTTAAGTGGGGCATGCTTGTTGGCAGCAGAAAGGAAATTCTTGGTGAAAAAGTCCAAGGCAGAGTCAAGACAGGGGGCAAGTTTTATTTGAGCCCAGTCTATTTCCGACAGGGTATCTCAGAAGGACTTAATGTCAAATTTGGAGTAGTCGCGTGCCAGAAAGGTTCGGGGGGTGGAGTTGGTTAATCATTTTTCCATATACCAAAGATCGGGGCATGGTCACTTAAGGAGTCAGCAAAAGTGCCAGCCAGCTTGAATCTGTTCGGGTTGGACACCAGCAACCAGTCCAGAGTGGTGTGGTTTCCGGATTTCAAGTTCAGTCTTGTAGATTCGTGAATCAGTTGGGTAAGCTTGGCCTCTTGCAAGTTGGATTTAATGTCACTCTTAATCGAGGAGCCCCAGTGGAGATTAAAGTCACCCAGAATTATTTTCTCATGGGAAGGCAGGTCCAGGATAAGTTTAGTAAGGGCCTTTAGTGCTTCCACTGCAATCTTTGGAGGGTTGTATACACATCCTATCAGTAGTGGCTTTGTACCACCCAACAGTACTTTAACAAATAATGCTTCGCAACCCTCATCAGCCACAGCTGGGATCTCTACTAAAGACACCGTTCATGACTCCTTAGCGTATATGATAACCCCATCACCCTTTTTTCCTATTCTGTCCTGTCGAAAAGTTTTAAATCCAGGGATCTTAATCTCATGTGCTAAGATCCTAGGTTTCAGCCATGTTTCCGTGATGGCTAATACATCAGGGGAGTGCAGTTCAGCCCAGGCTTCAAGTTCTTGCAGTTTAGGTCTGAGACTATTTATATTGATGTGAACCAGTTTCAGCCCTTTTGTATTGGTCCAGCAAGGCAGAGAGGGAATTACATTTGGGATATTGGTACATGGAGAACCTGGGTTGGTTTCAATAGCCCCTGCTAGCAGGAGCTTTAGAAGAACCCACACCTTCCAGAATGCCTGGAATGGGTGATGGAAAAATAGGCGTTTGTGTAGTCTGAGGAGTGTTGCGCAGGCATAGCAATGTCCATTTTTCCTGATACTATTCAGAGTAAGCAGGCTGGGGTAGTGGTCTCATTGGGGGTAAACACAGGGATAATGAGTTAGTATGAGGTCAGATGGCCATTTATATTCCACCTGGGAGTTTAACATCAGGTGGTCCGTACATAATGTAAACAAGATATAGCCACTCCCCAGAAGTATGCCCAGAAACATGCTCGGTCTAATACAGCAGTTTCTGACACCCTAATTTATAGTCACAACTAGCAGTTGTGTGGGTAGCAAGGCATTAGGCAGGGAGAAAAAGAGTATGTCACAAATTGCTCCAAATTAAGCAGGTGGTGTAAAAAATAAAAGGTGGAAATTGGAGAAGGCGGGCGTAGTGGTGGGTAAGCGCCACTAGAGAGGGTTATTAGAGTATAGTGTTGAGTGTTGGACACGATTGTCAATGCTGTTTTGTTATAGTGGCCACTAGAGGATGCTACTTAGGACAAAAAAGACTGGATAGAAACACTTAAAATAAATAACAAGGCAGTTCAATTCAAGCTTGACACTGGAGCAGAATGTAATGTCATATCAACACAAATGTTTAAGATGTTGAATTTGAAAGATACGTTGAGCAAGTCCAGGTACAAGCTAGTCACTTACTCAGGACATCAGCTGATACCAAAAGGGGGAAAAAGCTTACCTGTAAGTATAAAGGCCAGAAATATGACATCCAGTTCCAAGTAATTGATCAAGATGCACCAGCAATACTGGGTCGTGCAACGTGCCTGCAATTATGCATGATGGCAAGGATTTTTATTGTAGATCCCGGAGAAAGAGACATACTAGATAACTATGAAGACTTGTTTACAGGTCTAAGATGCATATAGGACAGCACCATATCCAGAAAGACCCTACTGTTAAACCTGTTGTGCACCCACCCAGGAAAATGCCAGTAGCACTGAAGGATAGAATCAAAGCAGAACTTGAAAGAATGGAAAAATCAGATGTCGTTCTAAAACAAACAGCCTACAAACTGGGTTAACAGCGTGGTAACAGTAGTAAAGCCTGATAAGCTCAGGATCTGTATTGATCCATAAGACTTAAACTGTGTAATAAAAAGAGAGCAATACCCACTGCGAACAGTGGAGGAAGTACCGAATGCCAAGTGCTAAGGTATTCTCAGTACTGGTTTTAAACCAAGGATTTTGGCAAATACAACTTGACGAAGACAGCTCCAGATTGTGTACATTTAATATGCCATTTGGAAGGTACAGATTTAAGAGACTCCCGTTTTGCATCTCATCTGCACCTGAGGTGTTCCAGAAAATTATAGCATAGATGCTGGAAGGCCTAGAAGGAGTAGTGAAGATTATTGGTGATATACTCGTCTGGGGAGAAAATGTGAAGCAACATGATCAGAGACTGATTCAACTACTGGAGAGGGCCAGAAGTATAAATCTGAAGCTGAACAAAAAAAAATGCAAAATCAGAATGACTGAAATAACCCCCAGCTCCTTCAGGGTGAGCATTCTTCCAGGTTTGGTGGTATGGTATGGGTACTGTACAGTGAGAGCTGTATCTTTCTGTGGAGTTTTGCTCTTGTGAAATTCTCAAATCTGTGTAGTACTATATATATTCTTGTGTATCATTCTTGCTTTAGAGAATGTTATCGTCTCTGCCTGTATGGTGAGAAAATTTCAATAAAGACTAAAATAAAAAAAAAGAATGAAATAAACCACATAGGTCATGTTCTGAGCAGTGAAGGGTTAAAACTGGACACTGAGAAAGTGAAAGCTATTCAGCAGAAGCCAGAGCCAGAGGATAAACCAGCTGTGATGAGGTTCATGGTTATGATTCAGTATTTAGGGAAATTCATTCCCAATCTGTCTGAAGTAAGTGCACCACTATGGAAACTGCTGGGGAACAAGGGGGTCCAGTGGCACCGGGAACAACAGCACAAAAACATCTTTCAAGAGCTGAAGAATTTGGTAACTAATGCATTTGTTCTTAAGTTCTATGATGTAAGCATACCAGTTACACTGCCTGTGGATGCCAGCTTGGGAGCAGTGATAATGCAAGAGAGAAAGCCAGTAGCCTGTGGTTCCAGAGCTCTTACTGACTGCCAGAAAAGATATGCTCAAATTGAAAAAGAACTCCTAGCGATTGTCTACGGGTATGAGAAATTTCACCAATATGTGTATGAGATGTAAGTGCAGGTGGAGTCAGATCATCGTCTATTAGAGGCAATATTCAGGAAACCTTTAATTCAAGTACCGCCAAGACTACAAAGGATGCGTATGCGGTTGAAAAGGTACAGTCTACAACTTTATTACAAGCCTGGGAAAGCCATGCACATTGCAGATGCCTTGTGCAGAGCTTATCTTAGAGAGGAGCCTGAAGACTTACTAGATGAAGAGCTGGAAGTAAATCTGCTTACTACCTAGCTATCTATTTCAGCAGAGAAACTACAAGCATTCCAGTCACCCACAGACAAAGACATGACACTACAGCAGCTCAAAGCAGTTGTGTTAAATGGACGGCCCATAGAAAGGGACAAAGTGCTGCTAGAAATCAGAAACTATTGGACTTTTCGTGAGGAAAGCACATACTTTGACAAGCTACTGCTCAAAGGAGCAAAACTGCTAGTTCCACAACAAATGAGGAAACAGACGCTCCAGAAAAATACACGAAACCCACCTCGACATTGTAAAGTATAAACAGAGAGCACGAAATATACTGTACTGACTTGGTATGTCCAAACAGATTGAAGAAACAGTTTTACAACGTGCTGTTTGCAATGCAAATAGAAACAATAATCCTAAAGCACCTCTGTTGTCTCATGACATACCGGACAGACTTTGGGCTAAAATAGGAGCTGACCTCTTTCAGTTCAATGGAACCGAATATCTTCTGTGTGTGGACTATTACTCCAAATACTCAGAAATAATAAAACTCAATGAGTCTACATACAAAACAGTTAACATAGCCATGAAGTCAGTGTTTGCCAGACATGGCATACCAGACATGATAATGTCAGATAATAGTCCACAGTTTTCTATTCCGAGTTCAGAATGTTTGCGGATAGCTGGAAATTTACATCTAGTCCGGGATTCCCACAGTCCCAACGGACAAGCAGAAAGGACTGTGCAAACAGTAAACAACTTACTGAAAAAGGCACAGGAGAGTGGTGGAGACCCCTATCTTGCACTGTTAGAATACAGAAACACACCTGTGGAAGAAATTGGATTTTATCCTGCACAGTCGCTTATGGGACGCAGGTTAAAATCTAAGTTACCAGCATCAACATTGCTTTTAAAACCTAAGCATAAGATTGAGGTGAGAGACAAGCTGAAATCGAGACAAGTTATCCAAAAATACTACCATGATCGTCATGCGCAGGAATTGCCAGTTATTCAAAAGGGAGACCAAATATAAATTAGATGTGCAGAGAAGTAGCAACCTGCAGTTGTGGTCACCAAGCGTGATTCCCCTAGATTGTATATAGTTCATACACCTTATGGAAAAATGTACCAAAGAAATGGAAAACGTCTAATGAAGACATAGGAGGAAACCTTCCCTGCTGTGATCCCTGATTGCTTTGAGGATACAAGTCCTACAATATCAGAGAAACTTTCAGAGAATGTGGATCAACCTAATGTGGCAGCACCTGCTAAGCTACCTGATAGTTGCAAGGAAAATACACAGCCAGTGCAGACACCAAAAAAAAGTTCCCAGAATAACCAAGATCTGGCAGAGAGATCAAAGCTCCGAGAAAATACCAAGATTATATGTAGGACAAGAACAAGAGGATGCAGTATGGACTGGTAGTAAAGACCAGGTCCCAACAGGGCTACATGCTAGTAACCTCTGACCCTAGTTGTTATAAACAACAGTAATTTTTCTTTGCTATCTGTTGATTTTGATAAAAAGAACTGAACTGAAAATAAATAAATAAATAAATAAAAGGGAGCTTTAGTATAATAATGTAACAGTAGGTGGCGCCAATAGAATATAGAAAGCAATGCACAATTGTGCACGTTAGGGTTACACATTTCAGCATGAACAGGAAATGCTTGTGCAGTTTTAATAAAGGAGTTGAACAGAAATCAGCCTCCAGTGGTTTCTCATACTTTACACATGAATTGTGAGCTGCTTGATCTCTCCTACATTGCTGTTTTTCCATGTATTAAAGAAATAGAGACTTTAAAACTAGAGAGAAAATAACAATAGTAAAATATCTGAAAATAGAATCAGATAGGGAATTGTATATGTTTAAAGGGAAACGGCCACGTCCTGTTGGGCCCCAACAGTAGATTTAAAACTGAGCTTAAAGCTTATTTATTTGATCTGGCTTTCCCTATTGATTTATAATGTAATTTTTTAATGTTATTTATATTGGTTGTCTGCTTTTATGTTAACCGCCTTGGTTTTGAAAGGTGCTATAAAAAGAAAGTTCAATTGAAAAATAAAAAACCTCGGTGTGAAGTGGGGCCCATTAGCAGTTGCATAAATAGTAATACATTTTTAACTTAATGTTTTATATTTTATTTGAAATAGTATCTGGTTGATCCTGCACCCTCCCCACCAGAATTTTAGATGCAAGAGCCCTCCCTGGCGTGTCCACAAGCACCCACGGTTGTCCCCATGATGATGTGCCGGATGGGGAGCAGCCAGGGCACCTCCATAGGCTTACTACAGCGCCGTACTTTCAAACAGCTCTGGTTTGGAGCCTACATTCCCCCATGAAATACTGATACTAGGTACAGACTGCCAGGGTACCTGTCTGCAAACTGGATCTATTTGAAGCTACCGCAATACAGATTTATTCATGAATGTGACACCTGTCATTTTTCAGATTCTGGCCAAAATGTATTTTCACACCTGTGGTGAGAAATGACATTTCATCCAGGATTTGAACTGTAAGTCCCCCCCTATATGGGGGTTACCTCGAGGTCTGCGGCCCCAGCACTGCCCCGCAGCATCCTCCAGTGGCTCTGGGTGGGTTCTGGACCCTGTGGTGGCCCCGATTGTTCTCCGTGGTGCAGTCCCCTAATTGTGGTGTCAGCTTCATGTTTAGATAGGGGGCCAAGCTCCATGGATGTTTTGCACCTGCAGGCGAAGGAGGGATCCTTTAGGATAGCCCATGAGATCCAAAGGGTGGACCGTCCGAAATGTAAATAAACATGGCAGTGCTGTGCTCATTGCATACGCGTGGCTGCCCGAGGGTAAAATTTAAAGGAGCCACAGCTCCAGAATGTGTTTTTGGCTAGGCCATAGTTTAATAATATCCCCGGCTCCAGGGCAGGCAGTGGAGCTAGGAATCATTAACGGGAAGCCTCCAGCTTGGGAAACAAAGCGTTTCTGTCCTCGTGATGGGCATATCATTAAAATAAAGTCTGCACTGTTTGGGGACTCAAAATAAACAATGATGGCAGCCCCCAGGGACTCTGCAGCAAGGGGGTGCTGCTGGGATAAGGGTAAAGGGCACCAGATTTGCCCGGGAGAAATGCAGCCAATCAGTTTTTGACTTGGACAAAAGTATAAATAGGACAGCAAGCCTGCCAAGCAAGGGGTTTGTCTGGAGATCAGCCTGAGATTGGAGTGCAGGAGAAACTGCTATGAGCTTCCCAGCCCAATTCCTGCACTTTGGATCCAATGGCCAGTTAGGCCCCAGCATAACACAAATAGGCAGTGCACCTGAAAAGCCAGTTCTACTGCAGCAAGAGAGAGAATTGGTAATCTTGTTGAATTCTAGAGTTTTGTAGACAGAAACAGCGATCTTGGAGTTTCCTGCCAGAGAAAGAGAATCTGGAACCTCCAGAGAGAGAGAGAGAGAGAGAGAGAGGCTTCAGAGGTTTTGCTGCCAGAGAAAGAAAGAGTGTGAGAGCAGGGACTGCAAGTGTGCAATTTGAATTCCAAAGTGCTGCAGCTGTTGAGATAGACTGAGCAACCTGATCCCCGCCTTGCTGGGGTAAGCATTCGTGGAGACTGCTGTGCTATTTGCTGCAAGCAAGAGTAGCTGTTCATGCTGGGGCTAGAGACTGAGCCAGAACCCAGCTATATTGCTGTTGCATAAAACATGTATGTGCCAAGCTGCAAGTCGGGGGAACCCGCCTGCCCTGTCCCTAGACCACCAGAGAAGAAGACCGGCGGAGGAAGATGGCAAGAGGCCTGCCTGGTGAACACTGTCTACAAAGGCCTCAGAGGCGAAGTTAGCAAGGCCAGGCAGGTGAAGATCAGCATTCTTCAGTTCTCCATTAGCCCTGCTACTGTGGTGCACCACCAGCATGCCTTTGATATCAACACGGTACCATGATTTAAGTTCTGCAAACCCTCGTTGAAGCTTCAAAACTATAAGTACTCCTGGGCTGCAGCTCAGGGGAGTTCCTTTTAGCTAGCTAGCTAGTCAGGAAATGGGGGACAAGTTCTGGACAGGACTGTGCCAGGTTTAAAGCAGTGCCTAGGCATTAAAGTTAAAAGTAATCTGTTACTGTTTAAAGTTATTTGGGCCCCAACGAAAGATCCCCAGCATCAAAATCTGCACCTCGGTGTGGTACCCAATGAAACATAGAAACATAGACTTTGACGGCAGATAAGGACCGCTAGGCCCATCTAGTCTGCCCATTTCCCTACCTACAGGATAGGCTGCAGATTCTAGTTAACCAACAGCCTATATCTTCCTGCCCCCCACAAGAATTGCCTTATGTCTGTCCCATGCATTCTTGAATTCTCCCACAGTTTTAGACCCCACAACTTCCTCAGGAAGGATGTTCCATGCATCCACTACCCTCTCTGTGAAATAATACTTCCTCACATTGCCCCTGAACCGCCCTCCTTCTATCTTTAAATTGTGTCCCCTTGTTCTTGCAAGTCTCTTTTTCTGAAAGATGCTACCCTCTTGGACTTTGTTGATTCCCTTGAGGTACTTGAAAGTTTCTATCATGTCCCCCCTCTCCCTTCTTTCCTCAAGGGTATACATATTAAGCTCCTTTAGTCTCTCCTCATACGGCTTCTCTTGCAGACCCTGCACCATTTTAGTTGCCCTCCTCTGGACGCCTCTATCCTGTCTATGTCCTTGCGGAGATGGGGTCTCCAGAACTGGACACAGTATTCCAGATGGGGTCTCACCAACTGTCTGTACAGAGGGATAACAACTTCCTGTTTTCTGCTGCTGATGCCTCTCCCTATACATCCCAGTATACCCCCGGCCCTCCCTACTGCCTTCTCACATTGCTTGCTAACCTTAAGGTCATCTGATATGATTACCCCCAGATCCCTTTCCTGTTTGTTGTTGTTACTACCTCCCCACCCATTGTGTATTCTTCCCCTGGGTTCTTGTTTCCCAGGTGCATTATTTGCACCTTTTGCATTGAATCCTAGCTGCAATCGTCTGACCATTCCTCCAACCTTGCCAAGTCCCTTTTCATCCTTTCACGCCTCCTTGTGTATCAACCCTGTTGCAGATCTTGTGTCATCTGCAAAAGGCATACTTTTCCTTCCAGTCCCTCTGCAATGTCATTGATGAAGACATTAAAAGGACTGGACCCAATACTGAACCCTGCGGTACCCACTAGTACCGCCCTTTCTTCAAGTGGACTCCATTTACAATTACCTTCTGTGTCCTGTTGTCCAGCCAATGTTTTACCCAGGCTACCACCCTGGGACCCACTCCCAGGCTGGTTAATTTGACTAATAATCTTTTGTGTGGGACTGTGTCAAATGCCTTGCTAAAGTCTAGGTAGGCCATGTCCACAGCCCCTCCCTGGTCTACTACTTTGGTCACCCAAAGAAATCTATTAGATTCGTCTGACATGACCTTCCCACTGTGAACCCATGCTGCCTTGGATCCTGTGCTCCACTGACCTCTAGGTACTCAACTATTCTTTCCTTCAGAAGTGACTCCATCACTTTCCCTACCACAGAGGTCAGACTGACAGGTCTGTAGTTTCCTGCCTCTGTCTTGGTCCCACTTTTGTGAAGGGAATCACATCTGCCTTCCTCCAGTCCTCGGGTACCACCATCCTCCCATGATTTATTAAAAAGTAGCCAGTGGTTTCACTAGTTCCTTCCTTAATTCTTTTTAGAATTCTGGGTAGATTCAGTCAGGACCCATTGCTTTGTCCACCTTCAGTTTTAGGAGTTCTTGCAGAACCCTTTCTTCTGTGAAAGGACTGGGATCGACCCCTATCAAAGTGCTTCTGTTAATTGGACTAGGCACTTCCCTCCTCTTTGTGAATACTGAGCAGAAATATTCGTTCAGTATTCCTGCTTTTCACTGTCCCCTCTGCCCACCCGTTCATTCTATTCAGCCTCACTATCCCTCCTATGTCTTTCTACACTCAGCTGATGTACCTATAAAGGTTTTATCCCCTTCTTAACTGAGTTGGCTATCTTTCCTCAGTTGGGGTCTTTGCTATTCTGACTTCCCTCCTGCTTCTTTCTGCCTTAACTGGTACAGCTCTCTGTCCTGCTCCTTCTGTGTTTCCTTATACTTCCGGAATGCTATCTTTTTCTTCCTGACTTTCACAGCCACCTCTCTTGAGAACCATAGTGGCTTTTTCTTTCATTTTGATTTGTTGTTGCTTCACACAAAGGCTTGTTGCCTCTGTGATGGCAGTTTGATAATTCCATTGTTGCTCCACACCTCCTTCTAGCCTGTTTGCTAGTGCTTTTCTGAGGCACTCTCCCATCTTGCCAAAGTCAGCCCTCCTAAAGTCCAGTACCCTCACTTTTGTATGCTTGACTCTGTAGCTGAGTTGCGTGAACCACACTGTTTGATGGTCACTTGTCCCCAGATGGCAACCCACTTCTAGATCTGAGATCCTCTCACTGCCCCGTTTGGTCGAGGTCTAAGATTGCTCCCTCACAGTGGGTTCCAAACTAGCTGTCTAATGCCTGCCACCTGTAGGGGCGTCAAGAATGGCCCTGCTCTTGGATGTGGCTGCAGCAAATGTGCTCCAGTTAACATCTGGCATATTCAGGTCTCCCATCAACAGTATCTGCCCTTTCTCTGCCATTCTAAGAATGCCTTCCATCATATCCTTGTCCATTCCTTCCCCCTGACATGGGGTCTGTACAACCCCTGTGCGGATTGTGGTGCCCTTTCAGTCTCCAAGGTGATCCACAGTGCCTCCTCTCCTCCTGTTTACTCTTCTGTTCAGTTGCTTTTTATCCCTTCCTTTACATGAGAGCTACTCCTCCCCTCTTCTCCCTGCCTGTCTCTCCTGTAGGTTATGTACCCTGGTATGTTAACATCCAGTCATGGTTCTCTGTGTACCATGTTTCTGTGACTGCTACGATATCCAGGCATCCCTCTTCCATTAAGGCCACCAGCTCAGGGGCTTGTTGCCCAGACTACGGCATTGGTACTCATTCCCTCCATTTCCTGATGGCCTTACCCCTTTGCCCCATCCTTGCCTTTGTCACTTTCTCCATTTCCACTGCCCTTCCCCTATCGACACCTCCATGTTGGTGTTTGCCACACTTACTACCATGATTGTTTGGGGGCTAGGATTTTCCTGTTCCTTTCCAGTGCCTCCCCTTGGCTGGTTTAAAAGCTTGCCAATGAAGCATTTAAACCTATCACCTGGGATCCTGGTTCCCTCCCGGGACAGATGCAGCCCATCATGCCAGTATAGGCTTGCATCACTCCAGGTGGACCCCAGTCCCCAATGAAGCCAAATCCCTAGGCTCCACACAGTTTTCAACCACTGTTTGAATCCCATGGTATGGAACACCCTAGCCTCTCCTATGCCATAGATGGGTAGCACCTCTGAGAAGGTTACCGTGCGTGCTACTTGACTAAGGCCCCTCCCCAATTCCACAAACTCTTCCTGCACTTCTGTAATCCCTTTCTTAGCCAGGTCATTTGTCCCTCGGTGGACAATGACATCCAGCTCCCTCCCCTGTGCAGCTGCTCCGGCAATCCTGAGGATTCGCTCCTGTCCCTCAAGCCATGGCGCCAGGCAGCCGCTCCACCTCCCTCTCCTTCCTTGCTCAGTTCTACCTTCCTAACAATGGAGTCCCCACCAGGGTTGTTTCCTTCCCTGCAGGGTCCCTGCCACCCTCCTGTGGGTCTCCTTTGTGGAGGTTCCCAACATCCTCCTTGGTCTCCACTGTAGGGTGCCTCCATAGAGGAACCACACTTTGCCAGAATGGCATAGGAATTGTAGAGAGTACAACTGGAGGATGTGCCTCTGTTCCACCCTCACTCTCCCTGAGCCACTGTGGTCCAACCGCTCCTCTTTCTTGGCAACCTCTGAGGCAGCGGCAGTGGCACTGGTGGTCCCTGGATGGAAGAGGAGGTCCCTAAATCCTGGCCAACTCAGCCTGGAGATGAGCAACCTCCTCCCTCAGCCCAGAGGTGCCTGCAGATGGGACAACACGCATCCTCCAGAACATCTCCCGGAAGACTGCTGCTCCACAGCACTGCACTGCACCACTCCAATCATGTCTTATTTCTGGCCCCTTAACTGTTTGCAATCCTTACTCTTTCCTCTGTTTTTTCTCTCTCTCACTTTCTGCCTGTGTTCCTTTAAGCTCCTGATTGTCCTGTTCTGAGACAGAATATCCTATATTTCTCAGTAGACCACTTACTTGTTCAGAGGCAGACCTCCAGCAGCTAGAGGGGCGGAGAGCTACTCTTGCCCTTCTAGGATGGTGGGTCCTTGGTGGTTCTGTGATCACTCACTTCCTGCCCCTAAACAGGAAGTTCCTGTTGTCAGTCAAATCCTGTGCCTATAAAAATAGAACTAGCTTTGGGTGTGGGGGGTGGAGGGGAGAGAAGGAGGGCAATATAGTCCCAGTAGAGAAGTTCAGTCACACAGCAATCCTTTCTCCTGGTGTCTTCTGCCAAGCTATTAGCAGAATCTTTCTAAGGCAGTCTTTAAATGTAGCTTCCTTCTAGCTAAGCCACTCCCCCTACTTACCAGATCTTTCTACAAGTAATTTAAACCTCACAGCAGTTAAGTCCTTTCAGTCACCTGAGATTTACACCTAGATGACTTTTCAGTTACCCATTCAGTTCAGTTAACCCAAACACACACTTTTTTTTTTTTTATTTTGTATGTTAGTTTTTTTAACCTAAATTAAAGGTCCAAATACAAAAGTTCTTCTACTTTAGTCCCAGCAGAGAAGTTCAGTCACACAGCAGTCCTTATATAGTATAGGGACTATAGACTCGGCAGCTGCAAGTTGGGAAGCCGGGAGCACCCATGAGCGGAGGTGGGGATATTGTGTTCGGACATTGTTGAGCCAATACTAATGTTGTGCCATTTCCTCCCTTTTCTCCATTCCCCAAAATAAATACTGTTAAAGTTTATGTTATGTTCTGGTACTGTGAATCACTGCAAGAGGGGTGAATTATTATTGTGTGGGGCGTCTTTTATTTATTTAGCTTTTGTTTATTGGGTAAGCACACCAGGCATAAAATGCCTATTTTCAGGTATGACCCGGGAGGTTACAAAGGTAAAAATACAAAACAACATAAAGGTACAAGAAAGAAAAAGGATAATCTGAGAATCAAGAACATAAGACTAAAGGCGATAATACAATAAAGACAAGGTACATTTCCTGGGGGGTGGTAACCTGCAGTCTGTTCACAGGTATTCCCTGCCATTACCCCATGTGGAAGCACCGTGCGACTTCTTCTCTTCATTCCTTAACCCAGGTAAGCCCCCTCGGAGGAGGGTGCAGTGTGGACCCCAAGGGCCCCAGTATAGCCAAGGTGAGTCAAAGGGCTGTTAAAGGTCCATGTGAAAATGGACCCCACCTCAGTGTGAGGTAGGGGTCCGATTAGGACCCTCATAAAAAGTAGTGTTTTTTTACCTTCTGTGATTTGATGTATTTTCATAATTTATGTGGTGGATCCTGCCTCCCTGTCTGCCCAGCATTTTACAGTCTAGTGCCACACACAGCACACCCACAACCACCCGCAGCTGTCCCAAGAGTGACGTGTCATGCGGGGATCAGCCGCGGGTCTGTCATTGAGATCTATGTTTTCTGTAATTTCTAATAGCTCTGGTTTAGAGTATACATGTTTTGGTGCTATACCGAGACCAGAAATAGACTGGTAGTGGATTGTCAGTCTGTTTCTGGTCTTGGTATAGCACTGAGACATGTATGCTCCAAACAAGAGCTATTAGAAATTACAGAATACATAGATCTCAAGGACAGACCCACGGCTTATCCCCGCACGACACGTCACTCTTGGGACAGCCGCGGGTGGTTGTGGGTGCGCCACTCGTGGCGCTAGACTGTAAAGTGCTAGGTGGACAGGGAGGCAGGATCAATCAGATAAATTATGAAAATACATCAAATTGCAGAAGGTAAAAAATACTACTTTTTATGAGGATCTTAATCAGGCCTTGCCTCACACCTAGGTGGGGTCCCGTTTATGTGGACCTTTCCCTTTAAAGAACATTTTCACCTGCTGTGTTTATTAATTTTTTTTTATTCTGTATTTTTGCTGCTTACATCTGCCTTGACTCCAGACACCCCGGCTTACCCCCTTGGGGTGGGGTCACGACACCTAGGGGTATCAATGCAGCAATTTGTGGGACTAGAATCGTGGAGCTGGACCAGAAAGCTGATTAGGGCAGGGGTAGGCTTCATAGAGGCGGATGCGAGCTGTATTTTTTTCTTGTTTTTCCCAGAGGGGTGGAGACGTGCAATAATGACCTATGTCTGTCCCGCCCCTTTTGGACGCCTGCACTAGCGAGTCCTCCAAGCCTCCACTAGGAGTCCTCACATGCCGGACATTCTCCCTAGCCCTCCCCCCGAAGAAGGAGAGCAGCCCAGAAGCGCTCGATCCTTCTTCCCCAGCTGGCCCTCCAGTTCCCTCTGTCCATTCCCGAGCCTGGGTCACTGGTGTCGCAAGCAGAAATCCAACTGCTGCACCGACAGGCCGGCTCACCTGCTGTGTTTATGAGGTAGGGTCATAAGAAGACTAGTTGAAAATTTGGGATCAAAATATTAAAAAAACAACAACGTTATGAAGGTGCATTGACATTTTTCAATATCTATTTATTCATTTGGTAACCGGGTTGGTGCACTGATCCGAAGACTTTTTTTCTGGCACGGCCTGGGCCAGAAACTGGCACAAATAATGTAAAATACAGTGAGAAAACAGTGTGGATCATACAGGGAACATAATAGGGAATCCAGTGTAGGTCAAGTTAACAGAGAAAATGTAAGGTAAGCAGTGCCAGATACATCAACAATTGAGCATAACAAGGTATATAAGAAGGCTCTTAGGCCCATCATATCATAGAAGCTTGACGGCAGAAAAGGACCATACCGGCCCATCTAGTCTGCCCTTTTTTTCCCCCTACACCTCCCCTTCCCTGCTATCCTTGTAGGACGTTCTAGTTGGAGGTGGGAAGACTGACGTAGATTGCAGCAGTAGGTTCTGGGCCGGATAAGAAGGGATAGTGGAGAGTAGGAGGATTATGCATGGTATCAGCAATGGCCAGCAGGTAGGAGCATCGCACTTGTGGAGGGAGCCAGTTAAAGGCCTGGTAGAGAGAGCAGTGGTGAGTGAGGAGAGGGGCACGGAGGACAAGGCGGCATATACAATTGTAGATAGCATCCAGGTGGTTCAGGTTGGTAATGGAGGTGAAGGAGTACACTGGGCAGCCATAGTAAAGGAGGGGAAGGAGTACACTGGGCAGCCATAGTAAAGGAGGGGAAGGAGTACACTGGGCAGCCATAGTAAAGGAGGGGAAGGAGTACACTGGGCAGCCATAGTAAAGGAGGGGAAGGAGTACACTGGGCAGCCATAGTAAAGGAGGGGAAGGAGTACACTGGGCAGCCATAGTAAAGGAGGGGAAGGAGTACACTGGGCAGCCATAGTAAAGGAGGGGAAAGAGATTGCCATGGGCAATAGCAAGGCGAGCTTCCAGCAAGAGGTGGTCGATCAGGTGATATCAGAGCCCTAACTTCTGGTTGATGCGCCTGATCAGTGAGGCAACGTGGTCACTCATAACTTTGGTAATTTTCAAAATTTTGATCCCAAATTTTCAACATAGCCATTTTTTCACACTTCATGAACCCAACAACTGTAATCTTGGCCAAAATGTGATTTTGCATTTGTGGCGTGAAATGACATTTATCCAATATTTTATAAATTACATCTGTCATGTTCAGAAGGGGGGTCATAAAAAGATTATGTTGAAATTCTGGGGTCAAAACTGTTAGAAAAAATTATTTATTTATTGAACACTTCTGAGAATACTTATGAGCACAGGTAAATGTGTAAAGTAATGTTGTTTGCAGGGATGGGTGTTGGCCCAGAGGGGACCATGTTGCCTTCCTGTGCCAGTGACCTGAGTTCAGGTGCAAGCAGTGCTGCAGAACTTCTGCAGAAATTACAAACCACGGCCGCAGAAGTTCTGCGGCAAATGGTAATCTTGCCACAGAACTTGGTCCCAGTGTGCTGCAGAAAAGTAGGGGGCCTCATAATTTTCCTCTATCCTTCATAAAATTTGTGTTTTTGTGACAGAACCGTGGGGATTAAAAGCACAAAATAATGTCAAACATTAAAGTAACAGACTAGTTCTTCTTCAGAAAATGCATCTTAACACAAATCCCCTTATTCTATCAGCTTTCTGAGTGACTAGTACCAGTTTTTAAGATGTGTCCCTGATTTGGGGTCTTTGTCCCTGATTTTTTGAAGCCTTGTCCCTGATTCACGTGACAAGAGGTTGAGAGGTGTGGCAGCCAGCCAGGCAAACAGTGTAAGAGAGACTTCCGTATCTTGTGTTGGCTACAGCCAGGGCCCCTGGTGTTCTGCGGCAGAATTTTCTAATTTCTGTGTCAGGGCTCCTTGACTTCTGCGGCAGAATTTTCTGATTTCTGCTGCATGATTTATTCATTTCTCTGGCAGAATGCAGTCCTGTCATTGGCTAAATATGATGTGATGTCATTGATGACATCATATGCTGAGCATAGAGGAGGGGCTTCAGGATAAACGAGGTGGGAAAGAAAGCCTGACACTATGAAAAAACAGTATATTTATATGAAAATTCACCAAAAGCAATGAATTCTACTGCACTATATGTATTCTGCGGCATGATGCAAATTCTGCGGCAAATTCCACAACCGCAGAACTGCAGAATTCCCAGTGGCCTCAGCTACAGCTAATTTCCAGGTACATGCTGCGGGTGGGTAGCCTGGACCTGTTTTACTACAGAGAAGAATGTTGGTAAAGACTATGAGGAACTTCCCCACTATGATAAGTGCCATGTGATTAACTTCCACCTGGACAGCCACCAGAGATGGGCACAAGGGACCGCGTTTAAAGCCTCATAGCCTCATCTGAGGGCTGGCACCTCAACAATGCAGCACCCACCTAGTGTTGAACTACAGTGTCAGTATTAGATATTAGCCCAAATTTCTGGTGTGGGACTAGAAACTATGACCTTCTGATCTCACGTCCCTAGAGAGAAGCGTGCAACCAACTAAGCTACTGACTCAGCAAATGGTAACTGGGGGGGGGGTCTCACACCAGAGTGTGTGTGTGTGTATATGGGGGAGCACGTGATCACATAATTTGGAAGCTTGCGATGCCCCCACACTAGGCAGTGGCTTATATACATAAACACACAGCATATCTACTTCTCCTATAAACACATATACAACCAGTCTACACACACATCATGGTACCCTACAGATGTATACACACAGCTCAACATTGGCTTAGACACATAAACACACTTTTAAAACAAGTAAACAACACATCTACGCATATACACAGTACACCATCATCATCATCAAATCTTTATTTATTCAGACGAACATCATTGAGCAAGGCTCATTTACAAGATGGACCTGATAAGGTCAAGATTCAATAGTTGATACACAACAGATACATCATACACTTATATAAGACAGTTATACATAGAGGGGAAAATAACATTTATAAACACAGTGATGTACAGTAAATTCACATGATAAAAAACGGTTACAGGAAAGTTAAGCTAATATTTACAGTATGTACAGTATATACATATCCCAGTGGGGGGGCATGGCAGACACTCAACATAATGTAATACTAGGATGGTGAAGGTATTACTGGATGCCATAAGATGGGGTGTCTGTCTGGAAGGAATATGCCATATATGGTTTGGAAGGGAGATTTGTGAGATGACACCAGCCCCCACCCCCACACACATATACACATACAGAAGTTAGAACACTGCCTTACACTGAGATACATACCTCTCAACCTTTTTTTCACTGAAAGGAGGGACACAGACACTCAAAATGAGGGACAATGTGGGACACTGCCCCTATAGATGAGGGACACATCATCAAACATTAAAGTACAGGCTTAAAACACTGTGGAAACCAGTGTGTTTATTTGTTAGAAGTTTAATTTTGCTTTTTTGTTGCAGAATGCTAAAAATTTCTTCCAAAGTCTGAGTTTACAGAATCTCCTCTATGTGGGTAGCACCTTTTCAATGTGGGACCTATGAGAAACCGAGCAATTTGAGGGATAAAAGAAGGGATGTCCTTCATAATTAGGGACACTTGAGAGGTATGCTGAGGCATGCCATACCAGTTTTTATACACACCACACACCAGTTTACACGTGCGCACTGCACACACAGGCCATTGGGGATTGTAGATGTTAAACTGTTTATGGCCCCAGGCCACCCTGTCGACTACTTGAAATGTAAGTGAATACAAAAAGCGCTTGCAAAGCTGTAACAGCAACTGTAATGTGACCTCAGGAATGGTGGAGGGGATTATCTCGGTTTGCCACATCATTGTAGGGAGAGGGAGCACCAGCTGTAATCTGATAATAAGAATGGTTAAATGGCGGGGGAGTTTTAGTCCACTGAAAATCTTTTTCACAGCACTGTCTTGTGGAATCAAACCTGTGATCTGAGCCTGTGAGATTTTTCTTTTGTTATCCGCTGTGGTTAAACTAAGCAATCTAAAAGTTTCAGTGGCTGCAGTCCTGACACAGAAACTGCTCATTGTAATATACTTTAAGTGCTACACATTGTCTGCCTTTAAAACTTGTAACCACTGTGGTGTCTGGTTCAAAATTCATTTCACCACTTAGAAATCTGTCAATATTTGGCTGCATGTCTAATGATGGCTAGCAGGAGCATAGTGAACCGACTTTCGGAAGTCAAAAGATGAGTTTATCCCTCCTCACCCCCCGTCTTCCTATCCCTCCCCTTAACTCCCTGGCCATTCTTATATGGCTCCTTGCACTTAGCCCCTTAGACTACTTCCGAGTGTAAAACTTTGTACATTCTCATTTGCATCTTTTGTATATATGGTATACATTTGCATTATTCTTTTTTTTGGCCTGGTATCCCCACCCCTGCCCAGTCGGGAAGAGGCTTCCTCATCCCCCGCTCGCCACCTCCAGCCCAGGCTTACCCCCCCTGGGTGGGGCTGCCTGGTGGGCACCCCTCCCCTGGACATTCAGTCTCAAGCCCTGGCTTACCCCCCCAGAACATAGCCATGGGAGCAGGACCCCTGGCGGACCTTTATCACAGCAGGAGTGGCGGCAGAGGAGGGAGCATCACCAGTGGGGCTGGATTTTTGTGAATGCTAATGTTCCCCAGAGGCGGGACATGCAATGATGTCAACGGACATGTCCAACGTCTGTCCCACCTCCCATGATGTATGACCTCAGTGCCTGCTGCTCCCCAGCCTCTGCCAGGGGCCGCTAAGGTACCAACTGCTCTCCCGGAGAAGGAGAGTCACCAGATGGCACTCAATCCTTCTCCACCCCAGCTGGCCCTCTGACTCCTGGGTCTGTTCCCGAACCCGGGTTGTCGGCGTTGTGACCAGATGATCTGCTGCTGCACCAGGGGACCATCCATTTGCATTATTCTTGTACCTTATTGAATATATTTTGTGAACATCCTGTATTTTAATGTACCTGTTCCTGTGCAGTCACCTAAGTATTCCTGTTGCATTTTCTCCACCTCCCTCCTCCCAGGTCGCACCTAGAAACGAGCTCCAGCTCAGTGTGCCTTTCCCGGTTATCAAAATTTAAATAAATAAATAAAATACTGTTGCTGCATTGTGGCATGGGTGCAACATCCATTTGAGAAGTGCGGCACTGCAGCCATTTCCAGTGCTTCCATATATGGGAGCTGTGGAGCACAAGGGGTGGCTTGGCCCCTTCCTATGCTCTCCCTCCAAGTCCTAACCTGAGACTTCTTAGAAAGAAAAAATATTAAAAACCTTTTCAATCAATGCCTCTACCTCTGTGCATTCCCCTCCCTCCAACTCCAGACCCATGGTCCCAGTGCTGACTTTTTTTAAAATTTTTTTATTTAAATTTAAGCACTCTCACGGCTGGTAGCACAGCAGTAATGCTGTCACTTGCTGTTCCCCTGACCCAGATTTGGAAACAAACTTGGGTTACTCAGGGGCCAGCCAGGGGAAGGAGAATTTAGCATCCCTTGGACAGCCCGACTATCACCCACTGGAGGCTAGGTTACAATGGTTGGTGCCTCCTGACGGTGCACAACATGTGAAACTGGTAGAGGATTGTGTCTGTGACAGCCCTACCAACTGTTGTATGGTGGTTTGTTTTACATCTTGAAACAAATAACTGATTTTAAATGCATACTGAGTGGTGCTGTCAATTGTCTGCTGGTTCTGTAACTATTTTTCACTAGCACACCCATCCAGCGGAGTGGTATTGCTGCTGGTCCGTGCCTTTTTTTTGCAGTAAAAAGTTTTTATTGCACAAGAAAGAAAATACTACATAGATAACATACAAGGAATAAACAAATTCCAATACCGCACATTACATTTTATAGGATTACTACTAGAATATGTAACACATTAAATCATACATACATTCCCTAGATTAAGTTGAGGCAAGAAGGTATAACAAAAAAAGTATAACTGTAGCAGAAAAAGGACACCAGATTTTTTAAGAAGTCATCCATTTTGTCAAGCACTAAAAAAAACTAATTTGTTCATTATTTTCGACAGCTCGCATGTATTTCGACCATTCTTCTATTGAGGGGATCAAACTGGATTTCCATTTAGCCAGTAAAAGCCTCGTGGCAGAGAACAATTGGTGCCTCATGTAGAGGGCGACACACACGCATGAGCTTCATTGCACAGGGCTCATGCCTCGGTGGAAAGTAGGGTGAAAATGCAGCAACAAAAACGCCCTGACTGAGAGGATGGCGATGGCAATCTTGCAAACCGCACATTACCAACCAAGGCACCCACCCACCACATAGTGGTACTTGGTAAGTGGTGGAGGTAAGTCCCAGAGAAGGTAGGTGATGGGGCTGAGTACGCTGAAGAAGGTGGCCGCTGAGACAGCACTGAGTCAAAAATATATATGAAAAAAATATTAGTAAAAGCACTCTCTTCCCTCTGTGTATTCTCTCTCCCCCTCCCTCCATTGAAATACAACCTCACAGGCAGTACATCTCTGCAGGTAGTGGGGAGGGGGGAGTCCAGACAAGGATAGAAAATGCCCCCAGTGTTTCCACTCCTCAGCTCTTCAGAGACCTAAAATGCCTGCACCATGGCACCTGTTCATCATCCCTGGACCAGTCCACACTGATTCACTGATGGCTGTGTGCATCACGCAGATGTGGCGCTTGGTTACTGGGGAGTGAGGGAAGGCACAGCCACCTGGTAGGCACATGCCCTTCTTGTTAGCTGACCAAGGAGTAGCATGGACTGTGAAAGCAGCTGCACTCACTCTCCCCTGCAACAGGAGGCCACAGCCATGGCGACCTTGGACATCAGGGTGGGGTATGGGAGAAGGTGCAGAAAAGGGTAAATAAATAAACAGTGCAATATTTCCATGAAAGAAGAATACAGCATTGCAATCCCTTTTTACATATAGCTGTTTATTACCTGAGACATGTCCTCATTAGGCTGAGAAAGTGCTGTTGCTGCCAGGTCGAGCAACACCCTTCCCCAGAGGAGCCAACTTCCACGATTCCTCCTTCCCATGGCTGAGAGCTGGATCTGCAGCTCGTATCTGTGTCTCCTGCATGGTAGAGATATGTATGACCCAAGGGAAAGCTCATCTTTTTTTTTTTTAGTCCAGATTTTTTTTTCTCTGCCTGTCACTGAACTGCCCCCATCTGGTCAGTCCCCCCCAGCCCGTTACCCACCTTCTGTAGGATGTACCCCTGTGTTGCTTCCATAGCTCCCCCCTCCAGAGGTATGACCATTGAGGCTGGCCATAATCCTCCAGAGCAGGATTCAGTTACAGAAGGTACCTAGTCAGTGACGTTAGGACTGCGGGGGCGGGGGGCAGGCCATCATCCAGCCATAGCCGGGGCTTTTTCCCCATATTGTCACCCAACCTCAGGGGCACCTCAAACAAGGATGCTAGGGCACGTGGTCCAGCTGTACCACCACCCAGAATCATCCAAATCACTGCGTGAAGCACGCTTCTCTACCTCCCAAACAGGAACAGTTCTTAGGATACTCAGTCCTCCTCCCCAGTCAACCTCCAGCACCCCAAAGCTCATTCCCAAACCTGAGTTGCCAACATCATAGGAAGTACCCCAGCAGCTGCAATGATGGGCCTGCTTTAGGAAAAGCTGATCCCCCCACCATGGTCCCTCCGTACCTTAGGGGGAAAAAGCAAGAAAGAAAATATATGATACACTGATTTATAACAAGAAAGTATAAATGTTGTGAGTAATGACAAGATATGCAAATAAAGAAAATTAGTGATAACCCTAAATTCACCACCGGCAACAACACAAAAACAAACCTCTAAGAGACATATTTTCAGTGGTCTGGTAATAGAAAATGTGGAAAAATGTGCTTGGACTGCAGTTACAGTAATAGGAGTAGGCAAAGAGGTGAAAGAACTTCCCTTTCACTAGGTTCAGGAGTCACATTCTGCGAAAGTGATGACTCCATGCTTGCTATTGCAGAGGTCAGATGTCACTGAGCTAGTTGCAGACAGTTAGAAATGAGAGGTGTAAAAGCTAGCATTGCTGGTCTCAAGGCTTTATGGGAGGTATTTATAGTTTATGAGGGGACCAGGGAGAGACAGCTATCTTCAAAGGATACCAAAAAATCTGCTTTGTAAATAGAAGAGAATAACAAATAAAATAGGAGAAGGAGAAAGTCACCATGAGGGAAATAGGAGCCTCTAAGCGGCTAGGCTTGGGTCAGAAAGGAGCAACTACAGACAATGTGTGGAATTTGTATAGTGACACATCCATATGTAGATTAGGGCTGGAAGCTGGAGTGCTCAGTAACCAGCGTGGGACTGGCACAGCTACATACCTGGAGATTTCCTAGTGTCCCCCCCCCATGGTCCCTCCCTCCCTACCTTGAAAAGAATTAGCATATTTTTTCACCCACAACCTCCTGGTACCTCACTTCTGAAGGCTTACCTAGGCCCTGCTGCCCATATGATAAAAGACTTCAGTGTCTCCCAAGGTCCACCTACAAATATCCTCAGGTCTGTGCTCCACAGTGGACCCAATCTATGCCATCATGGGGCTGCTCTACCACCACCAGGGAGACAGCAGGGTGTATGACCCCCACATGTGACTGAGGGTGGATCTAAAGCATCAGAGACTCGTTGGCATAGAATAGTGCTGTAACCTGTTGGCGGGGTCTGGCAAGTTGTGTTGGTCACCAATGCCTTTAGTTCCAAGAAACCTGCTACCACAGGAGGCTCCGTTGCCGCAAGTACTTTTTATCCACCACCACCCTGAGTTTCAGCGAACTGCCTCTAAAGCATATCCTGGACTCTGCCAGCTTGCTGAGGGAGTCAGGCTCAAGCTGGGTATCCAGATCTGCTACAAGGGCAGCGTAAATGTTATTAATCATGGCTAGGCACGGAGCATCTTTTGTACAATATTTTCTAATTCAATTGAATCTTCCAGAACATTGCAAGTTAGTACAAAATGCAACCAGGGAGGTAGTGAACCAAACTGAAGTGGTATGAAGACAACCCTAGCTACCCACTATCTACTTTTTTGGTAGATCTCCTAAACCACAGTCCTACATTCACTGCAGGGACGCCTAGTTTCTTGGACAACACATCACTTGGTGGGAAAGGCTGGGCAGAAGAGGTTGTGTGTGATCATTTTAACAATGTAACATATTTAGTGTGAGCTGCACACTGGATATTTAGCTTTATTATTACATAGGTCAAGATGGCTGCCACACAGAATGCCCTCTCATTGGATGACCCAGGTCACATGTACCTAAATGTTTCCACATACACCTGGTGCAACAGTTTCTAAGTCAAACTGTCTAATACTGGGCTATTTTATAAGTGCAATGTACAGTATAGTACTACGTTTATGGGGTGATACAGGCACACCTCTGGTGTGTGCTGAGCACACAACCTTATGTCTCAGCATACACTTGAATAGTGCCTGTACCTCCCAACAAATGTACACCCGGTCATGTGTTACTGCTTACATATACTCGTTTAGACTTGTGACAGATTGGTCCTTCCAGACTCTGCCTCTATCACTGTTACCAGCTTTCTCAATGAATCGGTAGCTGCCACCACTCAGCTTAGACTCTCTTTTGGGGAGTCTTCAGGTTCACGTCCCTTCAGAGCCACTGGTCACACAGTACAGTGCTCCTTTCTCAAGGTCACACAACGATTCCCTCTCTGTCACAGCTGAGAACACCTTACTTTGGGTATAGTATATGGTAATTGTAGCATTCTCCTCGATGATGGAAAAACAGTTCTTGTCAGTTACAAATTAGCTATACCTCAAAGGAGTCAACCACAGACTGTGAAATATAAAAGTAACATATATATTTTTTTATCATGTCACTATTAATGCACCTCTGCAGCACCACCGGCAGGGGCATCCAGCCACTGGCCCCCACCGCCCCGGAGAGCAGCAGGCTCATTCGCATGATGGGGGTCCACAGCAGCCACCCCAACCCACTGGAGGGTCTCCCCCATGCCTTTCCGAGCCGGGCTGGACCGGACCCCCCCAGCGCGATTCCACGACATTCCTCTGAGTAGGCGGTAGCATGGCCATCAAGCTGCCTCAATCGTGCCCAGCCATTTCCTCCATTTTTTTCCCCAGGAGCCGGCAGTGCAATGATGTACTGCACATAAGCTGACATATTGCTGTGCTCCTCCCCTATAGTACACTGCAACTGTGCTGCCCATGGTTGTCACCAGGGGCCACTACAGTGTGATGTGCTTTCCCTTACCCACCCCAGAGGGAGGACAGTCCTGGGACACTCAGTCCACCCTCTCCCCTGCCGACTCCCAGCAGCCCGAGTTCATTTCTGAACCCAGGTTGCCGGTGTGGTGTGAGGTGTGGTGTCCTGTGCCTCAAACCTCAGCGCCACCGGGCCTAAAAATAATATTTTTAATATTTCAAGATAACTCTACAGATTCTACAGCATAATAGAACAAACTATAGGAAACAGTAATTCTACAGAAAAGGAAAAGAAACGTGTTTTTATCCAGAATTCACAAAGAAAAACTCTTAACTCTCACTCCAAGGGGTGGATCCAGGAGTCCTATAGATGGGGAGCTCAAGTCAGATAAAAAATAAAAATAATAGGCTGGGGGTCTGGTGGGCTGCCTAGGCCCCCAGACATTTTTTAACATTCTGGTGCATTTTGGAGGGTATTTCTAATGCAATTTCTACTCATTTCCTCCCTCCCCATGCTTTGTGAGTTGTACCCTAGCACCATCCCCAGAGTCCCCACAGTCCACATGACAGAAAGTTGCCCCAAATACCCTCCCACCCCAAAAATAAAATACCAAAAGACTGCAGCTGGGCAGCAGCACATCTGAAACACATAAAAAAATGAGACAGGTTGAAAGAGACTTGGTGATAAAGACAAATTGCAGATAAATTAAATGACAATCCAAGTAAACAAGTTCACAAATGTCACTCACTCAAGCACGTTATGACATTACCATAAAGCCAACCCATCCCAGTTTGTCCTGCAGTACAGATTAACCTGTCCCCCAACCTTACCTCAGTAAAAAAAGAAATACAATAACTATAGAAATAGGGGAATAGAGTCACTTTGCTATCTAGTTTTTGAAAATTAATTTCAAGCTTGCTTGCTATTTTTGCAAAACAGATTTTATTCCATAGAGCAACTTATTCCAAAGAAAAGACATTTTTAAATAAATAAAATATTTTTTATTGTTTTAAAATTTCCTTTATTGGGATAACCCCATAGTATGAGGCATCTCATTTTTTTATACTTTATTTTTTCATTTCGTTAATGACATAACAAACATTTCTCATATAGTAGACAGTCCATTAAAATTAGACATCACCATTGGGAACAACATCAGATCCCTAAATCAAATAATCTCTATGCATCCACTATATATTGACACATCACATGAGAGGTTCCAATAAACATTTTATACTGAAATGGTAAATAAATTCAGATTTGTGCTGATAAAAGAACCCAAGAGGTACATGGCATAGTCCAATGTTATTAAATTGTCCAGCAATTCCAGTCCAAAACTTAGCCATGCCCCTGCAAAAGGGACTAGTGGTGCCATGTTTACTACCTAAATGTAATAAGAAACATCGCTAGTAGATTACAGCAAGTTATGCAGCTTATCAATGTAAAATTGGAAAAAGTAATAATAGATTATCTGCTTCATGACTAATACAGAACATGTAAACCCTGGCGAGCATAACATTAAACTAGTGGCCCACATTTAACAACCAACATCACTGAAAGGACTTTGCTCAGATCAAAGATGGAAGATTTTAGTTACACAACAAAAAAAAGAGAGAGAGAGAGACTATAAGCCCCATCTCAGTAAAGGTAACAATTGATCTTAAAGTCAGTTAACCAAAAACCAGCCTTACGAAGGTATTATTCAGGAAAATTACCAGAAAGGTAAAGTCCTATGTTCTTTAGATATCTTTCAGGGTGTTGCCTCATCATCCGTTGCATTGATCCTTCTACAGGATTCAGCCACCTTGCGATCTGCCCACTTGCCGGCTTCAGTAGGGTCCAAAAACAAATATACCTTGCTTTGATGTACGACCCAAAGCCTGGTGGGAAAAATAATGGTATGTGGTATTCCCAATTCCCGTAGGCTTCACTTCACTCCATTGAACGTTTTGCAGTGTTGTCTAGTAGAGTAGCTGATATCTGGAAAAAAGTGAACTTGGTGATCATCTTGTAATATCGGCGCTACTCTACGAGCACATTTAAGAATTTTATCCCGGGCTGCCATGCCTGAGGTCACCAGCATGAGGGCCTGCGGTTCCTTCATGTTCTGAGAACGGCCACGCAAGGTTATTCTGTACATTTTTTTCACCTCCCAGTTAGTATCTCGATTTTCTAGGGCTAATTTTTCAGTCAGCCAATCTTGGATGCCTAAAATCAGATGATCACCTTCTAAGCCCTCAGGGAGGCCAAGAATCCGAAAGTTTGCCACCCGAGCTTGATTCTCAAGTGTCTCCAATCTGGCCTTCAGCTGCTGACTCTCTTTAATCAGGAGCGTGGTTGCTGCGGTCGAAGCGTCGGCCTGCTTATGCACTTCTCGGAAGACCCCTTTAATGCCTTCCACTGCTGCTTCTAAGATTACTAGACGGCCATTAAAATCATCCACTTTCTGATTGAGGGTGGAGACAGATGCAGTTAGGGTCTGAAGTTTATGGCCCAGGGTGGTAATAGTCTCTCCTGAAACAGGCCTCTCCTCCGCAGCTATGGCGTCCTCCACTCTCCCAGATCCTCCATTTCCCTTACATTTCCCTGCTCCTCCAGAGATTTTTTCTTTCTTGGGGTTACCCATCTTAGTATTTTCTGGATCGTTCTTTTCACTGATATGGTCAGAAAGATGATATATAGTGTCCCAAAAGAGAAATAAGGCAGATTTCTCTCTCTAAGCTATCAGGAGCTGCAAAAACTTGCAGCACACAGCTCGGGCTCAAAAGTGCCCCCGAGGCATCTCATTTTTATGATAGGCCCAAGAAGTCAGTAAGCAGACAGCAGAACACAGTTTTTAAACAAATTTTTAAAATGGCAGGGTAGAATCATGGAATCTGATTGGTTGTTATTTATGTGTAAAATATGGTTTACACATGGCTAAAAAAAAGGACTGCGAAGAGTCTGGAAACCAGATCAATGGGCATTTGGAACACAGGCATTTCAGTCAGCCCCCTACAGCCAGAACTGATATTCCACCACAAACATGGCTGCTACTTTTACACTGTAAAAAACTTCATCTGGGCCCTAAAAATAAAACTACCTCAAATAAAAAAGAAAACAAATTAACTGTAGTTTCCTTGATTACCACTTTCTTATGTACATAAACAAATTAGAAACAATAAGTATTGTTTACAGTTTTCACTACAACTGTTTCTTTGCCAGCCATGAAAAATCCCCCTTCTATCTTTATCTGCTCATCAGGGAACTGTCTTCTTCTTGCCCTGACAGAGAGATAATTGTGTCTCTTACGGTAACTAAGGTCTTTATTATCTGTGTATACAGAGTGTTAGGAGAGAAACATTCTGCCAATGGAACTGAGCAGAATTTTGAATCCATGTGTTCCATGTTAAACATTCTATGATAAACATTCCATATCTTGAATGTGGGAAAAAAAAACCAGGAAGCAGAAAGTAGGCAATAATACAATGACATCATCATCAATGGCATAATTTGTAGTAGGTGGAAGACTATTTTATCATAAATGTACAAAAGTAAATCTATTGTTTCCATATATAAAGATGCTTTTCCCAACTGTAAAAAGTTTTAAAAAAAGGAGCCTATTTTATAAGCGCAATGAGGCATTCTGGGATGTGCGTGGAACACATTTTACAGCACGGCTAGTGGCTAAAGTCACTCGGCCTTCGGCCTTGTGCCTTATTATGCCCCTAGCCATGTGGTAAAATGTGTTCCGCGCATACCCCATCATGCCTTATTGGTTACATAAAAATGCATTTTTTTTATTAGTAACAGCACTTGCTTGGGCACATCACAATTTTCACCCCCTCCCCATTCAGCACATATAACTACATAAACTAAATATTTGATTTTATCACTTTTTTCTCCGGTTTTGTAACTGCCTGTGTCAATGTGCCAAAGAAGGTCTTATGACTTTTGTTGCTAATTTTGCTCTCCAAGCATGCAGAAACTCCTGCACATTCTATAATATACAGCAGAACACCTTCAAAACACCTATAAGTTAATTCCCTCTGTGCTCATTCACACTGTACAACCACGACTGAAAAGACCACACAGATTAGACATACAGCACATGCTGAAGTTTTTACCTCAGTTCAAAGGTCTCATGTACCAGTTTCTGCCTCTCCTGGTTCCTGCTGTTGCTGAGACCAGACCTGCCCCAGCATTAGTTTTGTACCATTCCTAGCATGCTACTGGAGAGCACTACCCTCCAACTCCCTCTCCTGCAAATCCACACCAAAATCAGTTTGCCACATAGGACAAAACCAGCAGTGACCTTAAACTATTTTAATGTCATGAATTTAAGCTCCCCATACTAGAAATTAATAACTCTAATACTACATTCATTACACACCCAGTTTGATGGAACACTAATGTCCTGTCCCATCCCAGCAGCCACCTCCCATCCACCATAGTATGAGACTGTGAAAGTCTTTCTTTTTAGAGCAAGAAGTACCTGAATTTAAATGAAGACTTGATCCATTTTCAGCAGGCTGAAGTCTATGTGCCCCTAGTTGAGTACCATCTCTGGTCACCTGGCCACCAAACTTTTTTTTTCTAGACAACACACACTGACCCCATGACTCCTAATGAGCAGAGCTCTCAGCTACAGCTTGCTTCAACTACCAGAAGATGACTTGAACCTCATTCTAACTCTGTGCTGATTTACCAAGGCCACACTGACCCCGCGTTGCTGGACTGCTGCTGCCTGAAACCCTGGGCTCTGTTCTAGACTTGTGGGCTCTGCTGTCTCTCTGTCTGCTCCTCAGTAGTACACTCGTTCTTCTCTTGCTCCAATGCTAATCTTCTAAGTGAATTAATTACAGCTCACTCTTGTTTCGGCAGCCCAGACATTTAAAGAAGGCTCCCCTTGCTAGCTACATCCACTCCTGGACACAACAGCAAATCAGGAGCAGTGAGCACCAGGCGACCTAGTTGAGATCTGTATTGTTAAGGTCCACTTCGCTTTGCTGCAGCTGTACCCCCCACGCATGAACTCCCCCCCGAGCATGAACAAAGAAGCTGCACCAAGCCTGTAAAAGTAGAGGATGAATGCTCAGGCTCACCAAGGCAAGACCAGCTGCTGGGATCTGACCACATGGCGCAGGATGAAAGTTAGTAAGAAATTCATGCTGGAGTCTGTTTTTTCTGGGGAGGGGGATCAACTATGTAATGTGGGTGGGGGTGGTTGTTTACTGCACTACCAGGACACTGGAGGACAGATGAGACCCGTGTGACTCGGGTGACTTTCATGGATGCATTAGTGCATACCAATTAAGAATGCAGCACAGTGTGTTACTAATGAGCTCCATGATGGGGGAGCTATAGCACCCTTAGCCCCTCTCTAAATCTGCCTATGCACTCTCTCTCTCTCTCTGTCTACAAAGTTTAGCTTACCACAAGACAGTTGAATCAGGCTGAGAACACTAGATGGTTGGTTGTTCACCATCTGCTGCCAGACTGCCCCTGAGAGCTCCTGTCAGAGCTGAAAACACTCTTTGCTTCCCCACAAACGCATCATGCAGTATGTCATTCTGACATCACAGGTTCAAGATCCTTTGTCTCCCAGCATCTGTTGGGGGGAACCAGCCTTTACTAGTTCGAGATGTCCATTACTGTGGAATGTTTGTCTTAGCCATGATCTGGCTGACATCAAAGGCCCTGCAGTTATATTTACAACCAGGCCTCTGCTAGCTTGAAGCCTGATGATAGCCTTGCCTCTTCAGCAGAAACTCACACAAGTTCCCATATGAAAGTTAGAGTCATACAATACAGGTACCCAGCCATCATATCTGCCTTCCTCGAATAAAGAAAAACGAATCTTGTTAGCAGCACTAAGTGATTTTTTTTTTCATGTGAGCTGTCTGGCTCCAGCTGCAATGGCTTCATGCCCCCCCCGTTCAATGTTTGTGGAATCCCACCTTAGTTTCTCCTGGGTCTCTCCTGTTGAATAAAACGAGGGGGGAAAAAAAGAAAAAAAAACACGAGGGCCCTATTGTCTGGACAACCCATCTGCATTACCGTTCTGTGACCCACTGCGATGCTGGATAACCATATTATAGGTCTGCAGCACCAAGCTCCACCCTAACACTTCTGCATTCTGGCCACTGGTCCCATGTAACCATGAAAGGGGGTTGTGATCAGTAACCACGGTAAACTCCCTTCCATACAGGTATGGTTGCAGCTTCTGCAAAGCCCAGATAATTCCTAGACATTCCTTCTCTATGGTGGTATAAGCCTGCTCTCTGGGCAGAAGTTTCTTGCTCAGGTACACGATTGGCTGCTCCTCCCCCAAGCTCGTGATCTGACTCAGAACTGCCTCTAATCCATGACTGGATGCATCTACATGCACAATGAACTTAAGGGAGTAGTCTGGACTGGCAAGCACAGGTGCCTGGCACAGTGCCTCCTTCAGCTGATGGAAGGTAGTATCACAGGTTTCCATCCACTGAACCTTTTCCAGCCTTTTCTTCCTGGTGAGATCAGACAGGGGTTTGGCCACACTGCTGAAATTTGGCACAAACTTACAGTAGTACCCTGCTGTCCTCAGGAAGGCTCGTACTTTCCTCTTGGTTGTGGGTGTGGCCCATCCCTGGATGGCCTCAATTTTTACTGACTCAAGCTGGATGTACCCACTTCCCACCCTGTGCCCAAGGTATGATACTTCTGCCATTCCTATCTGGCACTTCACCGCTTGACCGTCAACTTAGACAATCTGCAGTCAGTGGAGCACCTCAGTCACATGTTGGACATGAGCCTCCCAGGTCTCGATATAGATTGTATTGTCATCCATGTATGCCAGAGCGAAGTCTCCTGCCCTCTGCAGGGTATGGTCCACAAGTTGCTGGAAGGTGGCTGGCGCATTTTTCATCCCGAATGGCATCACTCTGAATTTGAATAGTCTAAATGGGGTGATGAAAGTAGACCTTTATCTGGCTTCAGGGGTCAGGGTGCCTGCCAATAGCCTTTTGTCAGGCCTATGGTGGACAGGAAATGGACTTCTCCTAACATCTCTAAGACTTCATCCGTCCTAGGCATGGGGTATGCACCCGACTCTATACAGCTGTTGAGCTTGCGGTAGTTGTTGCAGAACCTCATGATCCCCTCCTTTTTGAAATCAGTACCACTGGGGAGGATCAGAGACTATTGGACTCCAGTATCAGCGGAGGGCCAGCATTTCTTTGATCTCCCCCTCTATAACATGTCTTACACCTTCTGGGTCTCTGTAAGGTGGTTGTCTTAGCAGAGCATGGACCCCTGTGTCCACATCGTGTTCTGCCAGTGTGGTATACCCCAGCTTCCCTGTGAACACCGCCAAATGTACTTAACATCCTCCTCATTTCAGTAGCTTGGGCTTATGTCAGCCATGTCGAGAGTGTGACAGCATCCACTGAGGATTCTCCCTTCACCTCTCCCAGGAGATCTAGCAGTGGGTCTGTTTCTTCCCCCTCCTCCGGAGAGCTGCACACAGTCAAGACCATCTCATCCCAGTTTTTATCATGTTTAGGTGGTAAACCCGCTGTTTGTGCCTCCTGTCAGGTAACTCTACCACATAACTGACATCATTCACCCTTACGACCACTGAGTAAGGCCCCTCCCAAACTGCCTGTAATCTGTTCTCCTGGACGGGGATGAGCACCATCACCTGTTGCCTGACTTTGTATTCCCAGACTCTGACTCCACGGTCGTACCAAGTTTTTTGCCTTTGGTGTGCAGTGGCTAGGTGCTCCTGGGTGAACCCCATAAGGTCTTTGAGCTGTGACCCGAAATTCTGGACATACTCCACAACAGATTTCCCTTGGGGAGCAAGCTCACCCTTCCATTCATCCCTTACCAAATCAAGGGGGCCCTGTACCCTATGGCCAAACAGGAGCTTGAAGGGTGAGAACCCTGTGGACTCCTGTGGGACTTCTGTATATATGAATAAGAGATGGGGTAGGTACTTGTCCCACTCTCTGGCATGCTGATCAGGTAATGCCCTTAACATTTTCTTAAGAGACCCACTGAATTGCTCAACCAGACCATTAGTCTGGGGATGGTTTGATGAGGCCCTGTGCTGCCTTACCCCACACTTCTTCTAGAGACTACTCATCAATTCAGACATGAAGTTGGTGCCCTGATCTGACAGAATCTCCTGGGGAAAGCCCACCTGGCTAAATATTCCCAGCAGTTCATTGGCCACCTTCTCAGCCTTGATGGATGACATGGGCACTGCTCAGCATGACAGCAGCAGCAAAGCTACAGTACAAAGGCAGGCAGTAACATTAAAGGATAGTAGGAAGGCAGTAAGATTAAAGGATAGTAAGGAGAATGAGATTAGACAACAACGACACACCTAGATGGGTTATATTTATTTTAACTATTGCAATTATTTCACCAGGAAAACCATACTGAGCTGAAAAATTACTCATTGCCATACAGGTCCTAGAGAAAAGGTATGGGGAGAACAGTATGATAATTTTTTATAATGTACACATTTACAACAAATCAAGAGACCATACAATAAGATGAAACTAATACAAAACAATGGGTGAAGAGAACAATCAAGTAATAAAAATACAGAAATGTATTGTCAAGTTCTGAACATGCAGTAATAAAAGTGGATCCCCCCCCCATTTTTCTCCCCCTTTCCGCACCCTGGGCATGCGCGCGCGCATGTGGAGGCAGGTGCATGCCACACATTGGGGTGCCCTCTCACTAAACTGCCACCCCCTCCCACTGGTGCTACCCACTGGACCTCCATCCAGTGGGAGTGGAACTATAGGGGGGCGACCACCCCAGGAGAGGAGAGCTGCCTTTTGGCTGCTCAATCCTTAACCCACCCTCCCCTCCGTGCTGACTCTCTGATGACTCGAGGTCATTCCCGAACCTGGGTCACCGGCGTGGTGTGAGGCAAGGCGTCCAGGATTTTTTTTTTTACATTATTTTTGTTGCAAGTGTCACCTTGCATCAAAGTTTGTGGCAGTCCCGATTTTCAAATGTAGGCTGTGTCAAAGTCGGGATGCCATGTGTCGAAGCCACACTGCACCATCCTTGTGGCAGAAACACCCTTACACCAAGTTGCAAGGGAGCTTACCCTACAGCAGGGCTGCACCATCCCCAATTTTAGAATTTTAGAACCCCTGTTATGGTCGCAACAGGGGGCTCAGGTTAGACCAGAGAGGAGCTGGTCTAAGGGCCCTGTGCCACAGCCAGGCATGGAGGTGACTGGGGGAACTTGCAAGGAGGGGACCAGGGGCAGAGGGAGTGGGGGTGCCCAAGAGGTGATGGGGCAGGGCAGAAAGTCAGGGTGGTGAGGTGGCACCTGGCAGGGGTGCCATGCACACCTACAGAAAGCTGATTAGCCTGGGTACAGGGGGTGGGCAGGGCCAGACCATGGCAAGGCCCCAGGTGGACATAGCCATGGCACCAGTCCTATAGGTGCCACTGTCCCCAACACAGTAGGTGGGCAGCGGCCTGCCTTTACATGGGGGTAAGTACCAGGGGACTGTCACAGTGCTGGGTAACATGCCCCACACCCTGCAGCCACCGCTGTCTACCTACAGTGTTGGGGACAGTGGCACCTATGGGGCTGGTGCCAGGGCTGTGTCCACCTGGGGCCTATCCATGGCCTGGCCCTGCCCACCCCCTGTACCTGGGACAATCAGCTACCTGTATGTGCAGATGGTACCCCCACTGGGTGCCATGTCACCACCCTGACTTTCTGCCATGCCTCCCCATTGCCCCTTAGGGCACCCCCATACTTCCTCTGGTTTCCTCCTTGGCGGCATATGAACCCTACCCCCCCACCTACGTGGCCCCTCTAGGGTTGCCCTGGGTGGGGGAATTGACTTATTCCTCCATCAAACCCTGCAGGTGTGCCAAATGTTTGGCACAATCCTGCAGGTATGGCAACTCCCAGGTCTTTGGCACAGGGACCCCCCCTGTTTTCTAACAGAGAATGCAGGGTCCTTGACACACCTGGAGTTTGCCGCAGCCCTAGAGCAACACAACTTGCATCACTCTAAGGGCTGTATGAAAATCAAGCCCACTGGTTCAATCATTTATTCAATTTCTCCATCATTCATATATTCAATCCTTTAGTCACTCAACCAATCATTAATTCAGTCACTCAGTCATTCAATAATTGATCAACTGTTCAGCCAAAAACTCGATCTTTCAATGAATCATTTATTCAATGAATCAACCAATAACTCATTCAGTAATTTATTTATTTATTTGAGATTACTTCTATTGGGAAATAACCCATGAAAAGCAGCATATTATTTTTAAAAGGGGTCCCAGGAAGGACAACAGCAGTCAACAATGTAACATTGTCCATACAGGCTAAAATATACACAGGAAAAAAAAGTGTTAAGGTAATTACATTTTCATTTAGTCAGTCATTTAGTTGATCAATCCAATAAACAAATAAATAAATCACCCATCCATCCAGCCAGCCAATTAATTAACCAAACATTGCATAAGTTATTCTAACATTCATTCATTCATGCAGACTATCAAGCAATGAATTAATGATGCAATCATTCTATCAATCTTTCAATCAACCAGTCATTCACATATTCATTTAATAACATAATTAACCTAACTGAACAATAAATTATTTATATTCACTTGTCGGTTCATTTATTCATTAAATCATTCATTCATTCAATTAATTGATTCAGTCCTCCAATACATCATTCATTAACTAATTTAATCAATCATTTAGAATAATTTCTTTCAATCCTTCAATCACAGTCACTTAACTAACCAAGTATTCATTCATTCACATTTCCCTTCACTGAAACTGTAATTTATTTAATTACTCAACCAATAACTCATTCAAATATCTACTTAATCATTCAAATACATTCAATCATTAATCACTATAATATATCATTCAGTCTTACATCCATCCATCGATTCAATCAGTTACATATTCATCAGTCCATCAATTGATCAATGAATAAATCTAGCCTTCAATAAATCTACAATTCAGCCATTCATTTATTCCATTAATTTTTTATTCATGAATCAATGATTTAAATTTCATTCATGCCTGTCACTGAACTAATCATTCATTTATGAAATCACTCAGTTACTAATTGAATTATTGCATTTATTCAATCAATAATCATACAATCATTCTTTTAAGCAATCTATAATTCAATCAATAAATCAGTAAAAAAAATCAGCCATTCATTCAGGGGCACTGGAGAGCCAGACTAGTAGATATATGTGTTCTACATCGGCTCTTCAACTGAACTACACAAAACTGTAAATTAAATAATTTTTTACACCTGCAACTTTAGAGACCTAGTGGCAGGAAAACAGCAATAGTGCGTCTGAATAAAAACACTTGATGGCAGGAGTTATAAGCAGCAGCAGACCCCACTGGAGACCTTTAGGAGTGCTGAAGCAGGTAAACCTGAGACAGCAGGGGCAACTCCGCCATGGGACAGTATACTAAATGTGGTCATGGATATGGACTGCAAAATTAAACAGGTTAGGGAATGAGTGGCCAAGCAGGACGCCAAGACTGAGGGGGCAGTATCCACAGCAAAGGACACTGATGAATGGTTCCTGAAAATGCTTACAATAGTGGCTCAACTCATGAGTGAAAACACTAACTTAAAAAAAAATTGTCTGGAAGCCCTGGAAAATTAAAGTAGAGAACAGAATGTTCACTGGGACAACTTTTCTTTAACATCTTTATAAGCGACATTGCAGAGGGGCTGGAGGGGAAGGTATGCCTCTTTGCAGATGACACTAAGATCTGCAACAGGGTCGACATTCCAGGGGTAGTGGAAAAAATGAGAAAAGACCTAAACATATTTAAGGAGTGGCTGACAGTGTGGCAACTAAGATTCAGTGCAAAGAAGTGCAAAATCACACATTTGGGGCACAGAAATCCAAGGGAGAAGTACAAGATGGGGGAAGAGGTACTGATGGTCACCAATCAAGAAAGGGACCTGGGGTAATCATATCTGATGACCTAAAGGTAACCAAACAATGTGAGAAGGCTGTGGGGAGAGCCAGTGGGATGCTAGGGTGCATAGGGAGAGGTATCACCAGCAGAAAAAAGGAGGTAGTTATGCCACTGTACAGATCACTAGTGAGACCTCATCTGGAGTACTGTGTCCAGTTTTGGAGGCTGCATCTCCAGACATAAACAAAACAGAGGCAGTCCAGAGAAGGGCAACAAAAAATGGTGCAAGGACTGCACCAAAAGACATATGAGGAAAGACTAGAGGACCTCAATATGTATTCCCTGGAGGAGTGAAGAGAGAGAGAGGGATATGATAGAGACATTCAAGTGCCTTAGGGATATAAACAAGGTACAGAAGGGTTGCATCTTTCAGAAAAGAAAGTGTACGAGAACAAGGGGGCATGATATGAGGCTAGGGGGGTAGGCTCAGGGGCAATGTGAAGAAGTACTTATTCACAGAAAGAGTAGTGGATGCTTGGAACAGCCTCCCTGTGGAGGTGGTGGGGGCAAAAATAGTAGGGGAATTCAAGAATGCATGGGATAGACATAAGTAGGGAAGACAGGATAAGCCGGAGATCAACTAGGGTCTGCGATATTGCATTAGGTAGGGAAAAGGGGCAGACTGGGTGGGCATACGGTCCTTATCAGCCGTCACTGTCTATGTTTCTATCTCTGCCCTAATGCTCACCCCATTCCATAAGTAAATAAACTGAGGTTGGTACAGTATAGGAGAATGAGTTGAGCATTAGGGCTGATGACCGCAAGGCACACTCCCAACTCCTGTTGGTGTGTGCAGTGTGGGGGTGGGGTGTTAGCTTTGAAAACCCTAATGCCACATTTCCCTACTTTTGTGACTTTATCTCTAATTAGAACATTAACACATTTTTTTGTAACTTATTTCCTTACTTTTTGAGATGGCATAATCATATCTTTGTTTGCCTTTGGGAGTGCAGGGCCTGGATCCCTCCATAGATGCGTTTATGTACACATATATAGCTGTGGAAGGGCCCTGGGCTTCCATTTATAGGACAACAGTGACCAAATTATCAGCACAGCCTTTCTATTACTCCACCTCATGTACCCAGTATAGAAAATTTTCGAATCCCTGCCACAACGTAATTCTATGCAACTGCAATGCCATTCCACATCACAGGGGTGAAAACACATTTTGGCAAGGATCTGAAAAATGACAGCTGTGAAATACATAAGGTGGGTTAATAAGAAGGCTATGTTGAAAATCTGGGGTCAAGATATTGAAAATTTCCAAAGTTACGAGCGTGTGTAGCAAAATTGCAACAAATGGTCATAACATTGTCTTTTTTACATATTTTGACCCCAAATTATCAATATAGCCTTCTTGTGACCCCACCTTATATACCCAGTACAGAAAATTTTCAGATCCCTACCAAAACATAATTCTGCGCAACTGCAACGTTATTCCGCGCCACAGGTGTGAAAACATATTTTGGCCAGGATTTGAAAAATGACAGCTGTGACATACATGAGGTGGGGTAATAAGAAGGCTATGTTGAAAATCTGGGGTCAAAATATTGAACATTTCTGAAGTTACGAGCGTGCACAGTGAAATTGCAATGAATGGTCATAACTTTGGCATTTCTACATATTTTAACCCACATTTTTAACACAGCCTTCTTATGACCCCACCTCATGAACAATATGACTGTCATTACACAAATCCTGTCTGAAAGGTGAATTCACCAAGCAGCCATGAAATCACCTTTTGTGCGGGAGTTGCCTAACGATAGTCATATTGTTCAAGAGATGGGGTCCCCAAATGGTTATGTTGAAAATTTGGGTGCAAAAATGTCAAACAATGACTGAGTTACGAATAAAAGTTGAACCACCACTGAACTACATTGAACCGCATTTACCTTAGTTCTCATATCGCAGTAGCTGGTTCCAGCAGCAAGACTTGTCTTCAGTCAGAGAGCAGATCTTGAACCTGGGACCTATTCAGGTGAGTGAGGGTGTGTGGAGGTGTACTGGAAGTCTGGGGTGGTGGATGCTGAGTGGGCGGTCGGGTTGGAAGGAGGCTGATCAGTGAGGGACCTTTTTTTTTAATAGGTTAACACAAAATAAAAAAGCATTGAGGGACCGTTTTCTTTGCTTCAGAGTTATGCCTGAAATAGGATGGCAGGCATGCCAGTAGACACCAGGGATCAACGACGAAGAATGGGGACGGCGATCGGAGGGTGGGGGCACCACTAGACACCAGGGTTCAATAACTGAAGAACGGGGATAGTGATCGGACGGTAGGGGTGCCACTAGACACCAAGGAATACAGATGAATGGGGAGTGGTGACCGATCGAGGTGGGGGTGCCACTAGACACCAGGGAATAAATTTATTAATGCATGTGGACAGCCATTGGCAGGTGGGGGTGCCACTAGACACCAGGGGAAAGGGCGACTCACAACTCACTCTGCAGTTGGCAGCAGGACTTCATCTGCGGCTGCAGAAGTGAAGAAATTCCACTGTTTTCATACAGAGAATGCGGGGGAAGAGCTCCTCTCACTAAACTGGGCACCTGGAATTGTGGGTGCCCAGAAAAAATATTTTTGGACAGTATACTTAAAAACAAACATCAGAATCTAGCTAAACAGGTCCTGTTTAGCGAGATTCTGATGTTTGTTTATTAAAATCACAGCATTTTTGTGTATTTTCCATGTTTGTTGGTTCATGGAAAAGGTCAACAAGATGGCAGTTGGCATGGCACAAAAAAAATGTTTGGTGCCATGCCAAACAAGTGGCGTGAAAGCAAAACACGCATTTGCAGCCTCCAACTTTTACTTGCGCCACAAAACGTTCTCTTAAAACCCCTACTGCGCATGTGCAAGTTGGAAAACACTAAAATTTAAAGCCTTATAAGTCTGGAACCCTTTGATATCTTTTCACCAGACCTGTCAAAGGCACTGCCATGGTGCATAACACATGCCCCCTGCAAGTTTGGGGCAACAATTCCTTTCCATATAGGCTGTAGGCGAGAGCAAAAAAAAAACACAATTGTTAAGTATAGGGAAAAAATGTTTTTTTTTTTCTTCTAAAATGGCAGGTGCAGATCTCAGAAACCACATAAGATGCCATCACAAAAACTTCCACCATACGTCAAGACTTTGCCTCAAAGACAACACATACAAAATGTCAGCTCTTTCTGTCAAAGAGAGCCAAAGATATTAATGTGCAAAATTTGAGGTTTAACATTAAACAGGCTATTCAACCCTAACTATAGGGGTACCACCCCCCCCAAAATAATGTATGAATGATTAAAATATGTTTGAATGAATGTTTCTTTGTCTGGTAGACTAAATGGATGAGTGAGGGAGTCAGTGAGTGAATTTGATAGGAAGGAAGGAAGGAATAATGGCTGATTTTTTAACTTCTATTTTATCAGTTTCATGAAAAAACATCGAAATGCACATCTCATTTTGTGAGACATAAGCATTCTGTCCATTACATTTTAGAACATGGTACATAATTCCTACAATCTTTTGTATATTATTTGGGGAAATTCTTAGTGTTTCTAAAAGAACACATCTCCCATATTACTAACCACACCAAGGCTGTTTCAGATAACACAGGATAAACAGTTCTGTTATTAGAGCAGCTTTTTTGCTGCTTGGTCCAAACATGCATTAATAAGTACAAGCAAGCATCCTTTACATGTTCCACTGTGACACCCTCATGCACTACACTTACTGAACTTCAAAAACTAATACTGTAGAACTAGAATGATTCGCTGTAAAAATAATTTCACTATAATCGCTGAATGGTCCTGTTCAGTGTAATTATTTTTACAGCGAATGTTAATCTAGGATGCTTGTTAAACTAAGAGTACTGAGGACACAGCGATGGGGTTATGTGAGAGGAAACTGTCAGACATAAAATAGATTACTGCACTACTTAGACTCACACTTTGCCTCCGACTCTTCTTCAGTTCTGAATTACGCTCTACCGTGCTGTACCACGACTATGCGCACATGCTGTGACTCGACAATGGGGACCACGTGGTTGGTACAATTACTTCCTGGTTACCGCAACGTCGTTTTCCTTGGATACCGAGTACTGCGTGCTGTATGAATCAAATGAGACCATTAACATGTTTGCCAGGTGAGAAAAACATTTATTTAATGTGAAGTGTAAAAAAAAAAGGCTTCAAAGTGTTGCCACAGTTGTACGAGCAATACGAGTGCTTCAGGTCGGTGTCTCAAGCCACGCTGTCTCTGTCTCCATCACCGTCTGAAAGACACAGTAACAGGGTTAAGAACTTTGGTAAACAGTCAGGGCAATTCTAAGCGGGTGAACAAACTTACCATTTAGACATTCTGTATGCGCTTGTAGGATGCCAGCTTGCTCAAATCCTCGAGAGCAGTCCTCTGGTCGAGCTGCCAGTTTGGCAAAGCTGTTTACGAACCACTTGAGCATGGCGATTTTTCAGGGAAGTTGTCCTGAGATCGATGTTCAGCTTTCTGTTTGGGTCAGTATCAGAATTTGTTACTTTGGCAGCTACCTCATTCACATACCATTCTGTAAAATTATGCTTCAGCTCATCTTTAAAAATTTTATTTACGGCAATGTCCAGGGGTTGCAGCATGTCTGTGCATGAAGCAGGGACATAGACTGACACAATATTGTGCTTTTCAAAAGTGTGAAGCACTTCTTTCGTTGTGTAACCTCTAAAAAGATCCAGGATTAACAGTGTCCTTTGTACACTTGGCAGCTGCATTTTTTTTTTTAATTGAGTGAACCTATGGTACAATAACACACTCAATGTACTGAATTGTTGTCTCGGTGTTGGCCCAGTGGTTATCAGTGTGTGTAACATGCTAACCTGGGGGAAACTTGTAGGAGGGATGGCAATGTTCAGTGCAGCCTGCATAGATTATCTGAAGGGGTAGGTAGTGACCAGAAAGACTACAGCATAGTACAACTGTTATCTGGCGTTTGTCGCCCAAACCGGCAACCTCAATCTGCTTTTTCCCCAATAGTGTCCATCGTCCATTCAGAGCATGGAACTAAGTTAACCCCGGTCTCATCTAGATTTAAGACTAGCACAGGTGGAATGAGCTCCTGACGAGACGCTGTGGCTATTCTGTTGAGGTAGCTTGCTTTTAGTGTTCCGAAATCTTGTGTTTTTCTTGCAGCCTTGGTTCCCTTTCTTTTGCTGAAACCCATGCGGTTATAAACAACCAGGACCATTGTCTAGAATAGGATAGGTTGCCACTATTTTCAACAAGTAGTTCAGGGCATTTGGCTTTAACTACCCCAGTCGCTATTGCCAGCAACAGTCTACCATTAATAACAGCACCCTCAGATCTCAGTGTTTTAACAATGTTTTTTAACTCGTCTTCAACGTCTGCCAGAAGCAGACGTGGGCGACCAAGGGCTTTTACGGGCAGCACTTTAGAAAGTTTTTCTGGGTCAAGAGTCTGTGCCAATTTCTTTGTAGTCACGCTTGAAGGTGCGGACTGTGCTTTCATTAATTTTCTGCTTATACTTGCTCTCATAGTATCAAGCAGCATTCATTACCCCATGTTCACAAAAATACTTGCCAATTGCAAATCTGACTTCAGGGGTGTAGATAGCATAATGTGCTCTGCGTTTCTTTGCAGGAGGAGAAGATACTGCAAGTTCATGCGCTACAGATCCTGCCATCAGGTTTGATATGCCGGCAGTGACAGAAAGAATATTGGAATCCAAGTTGCCGGTTTCCAAGGCAGTAAAGTCTCTCTTTGTTGCTGGTCTACGAGGGGAGTTTAACCACTTTATTAAGGACATCACTGTGCCTGTACAGTTTAACAGTTTAGCAGTTAATGCAGCCGATCAGACAAAGTATGGCACTAGGGGACAGAAGCAGCAAAGAGCTGCGCTAATAGCTGCTTTTGAAAGGATAAAGCGCACGAATGTATGTGTTAGCGATCATGGCGCATGACTCATCTGCGCGATACAAACTTTACGCGATTATATATAGTTCTACAGTACAACATAGTTCCCGAAAAGAACTTTGCCTCTGAATTCGGCATAAAAAAAACATTGGGTCTAGAATTCATTTATTATAGTATGTAATTAAACCTTTATATGTTTATTCTCTAAGGCTGAGTGAGCACGGTGCATCATAAGACTAACAGAGCAAGACTTAAGCTGCCCTCTGCTCCTCTCCAGTCAAAATCACAGATCTATTAAACCTTTGTGCCATTATCAGAGACATCTCCATGCAGTCCCCATTTGGCAGTTAGGACTGGTACATTGGATTTTAAGAGCGTAACCTTGATTACTTGCTGTATCCACAGTAAACCTGTACTCATCTTGAACAGTTTTTAGAAAAAATAGAAATTCTCATAATGTGAAAGCAAACAGTGGTATAAACGTTTATAAACATTAGATAAGTTTAATGTCCCATAATGAAGTCTCTTCCAAGTCCATGCCACTTTGTTGGTACTTAGTCACGATTCAGCTTCAGCATCTTCTTTCTTCTCTTGGCTTCCCCAGGATTCTGTACAAGTCTTTGTTACCCCAGCCCTGACCTCTTCGGGATTAGTAAATTGGAACTGTTTTCCTCCAGAAGCAGTTCTGAGTCTTGCTGGGGCTAAAAGTGGGTAGGTAATCCCCAGACTCTGGAGTTGCTTTTTAGCTGCCTCTAAATGCTTGTATCTTGACTGCGTTGCAAATGACCAGTCGGGCAACAGTTGTACTATTACTGTCTCAGAGTTCAGTTCTCCTACTTGCCTCGCTGCTTGTACAAGTCCTTTGTTTCTGTGTTGGAGGCAAGTAAAAGTTTTGCCCAGGGGTGCTCTGGGGAGGTTGTGGGCTGGCAAAGTTTCCAGGCAGTACACTAGGGGCAGGATTCTCAAAACTTTTGGGACTAAAGTCCCACTCCGCAACTACAGTTGCAGACTGAAATCGCCCGCAGCTGCGCTGGTTGCGATTCTCAACCAGCAGTTGCGGAGGATATTAACGGCTGCTCCCACCAGCTGTAGCATCTTGCCGCAGCTGCGGATATCTCCCAGGCAACACCTCCCGCAAGCAGCCGTAAATCATGGAGTCGGTCGTGATCCAGCTCCACCTTTATGAATACCTGCCTCTGCGGGTCCACAAGTGGCAACTCACTTGCGCTGCGGTTTACCCACAGCTACGGGTATTTCACGATCTTTGAGAATCCTGCCCTAGCTCTTTAAGTAAATGTATGATTGTTTAATTTATTGAATGAATAAATAATTCAGTGATTGAATACATAATAAATTGATGAAATGATTCAGTGATTAAATATAAAATTGCAAAAAACTGCGTTAATGCTCTAGTTAGGGATAAAGCCACAAAAGTAGGGAAATGTGACATTAGGGTTTTCAAAGCTAACAACCCACCCCCTCACTGCACACACCAGCAGGTGTTGAGTGGGCCCCAAGGCAGTAAACTGGGTCAGAAACTGGTTGAGTGACAGGACACAGAGGGTGGTGGTAAATGGTGTTCAATCCGGGGGGGGGGGGCAGTATTGTGCCACAGGGATCAGTGCTGGGGCCCGTCCTCTGTAATGTCCACAGGCAGCATGGCCATTTTTCCTTTTTTTTTTTATAACTCAGAAAAATGTTTACTGAATTCACAAATATTATAGCACTACATTTCAAATTATTTCTTCAGGGTATCATTCTACAGTTTATGGAAAGTCCAAACAACACAAATAAGGCTATTGGTTAGTGCAATCTCATCAGAAATTAAATACTACATCAGCTTATCTAATAGTATCCATTTTTTATACTGTTCAGTTTAACTACAAAATAGGTAGCCATTGTCTAAAACGATTCAAGGATCTACTCTGGATCCTATAAAGTTAGTGAAATAACTAAAATACAAATTATTTTTTGTCAGTCACTAAAAAGTTACTATGCTGCCTAGCAATCAACTTTAAAATAAGATCTTCTTCCCCGAGATTGTCATCATAGTCAATAGTTCCCCTATAAAAATAGAAAGGAGAAAGTCGTCCCGGTGACACAGAGGGCTGAGGCACTGGACGCCTTACCTTGTGTCACACCAGCAACCCAGGTTCGGGAACAACCTTGGGTCATTGGAGAGCCGGCATGGGGGGCGGGGGAGGATGGAGCAGGATTGAGCAGCTGAAAGGCAACTCTTTTCTCCTGGGGAGGTTGTCTACACCCCCGTAGTTCCACTTCCATCGGGTGAAGGTCCGATGGGTAGTGTAGGCAGGAGGGGGTGGTGGAAACTGTCAGGGGTGGGGTGGAAGGGGCCGAGCTGGTGCCCGTAGTATGCGTGCGCCTCCACCTGCATGCACTGCTGCGATTGCCAGGATCCCGGGTCAAAGAAAAAAACAAAAATCGTAGCTGGAGAAAATGGAAAGGAGAAACCAAACAAACCGTAGGTGACATCAGAATTCAGACGTGACCCCCCAACCCCAAGAACTTCATCCCAATTTGGCTGAGCACTGAGGCCCATAGTAAACAAGAATAACCCCCTAATGACTACAGTGCTGCTTGTTACTTGACCCCTTTGCTCCACTATCACTCAGGCTGCAGCAGGTCCAACCATTGGGCTTGGTCAGCAATGAACTTAATCAAGGTCCCCCACCACTGCTTGGTGCCAGGGGCACCCCAATGTCAAGGAACACCTCTGCTTGTAGTCTGTACTTGTAATTCTTTCCATTCTATCTCCACCACCCTCGATTTCCATTGTGTAAGCGATGGCAGCTGGGGCAATAACCAGTAAAAGATAATGCATCTAAGGGCTACTACTCTAAAAGCTTGGGACAGCTTTCAGGTAGAACTATTACAAGCGAGGTAGGGAATCCCAGGACCAGTTCTTATTTTCTGTTTTTTGTGGTCCGGCCCCCCCCTTCCCGAAGGGAGCTCAGCCCTGTCTGCAGGCCGTCCCCATTTCCAGGCTTACACCCCTGGGCAGGATCCATGATCCTTGGTATCATGCTCTGGCTTACCCCCCAGGGTGCGGCCATGGGAGTGGGCCCCACCCAGCAGACACTGTTGGGAGTGGGGATGGTGGCGGAACTGGGCATCATGCTCAGGGGTCGGAATTTTGTAGCTTTGCTGAACCTAGGTCATTGGCATCTAAGATGGATGCCCTGCTTCTGCGACGGCAGCCACGACCAGTTCTAAGAAAGTACATGGAAAAGTAATCCCCACTATTCTCTGTATTTCTGCGTGAGTAATCTTCCAGAAATTCTGAAGTTTGGGGCAATCCCAAAAAATATGGTAGCGTGATCCCTGAGTGCCCCCACATTGTCTCCAGCACTGGTCCGTATAACTTACATTAAAGTGTTTCGTAATTACTAGGGTTCTAAAGAAGCAGACTAAAATTTTCCAGTTAACACCATGCCGGGGAGGCTGTAACTTGCCATCCCAAGTGAAGGTGCTGATTCCACTGGGGCCCCACTCTCCTGCTCCCATTTAGACCCTATACCCTCTAAAGGGGAGACGTCCAAATATGACAAAATCTTATAAAGTTCGGATAGGTATCTGAATTTGTCTTGGAGGGTTATTGCATCATAAAAGAAAGACTCCAACTTTGTACGGTCTCCACAGCCATTTTTCCTATTCTTCTGTCCCTCCTTCAAAGATGCCAGCCATTGTGAAACCAAGTGCAGTAACACAGAGTCAGTCAGCATCCCCCATCCCAGTATTACAGCCTGCCTGTAATGCCACCTGTAGTCACCCTGGTGGTGCTATAGAGGTGGCAGCACACAGCATCTCTCCCTGGACAGGGACAATGCCCTCTGTGCCACTCAAGCCTTCTCCCCTGGCTGGCCCCCAGTGACCAAAGTCCACTGCCGAACCCCTGTAGCTAGTGTCATTAGTAGCCTTACCGCTGTGCTGATGGGTCAGCTCTCTTCTGCCCTTTCTGCCACCCATGAGCCAGCATCTTTGGGGTCAGAATATTGGAAACTTTTCCTCTATAAGCAATATGGAGACGTGCTTAAAGTAGATGGCAAGAAATAATCCCCAAAGTGTACAGTTCTTTCCTGCTGCCATCAAACTGCTTACGTCTTGTTCTTGCAGCAGAGATCTGGGTAGTGGTGGGTGGATCTGTCTGCACAATACAGCAACTGATGTTCCCAGCTAGCACTGAACAAATCTCTGGTCTCTGAATAGTCTTTTTCCCTTTCCTGGATGTGTGGTGTATTTGCTGAGATGCTGAAGCCTGAGTAGTGGGCCAGCATGCACTCATAAATGGGAAAAGTCGCAGCTTGTTCGTCGAAGTTCGAAAGGGCAAGTAATCATTCTTTCAAAATGTTTTGAACATCCTCTCCCTTCATTCCCACAGCCAATTTGACTGGTCATTTGTAGCAATGGCAGCATTTTGTAGAGCTGTGACTCTGTAGGAAGACATGATTTTGACATACTGCATGACAAGACCTTGTTTTGTTGTATTTTTCATGAAACCACCAGTGTTCAGCATTTGCCATGGCAAGCCCATGGTTTTGTGCCACACCTCTGCATACACTTAGTCCCGCAGCCAGCCCAAGAGCAGGATTCTGGGGTCCACATGTGGGCCCTGGTCTTTCAGGTAGCAACACAAAGTGCTGCCAACTGTATTGGGCCTTCCCCAAAATGTGATCTCCTCCCCCCCCTTCCAAAGAAAATCACTTTTTGGCCTCCAAATCACCTACTCCTGCCATTCAAGTCTTGCTGCTGTACTGCAGATACATCTCTGCCCCAAAAGCTACTCCTCTCATAATCACAGCTGGTGGGGCACAGCACAGAGCAGGGCCTGAGGGTACCGAGGACCATCATACTGATGGCTCTGTGCACCCCCTCCTATTTTCTCCCTGATGTCCTTCCCTCCATCCTATGGTGCAAGAGCACCTACACTGCCCTCAGACGTCACAACATCCCTATGGCAACAGCTAGTTCCCTGGCCCATTGGCAAGGTGTCTGTGTGGTGTCAGAACTCACTACCAACCCTCCCTGACTGATGTGCATTGTCACATGGCAGCTACCTCAGCATGTCCTGCCTCACATGTTGACCCAAATCCACTTCCAAAGCTGGGTCGCCTAAATGGAAGTGAGACTTGCTGCAGGGGAGGGAGGGAAGTGTGCTCCACATTACAACTGTCACTCAGATGTTCCCAGGTGGAGGTGCAGCCAGAGTCACTAAGCAAGGAGGGGGGCACCGCCCCGACGTCTGCTTATTCAAGAGAGTCATGACACTCTTGCTGGCGACAGCAGAGGGGAAGGCAAAGAAAACATAAGTAGAACATTACAGATCAGCAAAGGATGAAAGCCAGCACACCGCAAGCTCCACACCATCAACTAAGCATCCTCCTTCTCTGGATTTGGTCTCTGGAGAGTCCTGGTCACCTCCAATGGCCATGCAATGGGGGCTTGGAGGATGGGGTAACTACCTGGAGAAGGTATGTGACTGGGCTGGAGGGCTGGCTAGATGGGGTCAGTTCAATAGCAACCAGTAGGAAAAGCTCTCAAAGAGCTGTGGAAATTAATGCGAAGGTTACAACTTAAATCCCCGCCCCTTCTCCATTCCCCACCAGCGATCATCTGCCAACGTCTCTGCCTTCTCTTACCACCTACCTCACCTCTGGAATCAACTGCTGTCTTCCCTCTATGACTCCCTATCCCTCCCTGCTTTTACACGCCAATGTATGCTTATCTCCCCAACCCCTGCACCTATCCTCTCCCCTTTCCCGCCTCCCCTGCCCCTCACTCTCTTCCTACCCCCCCACCTCCCCTACTCCCCCTCAAATATTTACCTTTTAAGTCTACTTTCTTTTAATACTTTTTTTTCCCCTCAAACTCTATTTTTTCACCCCTACCATGCCACCAAACTCTCTCCAGTGACCTCTGGGACCGCAGTCTCTACCTCCCCACGTGGCTCAGCTGCCCCATCTGCTCCTCTCTGGCTCCTGGCATCCCCTGGTTCTACCCTCTGGGGAAGGGTCACCCCCGCCCAGGGTGCTCTTTCTTAAGTATTGAGACACCGGGTCGGGGGGGGGGGGGGACAGCGGAGGGGACAGAGTCCATTTCTGGGAGTGTGGACTGTGGAGGGAGGTGCCTTCGCTTATCAGCGGAGGTTTTTTTTTTTGCATGCTTGGTTACGCCCCTGTGGAGCCCGGCTGTCAAGGCAATGTACTGCCGTGGCTCCACCCCCTGGTATACACTATGACGCTACTGTTGGTAACCTCCAGCCTCCGCCAGAGATTGCTCCTTGAGCAGTCATCTCCCCAACCCTCCCTTGGGAAGAGAAAGCAGTCCTTCGGACACTCAATCTCTTTCCTCCCCTGCCGATCCCCGACAACCCGGGTCTTTTAATACTTTTTACACCATTTTTTTCTCTTCTGAAAAGTTATTATCTTAATGCATTACATTCTGTATAACATGTATGACTTGGCAATCAATCTATTCAATGTAAATTACTTGCACCATGTACTGCCTAAACTATTGTTGGCACTTGTATATATTTCCTCTGTATGTAATTGTCACCCATGTTCCCGGGTTGCACCTGAAAACGAGCCTCGGCTCAGTGTGCCCTTCCCGGTTACTAAATTTTAAATAAATAAATATCAAGGGATACCAATTTTAATGGTAATGGTAGTGGTGGGGGGGGGGGTGAATGTAAGAATTAGTAACAGACATAGGGAATATTTGGAATTTAGACGATGCTCTGGAGATTCCAATTAGCGCCTCCGTAGACAGAAAACTAAATAAAGAGGGGATTCAGTTACTAGAAATTTTAAAGGAACAAAATTTTAGAATAATAAATGGTAGATTTCCTGGAGATTCAAAGGGCAGTTGGACACTCCCAAATAAGAATGGGGGCAGCTTGCTGGACTTGTTGCTGATTGATATTTTTTCCTTTAGAATAATAAAAAATATGAAAGTATTGCCGGTCTGGGACAGCGACCATCTGCCAGTAATGACTGAAATAACTCAGAAATAGAACACCATATGTAATAGTATCAAAAAGAGAAAAGAGGCTGATGCTCATATGAGTACTATAAGTCATACAAGGATTAAATGGGCAGAATATACATCAGAATCAGTACATCTATTATTACAATCTAAGAAAATTAATAAAATAAAAGAAGGGATTTAGAAGAAATGGAAAAATTGAATGTGCAGGGAGCAAAGTACTAGCGCTAAACACATGGAAACTACAAGGAAAATAACTAACTTAGAAAAGTATATAATAGATAACCTATATAGAAGGCCCAGGAGAAACCCAGAAGATTTTGAAGGAAAGACAGAATGGTTTGGCTCACAATGCTTCTGTAAGAGAAAGATGGTAAACAAACCAGGGAGGAGAATGAGGAGATATGCAAGACATGAAGACAGAATTGCATTTATTAATATAAGGAAAGAATATAGGGCACTCATAGACTCCAGGAAACTAAACTATAAGGAACATTTATGGGCAGCGTTACAGATGGCTATATTAGAAAAGATAAAGCATTTTGGAAATTAATTGCTTATGGGACAAACAAGCTAAGAAATGTGGAAGCTTTGATTTCCCCATGAGGAGTGGTTAATACATTTTAAAAAGGTTTTAAAAGTGGGGCAAGGTAGTGCTAGGAATAAAACAGACGAGGAGATGAATAAGAAAACGGAAATAGCAGAACCAGTATGACTAAACTTCACAATTCAAGAGGAGGGGCAATATTAGCGCAAAAGAGAACTAAGACCCCACAAGTCGATCATATGACAGCAGAAATATATCAAGAGGAGGCTGCCTGGTGGGCTGAGATTCTAACCCCATTTTACAACCTGTTGGTTGACAAAGAAATCATATCAGAAATATGGCTAAAAGGGATGGTGGAACCAATTCACAAAAAGGGTCCTAAGCTAGACCCAAACAATTGCAGACAAATATGTTTACTATGTATAAGCATGAAGATATTTTCAAGACTGATACTTAGACTACAGAATTGGGTAGAGGAGGCTAGACATCTCCAGATATCAAGCTGGTTTTAGATAAAATCATTCCACATTACACACAATTTTTACCCTAAAGTATATCCTGGACTTGTATGTCTCAAAAAAGAGACAAATAAATGCAATGTTTATTGATATTAAAGCTGTGTTCAACAGTACTATATTAACAGAAATACTCAATGGAATATCCTTGAAAGTAAAAAAAAACTGAAATTATTGATAATAAAAAACTATATACGGACACTGTCAGTGTAATTAGATATGGGAAAGATGGAGCAAAGACAGATGCAATAACAATTACTTATGGTGTAAAGCAAGGCTGCTTACTAGGACCTATCTTATTTAATATATATATATTAAAACAACAGTGGAAGAACTAAGTCTAATAGACACTTTCCCTCTGGTGGTGAACAATACTCCCATTCAAATTGTTATATGCTAATGATGCAGTCATGTTATCACAAACTCCATTAGGGCTCAGGAGAGCAGTGAAAGGCATAACTAACTCTCTCAAGAAAACAGACCTAGAAATAAACAAACAAAAATCTAACAATGGTTTTTGGGAGGTATATGAAAAGGACAGAATTTAAACAGTGGAAAATAGATAATTTAGTCCTGTTAGAGGTATCTGATTATTGCTACCTAGGGGTACTCTTTGAAAATAACTTAGGCTGGAAAAAGCATATAAAAAAAAATTAAAGACAGCATCAAAAATGGTACTGGCCATTAACAGATTTGCGAACACATTCTGTAACAATGATGCTTTAATGCAAAAGTGAATGCTCAGATTTTATATGCCGCAGAAATCTGGCACATTACAGAAAATTTAAATGAGCTTGAAAAGATACAGAATTTATTCTTAAAAGTGGCCATGGGGCTGCCAAGGTATACATCTAATGCAGTACTAAGAGCAGAAACAGGAACACTAAATTAAAAAACTAGAGCTCTAAAAATAAGTATAGCGTACTGGTCTAGATTCAAAACTGGACCCCTGGACAGCTTACTGCATAACTGCTGGGAGGACACAAGAGGTGACAAAAAATAGGTACCTGGTTTGGACAGCTAAATTGTATTCTAAACAAAGTGGGTCTTGAGAGAAATTATATATTAAAATGTAGTGGGGACAGAGAATGAGTTGCACAGATTGCAACATAACAGATAACTGATGTAGCCATTCAAAAAGACTTGGCAGTAATGCAAGAGTCCATGGAATATAGATTATTATAAGAGATTAAAACCAATTTCGTGGTAGAAAAATACAGGTTACTCACCTGTAACAGGAGTTCTAGGAATGGTATATGTTGTTCATCCACACTTATTGGCAGGTATCCTTGCTGCTTTACATCTTGCCGGAAGGTCTTCAAGCTGGCTCCTCCCACCCACCCGGGTGGTAAAACTCTCGGCTCCACCCCGCAGCGCCAGATCTGGCCCGGCTGGAAGCTCAGGTTGTGCGTCAAAGCAGAGGTCGGTGATGAACATATACCATTCCTAGAACTCCTGTTACAGGTGAGTAACCTGTATTTCTAGGGACATGGATATGTTGTTCATCCACACTTATTGGCAGACTCCTAGCAGTTCTCCGGGAGGAGGGAGGCAAGACGCACACCCCCTACTTAGGGAAAAGAGACTGGAGAACCGAGGCCCCAAAACCAGCATCCCGGCGTGACTCAAGGTCGATGTGGTAGTGGGTGATGAAGGTGTGTGCTGACTTCCAGGTAGCAGCCCTGCAGATTTCCTGGATAGGGACATCCCTGGAAGCAGCCACCGATGCAGCGGTATGGCGGGTAGAATGAGCTCTTATCCCTCTGGGAGGCTCCATGCCTGCCAACCTATAGCAGAGATCTACGCAGGTGACCCACCTGCTTATCGTCCGCTTGGCTGCAGGTCTGCCAGGTGCGGCTTCAGCGTAGGTGACAAACAGCTGGCGAACCTCTCCCCGAATTTCAGCCGTGCGCTCCTTATAGTAAGCGAGCACCTTTCTAGGGTCCAGAGTATGGAACCTATATTCGGCCTCCAAGGTGTGAGTGGAGTGGGGTAGAACACCGGCAGGGTCAACACCTGGTTAAGGTGAAACTCCGACACCACCTTCGGAAGGAATTTTGGGTGGAGGCGCAGGACAACCTTGTCCCTGTGGAAGACCAGGTAAGGAGACTCAATGGAAAGCGCCTGGAGCTCTCCCATCCTTCTGGCTGATGTAATAGCCACCAAGAAGGTGGTCTTCCACAACAGGTGAGAGAGATCACACCTGTGCATTGGTTCGAATGGCTTGCCCATGAGCTTTGCCAGTACCAGCAGTAGATCCCACGGAGGTGGAGGTTCTTGCACTGGAGGGGGAAATGTGATCAAGTCCTTTGAAAAAGCGCCAGACCACCTTCTCCTGTGCCACCGACTGCTTCCCGGCCCGCAAGCGGAGATGGGTGCCAGGTGCACCCTTAGGGTCGTCGACCTGAGCCCTTGCTGAGAAAAGGACCATAAATAGTCCAAGATGCTTACCAAGGAACAGGAGGAAGGGTCCAGGCCCTTGCCCTGACACCAAATGGAAAACCTTCTCCATTTGAAGGCATAGCATTTCCTGGTCGACTCCTTACGGGACGCCTCAACTACATTGAGGACCTCGTTGGAAAGACCCAAGGCCTGGAACTCTAGCCGCTTCAGGAACCAGGCCGTCAGGTGCAGGGATTGAAGGTCCAGATGGAACACCTTCCCCTGATTGACGGAAAGCAGGTCCGGGCGAGCTGGAAGCTGCCTCGGGAGCCTGGAGCTGAGGCTGAGAAGATCTGGATACCAGCATTGGTGGGGCCAGTCTGGGGCTACCAGAATCACCTGCGCCTTGTGAAGCACCTTGTGGATCAAGGGAAATGGGGGAAAGGCGTAGAAGAGGCCCGGGGTCCACGGCCTCGAGAAAGCATCCCCCTGCAGCGAGCCCTGCTGAGGGCGGGCATGGAACAGCCTCAGCCAGCGTTCTCCTGGAGGCAAACAGATCCACCTTCGGTGTGCCCCAGTGGGAGAACAGATCTTGTACTACCTCTGGCAGGAGATACCACTCGTGGGACACAGCCCCTATCCGGCTTAGGGCATCGGCCAGGGTGTTGGAGGCTCCTGCCACATGAATGGCTAGGAGATCCGCCTCCAGGCTGCTCACGAGTGACCAAATGCGGAGAGCTTCCTTGCACAGAGGCATGGAGCGCGTCCCGCCCTGGCAGTTTAGGTAGTACATGGTCGTGGTATTGTCCGTCTGGACCTGAACCACTTGACCCCGTAGAAACGGAGCGAAGGCGGTGAGAGCTAGGCGGACCGCTCGAAGCTCCAGCAGCTTGATATGGCATCGGGACTCCCGTGGGGACCAGAGGCCGTGCACTCTGTGCTCCCCCAGATGGTCACCCCAACCCATCAGAGAGGCGTTGGTCGATAGAGAGACCATTGGCTCGGGACAGACAAACGGGATGCCCTCCTGCAGATGAGCTGGAATGATCCACCACTGCAGAGCGTTCCACAACCCCTGGGTCACCGTCACTAGCTGGTCCAATGGATCGCGGCGTTGAGACCACTGGTTGGCCAGCTCCCATTGAAGGGGGCGCATGTTCCAGCGGGCCCAACGGACCACGCTGGTGCAGGCCACCATGAGACCCAGGAGGCGCAGGAAGTCCCGGGAAGGGCGCGATTGCCCAACCAGAAACGATCAGGCAAAGGAGGAAAGAACCTCGGCCCTGTCCGCCGGGAGCCGTGCTCTGGCTCGAAGAGAGTCGAGCTCTGCCCCGATGAAGGAATCACCTGCCCGGTTTGATTCCGACTTGGCCCTCGTTGATGAGGAGGCCGACCTGAGAGCAAACCTGGAGGGCAGATCTCTGGACCGCTCCACCTCCTGTCTGGAAGGGGCTGCTATCAGCCAATTGTCCAGGTAAGGGTACACCCAGACCCCTTGGCGCCGCAGGAATGCTGTCAGCACTGCCATGCATTTGGTGAAGACCCTGGGTGCAAGAGACAGGCCGAAGGGCATGGCTTGGAACTCAAAAAGGGATCCTTCAGCTCGAAAGTGAAGGAATCTCTGGTGAGACGGATGGATAGGGACGTGAAAAAACGCGTCCTGCAGGTCCAGAGAGCAGAACCACACACCGTGTTCCAAGGATGGTATTATCTGAGCCAGAGTGACCATCCTTAAGGTCCGAGACCTTAGGAACTTGTTTAGGTCGTGCAGGTCAAGAATGGGGCACCAGCCCCCCATCTGTTTTGGGACCAGGAAGTACCTGGACACAAACCCCGGGTCTGAGGGAGGGTCCGCCATCTCTCTGATTACCTCTTTCTCGAGGAACAGAGCGATGTCGGCTCGGCGAGCTGACAGCGAGGCTGCGGACCCCGAGGCCCCCCTGGGGGCGACGGCTCAGAAGGGCGGGGCCTGCTCGAACTCCAGAGGCAGGCCCTTTCCTACCACTTCCAACACCCACCGGTCTGTGGTTGCAGCAGACCAGGCAGAAAGGAAGTGGTGGAGCCGCCTCACGGGGAAACCTGGGTGAGGTGACCAGGTTGGGGTGACACCCTCAACCCGTCACTGTGCAGGCTTGGAGGAGGACCGGCGGAGGGACTCCTGGCTTACCTCCTTGCTTCCTGGAGGAGGAAGCTGCGGGCTTGGGTTTGATGCCAAGCGAGCCTGCTGGCCCTGATGCTGCTGGGCCGGACGTGCCGTGGGCTCAGGACGACTTGAAAGGGCTTAAGGCTTGGTCTGCGGCCTTGTCCTCCATGGGATGAGACCGAGTCCAAAGTGGCATTTGACTTTTCGATCCTCTGGAGGTGGCCTTCCACCCAGGGCGCGAAGAGGTCGGTCCCAGGAAGGGACATCTGCCAATTTGTGCTGGGTATCCGCTGTGAAGGTGGATATCCTCAGCCATGCCCGACAGCGCATAGCCACTGCAGCCGCTACTGACCTGGCGCATGAGTCACCGATGTCCAAAGCAGTCTGAAGTTGCTGCTTGGCCACTGCCCTGCCCTGGTCCCGCACCTGCTTAACTGTGGTCTGCAGGTCAGCCGGGAGATGAGGGACTACCTCGTCCAGGGAGCCCAACAGGGCGTGAGAAAAATATGCTATCAGTACGGCCGAGCTGGCCTGACGAATGCCAAGGAAGGAAGCAGCGTAGACTTTTCGCCCGGTGTAGTCCAACTTCTTGGACTCCTTGTCGGAAAGTTTGTCCATGTCCCTGGCGTTTCCGGCACACCGAAAGACGCTGTCGGTAACTAACCCCTCGGCTGAGGGGTGTTCCGAGAAACTGGACAGGGAACCGGTAGGGACCGCGTACTTCCTGGCACATCCTGGCCGAGGCGAGGGCAGGAAGCAGGATGCTGCCAGAGCTCCAAGGCCGGGCCTACAATGGCCTCGGCCACCGGAAAGGCCTCCGTAGGAGAATCCTCTCGGTCCAATATATCCGTGAGGGGATACTTGGCCCGCTTGGATACGGGCTCGAGTTGCATCCCGGTGGATTCCGAGATGAGCCTAAGCAAATCCATGAAGGACGAAGGGCTATCGTCCAGTGACTGACCTCCCGAGGACTCCAAGTCGACCCGCCTGGAGAACAGGGAGGAATCATCATCAGACTCAGAGGAGTCCACAAAGAGCTGCCTTGGGCCTGAGCCACCCTCCACCTGCCGAGGGCAATCGGGAGTGAGGGTGACAGACAGCCTATGGGGCAGACCTTGGGCCGACCGAGAATTCTTGGTCGGAGCCCCAAACAACGGCTGTGGAGGTGGAGGTTCCACCAGAATCGGTGGGGCAGCCGGTTTCGGCCGAGCAACAGGCCTGGAAGCAGGCGCCTCGGCTAAGGCGAGGGGTTGCTTCAGCCGCTCCGGTGACAGCCACTTGATAGCCGGGGAAGGTGACGACGTCGACTTGCTCCCAGACAGAAGAAGCTGTTGCCACATGAGGTCCTCCTATCATCGACGCAACTTGCATCGAAGCCTCCCCTCGTCCGAGGAGGAGGACGAGCGGCGGCACCGCTTGCCACGGTGCTGAGACCGAGACCGCCTCTGACGGCGGGATCGGCTGGACCGAGAATAAGTCCGAGACAGAGACCGCGAACCTCGGCTTTTCTGAGGAGGGTACGGGGTAGGGCGGGGAAAACCCGCCCTCCCCTCGGCTCGGAGGGCTCAACCGTGGACTCTGGAACCGGAGGCACGGGCAAGTCCACTGACACAACCACCGCCAGGGGAACCGGGGAGTGAGGGTTTTCAGCTTCACCGGTTGACAGCCCGTCCAACAGGTCGAGAAAAATCTCGACTGCGTCGACGGGAGTCTCAATCAACTGACCTGACGGGGACATCGTGAAGCCAGTGGCCGAAGCTGAAGGATCGACCGAAGCCGGTGGTCAACTGCTCGGTGAGAGGGACCTCTCCCGCTCCCAAGAGCGTCGACGGAGGGACTTACCTTTGTGGTCCTTCTTGGACCGAGGAAGGCCCGGAGGATGTTGGTCCCTCTCCCTTAGTGGAGAGGGAGAGACAGAGCTCCTTAAAAGAAGCTGAATAGGAGGATCCCAGGGAGAGCGGGATAAATGCCGCGGCCGAGGAAGACGAAGATGTGGCCTGCGCCACCTCCTCCTCGAGGGCAATCATCTGCTCGTTGACCCGCCGAAGCCCGCCGCCGCTGAAACCGCCAACCGGCCTCCTTCGACTTACTCGAGGATAACGCTGGTCGCCAAGTTGTAAACGGGTCGGCACGGTCTTCCAGGACGACTGTGGCCGAAAAAGAAGAGCACAGGTCGCAAGCCTGCGGGTCGTGCCCAAGGCCCAAGCAGTAGACGCACGTGGAGTGCAGGTCCGTCCGAGACATCTTCTGCCCGCATAGGCACCTCCGGAAACCGGGAGTTGATTTGTCCATCGCAGCCGCGAGGGAAGTAAGTGACCGAAGTCTTGAAAACCTTGAAAGTAATTTCGGGTAAACCGAAGAAATAGGAACCAGTCTTATACGAGCGTTAAGGAGGGAACCTGAGCTTCCAAGCGGTAAGGAAGATCTGGCATCATGGGGCGGAGCCGAGAGTTTTACCACCCGGGTGGGTGGGAGGAGCCAGCTTGAAGACCTTCCGGCAAGATTTAAAGCGGCAAGGATACCTGCCAATAAGTGTGGATGAACAACATATCCATGTCCCTAAAATACTTGCTTTTCTGCAACAATGCCAAACACAGGAAAGCAATATCGAATATAAGGTTGCCATTATTATGGTATGGTTGGAAACCACTAAGTGAAAGGCAAAGGTCCCCTTATATTTGCAATTCGAATACAAGGTTAACAGCTCCTTATATTACAGTATTATTATTTTTTTTTTTTATATACACACCCTCCTCCTTCCTGGCTGACCACTCCTTTGGGTCTCCCTAGGTCCTCAGTCTGCTCACTCTCCCCCGACACCGTCTCCTTACCTCACATCATGACCCCCCGGGTAACCCTTTCGCTGGACAGGTCCCCCTCCTCCGAGAGAGAAGGCACTGGTGGGGGTGGCCAGTGCACACTTCAATTGACCTGGGTGCCACTGAAGAGGGGTCAGTTGTCAGGGCAGCAGTGGGGACCATCATCCTGCCTGCCAGAGAGCAGTTTTCCTGGTTTTCTCCCTGGGGCGTCGCGTACCACAGACGTCAAGGTGTACGCTGACGGCCTCCACGCCCCCAGTCATCCAGACCCCAACGTCCTGCTATGCTCCTGGCCTCTGCCAGGGGCCAGAAGGCACCAGGCCACATTCCTGCCTCCCCCCCGGAGAAGGAGAGTCATCTCTGGGATGCTCCATCCTTCTCCCCCGACAGGCTCTCCAGCGACCTGGGTTCATTCCTGAACCTGGGTTGCCAGTGTCGCAGATGGAAATCCAACTGCTGCACCAACAGGTCAGCCCCCTTATTTTATTTTTGAGTGTAAAGCCTTGGAAAGAGAGAAACAAATGGATGAGAACAGCCATTCAAGGCAGTAAAGGGAAAGATGTTAGCTCATTCTATCTTGTGCGGCCATTCTGGGTCAGGTTAAGCAATGGATTGTTCTGACGCCATATGGCGCTACCAGTAAGAAGAAAAAACTGTGAACCTAATGATAAAACACGAAGAAGCAATATAGTTCGGGTTGGGCAATTCTGTACATGCAGCTATGAGAAAAATCAACAGGGTAAGCAGGAAATATATCTTGTAAAAGGTGTTGGACCACACAATCAAAGTGTGGGTCAATTTGAGGAACAGTATAGGTGGGAAAGTGTAAATCATGTCATGCTAGTAATTCTATGAATGGGAGGGGCCATGTGTAAGAGTTTCATATCATACTGATGATTTTAAACATGTCTGGCACATGTGATGTATGTAACGTTTTAATTATGCATACTTTTAATCAATAGACTTGAACCTTGGGTCAGTTTAGTGTAGGAGCACGTAGAAAGGATTGAAAAAAAGATACAGTCTGAGCTGGCCTGGTGGCACTGAGGGTTGAGGTGCTGGACGCCACACCAGTGACCTGGGTTCAGGAATGAGCCTGGGCCGTCGGGGGAGGAGAAAGATTGAGCATCTGTTGGACTGATCTCCTTCTCTGGGGAAGAGGGTGTGATGCTGTCGGTGCACTGGTGGTCTCTAGTGATGGCTGGGGGGACGATGCAGTGGTACAGGCAGCCTGAGGAGATGTGCTGGGGCTGACGCCAGGAAGGAGTGCATGCGGTAGCGTGTGCGCTCCTGTCCCTTGGCATCATTGCACGCCACACATGTCAAGGGGAACTAGAACAGGTAAAAGGCACCAGTCACGGCGGCATGATGGCCGTTTCCATGAGGGAGTGCTCGGCTCCGAGGGTACGTGGCGCAATACTGGATCCTGTCCTGGTGAAGGGTGTGTGGGGGGCTCTCCACACCCCGCCACAGGGGTAGAAGCTGCGGGGCCCGAATGGGAGCTGAGGGGTCCTCGGGAAGGTGGCCAGAAGACCTGGGGGATGCCAGGACGAGAAGAGGTAAGGCAGACCGGGGCCAGGGAGAAAAAGGATTAACAAAAAAAAAAAAAAAAAAAAAGGATACAGTCTGGGTAACACAAAATGCACACATGGCTTTTTGTGCCATTATGAGTTTTATGACTTCTGCCAAACTAAGCATGACAATACCAACATTTTCTTCAACATTTACCATGACAGAAGCATGTCCTAATTGTAATGCACCAATCAGTCAAATGTGCAGAACACAAACCAGCAGAAGGCCCAATGGTGTGGACTGCAATTGTGGCAGGCTGAGGCACTGGTCACCTTACTGCCTGTCACACTGGCGACCCAGGTTTGGGAACAGATCATGGTTGCTTGAGGAGGACTGTTGTGGGGGTGTATTGAGTGCCCTGAGGACTTCTCTTCTCCCTTGGGGAGGGGGGATCCTGTATCCCTCCACTTAACTACCACCTGCTGGAGTGTGGGCTGCAGCACAGGCAGAAACAGCCAAGCTTGGGGATGTCGGAAGACACACCATGTCACTGCACGCCAGTGTTCCGTGGAAATACAAGCAGAAGGAAAAAGGCCACCTTCCTAGCTTCTCCTGCTGGCCCCTCATGACTCTATGTGGCAGGCCACACACAGTAGGGGACAACCAGTAAGGCCACTGGACATGGCCCATGATGGGGTTAGGGGAGCCAGCACCGAGGGCTGGAAAAAAGAAGAAATTACTTACAAGAAAAAAAACCAAAAACACAAAGCTTTAGAGTTTTTGCTAATTTGCAAATAAAGATTCCAGGACTCCTGCATTTTGCTCACTCCTGATTCAGAGAGCAGGTCACCAGTGATCAAGCATTTATGTAACCCAAAATTTTCCATTTTATTTTCTTATCTACAGTTTCTACAAAAATAAAGGGTTTATATTAGAATAAGTGTCTTTCATGTTTCCACAGGACCCCTGGTAAATCTGCACGGGGGTCCCAATAAAATAAAAGAGCATCACGTGCATATTTTTTTTTTTTTTTTACAAAAGCAGCTGCTTCAAGATGCACACATTTTCAGATGAGAATGGTCTGGTTTCATCTGCTCTAGAAGGTTTACAGAATGTGCACTGACGGTGTCTTTGCCTTGCGCTCTCTGGCTCAGTGTGCAGGTCTCCCAACTATGCTCACTGGTCTGTGTTGTCCGGCAGCTGCACCCCCATGCTCTGCAGGATGTTGGAGCCAGGCCCTGCCAGCCCAGCCTGGGAACTGTAGGACTCTAGCAGGTTTGTCACCAGGTTCAGATCCACGTCCACTGGCTGCAAATCAGTGTCTGCACTGGCATCATCTTCAGAATCACTGTCACCAGTTTCTGATGGCTTGATTATTTCCTCAGCATCCTGGAAAAAGCAGCAAGATAAAAAAAAAAACAATTATTGTAGTTATCTGCTCATTTAAATTGTTTTGCAAAAAAAAAGAAGAGCTGGAAATTATAGGCAGGCACAGGGTTTCACGAGGTACTGCATCATTAAAGTGTAAACAGTGAAGACTATCTGATGGCACAGTGACAGCATATGACACTGCCGTACTGGCAACCAGGTATGGGGTCAGGACCCGAGATGCTCGCAATTGGTCAGCTGGCTGATAGCAGCCTTGGGCTAAGCAGCTAGATAGGGTAGGAGGACAGTACCAACATGGTCCAGGCGTATTCATCTGCGATACAAAGGAAAAAAAAAAAAAAGTGCAAACTGAATTACAGGATCTTACTTCGAGGAAGGCTCTTGCAGCAGGCCTCATAGGTAGGACTAAGCTGCCAGGTGCCACGACCACATGGAAAATTTCTAGCGAGCAGTCTAACACAGGGGATGGCCCACCGCTGATGTCAGCCTAGCCTATATAGGTGGGCAGTCCCCCACACCTACCTCAATTCTTTTCCCGCCATTGACTGGCGCAAGTCAGACCTTAGCGGATGCCACAGCTACAGTTCACCGCCATTACCGCGCTTTTCTATTTTTCAGATTCTTTCAGTTCTATTCTGCTTAAACATTGAAATTTTGGTGTGTTATCTGACAAGTTTATGTATTCTCCACCAGCCTCATCTTCCAACCGCTCCATGAAGTATGCCTGCAACAAACAGATCACCGGAAAGGACGGCCACTCTGCGTGTCTTCTGTCTAGGACCTAGCCACAAAACTGAAGTCTGCCAGCATTGCCAGAATTCAATCAAGCCACTCGAAGACGTCATTTAAAAGTGCTGGAAAGCTATCTTTTAAAGCAGAAGTTGGTTGCAATGGAGAAGGAGCTGCAGGCCAGGAGCTCCTCAGCCTCACCGGCGCAGTCCTCCGGGGCCTCTTTTTCCCATTAGGAGAAGTCTGGGAAGCACAAGCACTGGGACAAACACCAGGCCCGGTCAGCTTCCTGCTCACGGTTACCTCTTAGGCCTTCAGCCACTTCTGGCTCATCCTTCCAAGTGGGGGGTCGACCTCCTCAGTCCCATCAACCCTCTCTTTCTCTGGGCTCTTGGTGGCTCCTCTGCCCACCCTTATCTCCATCACAGGTTGCTCTTCAGGGTAGGGGACTTCGTCTCCTAGCCCCAGCCCCTGAAGCTCGGGCCTATTTCCTCCACGGGCTCTCAGCCAGGTGGCTTGGCCGGTGTTGATACTTTGGGCGTTGGTTCTACCACTGGTGCTCCCCCAGCCGTGGTGCTGCCTTCATCGGTTCCCACTACTGGGACCGATGTTAGCCCTAATAAGCAACGTCAGCAGCAGACGTTTGCTGCATCTTCTTTACCAGCATCTCCATCCCCACAGGTGCCAGCTTCCCCAGCTGGACCTATATCGGAAACCCATTCTCCAAAATGCTCCAGACCACTGCCTGTGAGGCTGCCGCCGGTGCTATCTCAGCCCCAGCCAGTGGTTCTGACTCCATCGTCTCCACTGCTGATACCCTCACCATAGCTGACGTCTATCAGATCAATGACAGATCCTCAACTGGCCCCGGGTGGCCCTTCGCCAGCTCCTCAGCCACCGCTGCCCTTGTTGCCGTTCCTACTGGTGTATAACACTGCACCCCAGGTGGATTACAATGCCCTCTTTTCGGCGTCGTGGTCCTTTATGCAACGCCAGACCCTTACCCCTCAGGAGCTGATGCCGGCATCTCTCCACTACTCTCCCCGTGACCTGCCACCCCAGGATCCAGACAGGGCTGGCCCTAGCAACTCCTGTTATGTCGGGGTCTACGGGGGCCCAACCTGACACTGGTTCAGGTTCTCAATGGGAAGAACGCCAGCAGCCTATGTCAGTCCCAGAATGTGAGATCTCAGAGGATGACTCTCAATTCTTCAGGGTCTCCCTCTTCTCCTGGCGACTCTTCCGAAGGGGGGACCAGCCTAAGGAGGTGCCCAAGTCCCCCCCCCCGACAATCCATCCTTTATGGATGTTCTGCGCCACATCCAGTCCATTATGAGCTTGGAGACAGTGGAGTAGGACCCGGTGAGATGCTGTCTGGCACAGTACCTCTGGCAGTGGGATGCTTTTCCAGTGGTGGTGCCCCCTTTGACAGTCTTATCAGGATGTCACAAGGGCAGCCTGGAGCCACCCTTCCACTACTCCTCCTCCTCTGCCCAAAAAGGCAGACACCTTTACCATGCTCCAGCAGGCAAGCCTTTCTTGGGGTCCCACCCCAAAGTGGATTCTGTGGTCATTCACGCAGTGCACAATCGTACAAAGAAGCCCAAACATCTTAGTACTCTCCCCCCCCGACTGAGAATCCAAGCAGTTAGACCACCATGACAAAAGGGTCTTTGCTTCTACCACCCTGGCTATTAAGGCCATAAATTATCTGGCCCACATGGTTCAATATCAAACTGTCCTTTGAGACCAAGCCAGAGATCTGGTGCAAACCCTACCTGAGAATCCCACCAAGATGCAGCTTGTCTAGCTCCTGAAGTCTGGCTCAGACACTGGTACCCACGTACTTTGAGCCGCATATAATGCGATAGGTGCCACAGGGCATGGGGCAGCTGCTGAAGTTTGTCTCCAGTGCCATTCTTGGCTCCGGGTTTCTTGCATTGCCTTGGATGTGCAAACCAGCATACTGGAAGCCCCCTTCCGGTGGTCGGCCCTCTTCAGGGGAGATGTCCAGGATCACCTCTACCCTGCAGCAGTCTGGGGGGAAGCCCTCAAATCCGTCCACTCGCTCTACCATACCTAACCTAGGGCGAGACAACATCAGCCCTTTTGCAGGTCCTCCCGTAAGCAATCCCAGACCCAGTTTGCCAAGGGTCAGCACAAGCATATGGCCCCTGGCCCCAGGGTCCCAGCAGCTGCACTGCCCGCACCTGTCCCCACCTCCTGACTCCTTGGCTGACCCCTCCCTTTCGGACAAAAATCTGAAAGAGGCGTCAGGGGTTGGTTCTTCCTCCACCTGGAAGGGTGGCAGGGAGTCACCGCAGACAACTGAGTGCTCCAGATCATAACGCATGGTCACACGCAGGAATTCCTACAGTGGCCACCAGTAAACCCTCCAGTTCCTTCCACATCCCCCCCAAACACACACACACACCCACCCACCCACCCCTGTCCTTTGTTTCAGAGGAGATTCAGGCTCTTCTTCAAAAGAGCCATAGAGCCCATCCCTCAGGCTCAGTGGGTTGGGGGTTTTACTCCCACTTCTTCCTTGTCCCCAAGAAGACTGGGGATCTTCGGCACTTCTTGGACACAAGTCATCTGAATCTGTACATTGAGTGCAAGTGCTTCAGGATGGTCACTCTTCAGGGACTGTTACCACTTTTGCAACAGGGGGACTGGCTCTGCTCGCTGGACATGTAGGACTCTTACGTGCACATCCAGGTCTTTCCTGCCCATCATAGCTTTCTCTGTTTCTTCTTTCAGGGAGCCCATTATCAGTTTCAGGCCTCTCTTTTGGCCTTTCTTTGGCCCTCCCCCGAATATTTACCAAATGCCTGGCGGTGGCGGCTGCCACATTGAGGAGGCAGGGATTCTATGTGTTTCCTCACCTGGAAGATCGGCTGCATGCAGCCCCCTCCCAGGAACACTTGGTGCATACCCTGGATTCAACCTTCAGTCTTTTCCAGGCCTTGGGGATCACCATAAATCTGCCAAAGTCCTGCCTCTCTTCTTGCCAGGGCCTCCAGTACACAGGGGTGGTCCTGGACACCAGTCAGGGAAAGGCCTTTTTTTTTATTTATTTTTTATTGAGAAACTTAGGGCAAGGCCTTCGTGACCAAAGACATGGATGAATGACTGATGGCGGAGGCCTGCCTGGTTTCCTCCAGTCGGCAGGTTCCAGCCCGGGTCTTCCTATGCCTTCTGGGCCACATGGCGGTGGCTACTGCCATGGTTCCCTTGGCCTGTCTGCACATGCGAGTCCCTCAATGGACCTTGAGAATCCAGTGGGACCAGCATACAGATGACCTGGAATAGCTGGTCCTGGTCTCCGACCCAGTCCGCAGAACTCTGTCATGGTGGATGGACCCAGCCAACCTCCTTCAGGGAGTCTTCTTTCAGCTCCTGACCCCCGGACAGGTTCTCAAGACAGATGTATCCAGCCTGGGATGGGGTGCCCATCTGGATGATCATCAGATCCAGGGCACCTGACTAGAAGTGGAGCGGGGTCTTCACACCAATGTCCTGGAGATGCAGGTGGTTCTTTATGCCCAACAGGCCTTTCAGACTCATCTCCTCCCTAGTCTGCTGCTGGTGCAGACAGATAACATGTGTGCAGTGTATTACATCAACCAGCAGGGGACCCATTCTTACCCCATTTCAGGAGACGATCAGAGTCTGGTTCTGGGCCATCGAGCACAATCTTCACGCTCTGGGCCGTGCACGTTCCAGGCATTCAAAACGTCTTGGCTGACGGTCTCAACCACTCCTGGTCACAGGCTCATGAGTGGGAGCTTGTAACCTTAGTGGTAGAAGAGCTCTCTGACCTGTGGGGCCATGCAGAGTTGGACCTCTTTGCATCCCCGCTCAATGCAAAACTGCTGCATTTTTGCTCGCTCAATCCCAGGCCTGGAGTTTTCTGGGGAGATGCGTTGTCCCTCTCCTGGAAGGGAAGGTTTTTGTACGTCTTTCCTCCCTTCCTGCTCCTGCAGAGGGTTCTGCTCAAGCTTCAGTTGGAAGGGGCAGAGATGATTCTCATAGCTCCCTTTTGGCTATGCTAGATATAGTTTCCCCTGTTTCAACAGGCTGCAGTGGAACCTCCGGTGCGCTTGCTCTCCCAGGACCAGAGTATCCTGGTCCACCCGGACCTCAAGTCCCTGCCTCTCCATTCATGACTACTGCAGACCTAGCTATTGCCCACTTTGGAGTATCTTCTAGGGTCACACACATCCTGGTGGCAGCCAGGAACCCTCCACCAGGGCCACTTATGCTATGAAATGGAAGCACTTTTCCATTTGGGCTGCTGCGCACCATTTGGACCCCTTCAGCTGCCCAGTGAATCAGGTCTTAAGAGTACCTCATTTCCCTTTCAGATTCAAGCTCGGGGAGGCCAAGACAGACGCAGGTCTGGAGGGCCAGATCCCTGGATTGCTCCACCTCCTGTCTGGAGGGATTTGCAATCAGTCAGTTATCCAGGTAGGAGTAAATCCGGACTCCTCAGGTAGCCTGCCACCACTACCATGCATTTGGCGAAGACTCTGGGTGCCGAGGACAGGACAAAGGGCATGGCCTGGAACTCGTAGAGGATCCCCTCTGCCTGGAACCGGAGGTGGGATGAATGGATTAGGATGTGAAAAAACGCATCCTGAAGATCCAGAGAGCAAAACCACATGTTTTGCTTGAGAGATGATATGATCCAGGACAGAGCGACAATTCTGAAGGTATGCGCGGCCTGAGGAACTTGTTCAGGACCTGCAGATCTAAGACAGGGTGCCAGTTCCCCATCCGTTTTGGCACCAGGAAGTACTGGAAACAAACCATAGGTGTTTCAGAGGGTCCTAGACAGAAGCCATGACCTTCTTGAGGAGGAACTGGGTGAAGTAGTCCCAAAGGGCAGACAGAATGTCTGCGGATATGATGCCCTACCATGGGGCATGGGATCAGCAAGGTGGGTATGCCTCGAGTTCCAGAGGCATACCCTGACCGTCCACCTCAAGAATCCACCTGTCTGTGGTGACAGCGGAACAGGCGGAGAGGAAGTGGTGGAGCTGGCCCCCCACGGGAGGACCCAGGAGAGACATGACACGAATGAGGAAGGCACCCCATATCCGATCACTGGGCAGGCTTGGAGGCAGCAGAGGGCCCAGCTGAAGAACTGCTGGGGCCTTGGCTACCAGGTTTACGGATGACCGTGGCCACAGACTTGGGCTGAGGTCACCAGGCCTAAGCCTGCTGTCCAGCCTAAGGCTAGGCCAGTTTGGACGCAGGGGCAGAGAGGGGCCAAAAGGTGGTCTTCTCCTGCTTAGAGCCCCTGGGGTCTCTCTGAGCGGATGTCAGAGTCCAAGGTGGCACTGGACTTCTCAATGTAGGAGAGGTGCCCCTCGACCCCAGGCACAAACAAGTCGGTACCCAGGAAGGGAACATCCACCAGCTCATGTTGGGTATCTGCCATTAAGGTCGAGATCCTCAACCAGACTCTGCGGCGCAAAGCCACTGCGGCCATCACGGACTGGGTGCAGGTGTCGCCAATGTCCATGGCAGTCTGGAGCTGTTGCTTGGTTACTGCTTGGCCTTAATCCTGAACCTGTTTGACTGTGGTCAGCAGGTCCGCAGGAAGATGAGGAAGAACCTCATCAAGTGTGCCCAGGATGGCATACGAGAAGTGGGCCATGAAAAGGGCCAAACTTGCTTGCCGAAGGCCAAGAGAGGAGACAGTATACACCTTTTTAGCCATATGGTCCAAATACTTGGACTCCTTATTGGGTGGCTTGTCAACGTCCCACACATTGCCAGTGCGCCTGAACACAGAGTCAGCCATGAGACCCTCAGCTGAGGGATGCTCTGTGAAACCCGAAAGGGAACAAGTAGGGACTGCATCCTTGCAGGCCATCCAGGCTGACGGCGCAGGGCTAGAGGTGGGGTGCTGCAACAGCTCCAAGGCAGGACCAAGAATGACGTCTGCCACTGAGAAGGCTTCTCCAGGGGAGCAGTCCTGGTCAAGGATCTTGGTAAACAGGTAACCAGCCCGCTTCTGAATGAGTTCCAAAGGAGACCCGTAGATTTCAAGATAAGAAGGAAAAGACTCATAAAAGAAGTAGGGCCCTGCTCCATCAACAGATCCTCGGCCGAATCCAAGTCCACCAGACGGGAGTGAAAGGAAGAATCCTCAGATTCTGAGAATTCATGGAAAAGGGTTTGACCTACAGACTCCCTGCTGAGCCTCCGGGGACGATCAGGGGTAATGGTGACCAACAGTTGATGGAGAAGACCCGAGGCCGGGTGGGCCTCCTTACTCGGAGCACCGGACTTTGGCTGTTTTGGTGGCAGCTCCACCAGAATCGGTGAAGAAGCCGGGGGAGGCCGAGCCAGGACCTGACGTGTTGACTCCTGTCGAGACGGAGAAAGCTGCAGCCTCTGTGGCGAAAGCCAAGTAATGGCTGGGATTGAAGTCAGGATGGGCTTCACCCCGGTAAAAATGAGCTGTTGCCGCATCAAGACCTCGTAGCGCTGACACAGCTTGTGGCGCCGCCTTTCCTCGCTCAAGGAACAGCGGCGGCGCTGCTTGTCAGAGTATCAAGAGCGCGAGCATCGATGTCAATGTGGGCTGCTCAACTTGGGACTCCGAGAGCTGGACTATGACCATCAGGGCCGCCAAAGGCTGGGTATCCTCCTGGTCTGGGAGCTCTTAGTTGACAGGAGGCGGATCAGCGGACTGGTCCACCGCTTCCTGAGTAAGCGATAGGACCGGGATCCTAGAAAGGGAGGTGTCGGCCCCTTCTGGTGACAACGGGTTGACTGTCTCAAGAAATATCTTGGCCGGAAGATCGACCTTCTTCGCGACCAACTGGCCTGACAGGGAGAATGTGGGACTGGCGGCCTGGGCCAAAGAACTGACCTAAGTTGGAAACTCCGGAGAAGCACGGAATCGGAGGCTGGAGAGTGCTCCCAATCCCACAATCGATGGTGAGACCATTTCTTGGTCTCTTTTAGATTCTGACTTTGACTTAGTGCCCAAGGGACCCTGCCCAGGATTGGTAAGGGCCTGTCACAATTCTTTGAATGCCTCTGTGAAGGAGGCACCCAAGGAGAGTGGCAAAAAGGCAGAAACAAAGAGATTTGAGCATTGCTCACGTGGCCTCCTCAATGCTGCAAGTTGTTCGGCGGACCCTGCGGCTGTGGAGACCACCTGACGGGCATCCTTAGATTTGATGGATGGATGCTGATCGTCTGGACGACCCAGAAGCAGGTGGGTATGGTGATCCTCTAACGTAGACGGATAAAAAATGTGGCATAGGTGGCATGCCTTGGGATTGTGCTCGTGGCCCAGGCGGTAGACGCACATGGTGTATGGATTTGTCTGAGACATCTTCTGCCCGCAGGCACATTTTTGGAATCCCGGCGCCAACTTCGCATCATCCATACTGGAGACCAGAAGGAGTAGCCTGAAGATGACATTTTTTGGAAAATTCAAAGTTTTAATAAGCAGAGGGCCTTCTTAGCATGAGTGGTAAGGAGGGAACCTTCTTCTTCCAGCGGAAAGGAACATCTGCTGTCATGGGGTGGTACTGAGGGAGTTACTACCTGGGTGGGTGGGAGGAGCCAGCTTGAAGACATTCTGGCAAGCCTTAAAGGGGAAAGGAACACTGCCTGAAATGTGGATAGAACACCATAGCCACGTCCCTAGAACACCTTATTCTCTTCCAGTTCTCCCCTTTCCTTACCCCCTACCTCCACCTCCCTCCAGTGACTCACTAACTCCATCCCATCTAGTATGGATCAGGCCTTGGTTACTTCAGCCATTTTTGTCGACCTGGCCAAAGCCTTCAACACTGTTGCCCATACTATCCTTCTGGACAAGCTAAAGGCAGCAGGGCCCTCTGCTTATTCAGTTGAGTGGTTCTGCTCCTACCTTGATGTTAGGTCTCTAGCTGCCCGTGTTGGTGATGCTTATCCCCTCTTCTCCCCATCTGCTCTGGTGTACCCCAAGGATCTATCCATGGCCCTATTCTATTCTCCATATTCCTGAACGACTTTCCCTCTGCCACTTCCTCTGCATCCATTCGCATGTATATATCCGGCAGACTCATTTGTGAGTAGCTGGGACTCCCTAACTGGTTTCTGTCTTTGGGACTGACAGCTCCTGCTCCAAGCAGGAGCTGCATTCTGGTGAAGGGGGTGTGGTTACAGTGGAGCACTTTTCAAACAGCGCCTGAGGTGATTTCAGTTTGCTGAGAGCTGTTGCAGCTCCGTGAGGAGTTGTCCATCAGGCCAACTGGCTCCTTTAGGATTTAGTCTGCTACAGTGTCTGATTCTGGGCTACTTGTTTGTGAGTAGCTGGGACTGCCCAACTGGTTTCTGTCTTTGGGATGGACAGTCCTGTTTCTATCGGCAGCTGCTTTCTGGTGAAGGGGGTGCTTTTCAAACAGCGCTTGAGGAGATTCCAGTTTGCTGAGAGCTGCTGTAGCTCCATGGGGAGTTGTCCATTAGGCCAACCAGACCCTTTCGGATTTAGTCTGCCACAGTGTCTGATTCTGGGCTACTTGTTTGTGAGTAGCTGAGACAGTCTAACTGGTTTCTGTCTTTGGGACTGACAGCCCATGCTCCAACTGGGAACTGCATTCTTGTGATGGGGTGTGGACTCCACCTCCTTTTGTATTTTAGTTCACGTCTCAAGCAGTCCTCTGCTGTGGTCCGACTGCTCAAGGGCCATAGCGTAAGGGCAACTTGAAGTCTGCCTGGAGTCAGCAGTGAGAAAGCCGTTTGGCTGGCCATGCTGCTCCCGTAAGGTTCAGTACGCTAATCCCTTGTAATCTGCGTATGCCTGCTGGTCTTTAATGGCCTACTCTGTGCATTTGTTTTCAATTGCCTTGCAGTGCTGTGTGGGTGTTTTATGTGGCCCATGCTTCTATATTACTGTCTTCATTGATTTTGCTGCATCTGCTTGTTGTTTCTAGATGTAATTAGCAACTGCAACTAATTTCTAACTTGTTTTACTTTATAATTTTACTGTGTAAGTAATACCAATTGTCTGCTCTATTTGCTAATTAAATATACTGTACAAGACATTATTTTCCCTGGAATAACATTTTCGCTATATTCACTATTTTGAAAATCCAGTGAAAATAAGTGAGTAAGTGTGGTGTGACCACTATAGGCTGCATGAGTTCAAATGATTCCTGACTGAGAGGGCTTAAAGATCTACCAATTATTGGGTACTGGGTGTTAACATCGCCGGCAAAATAAAGCCGGGCAAAACATCGCAGGCAGCACATCGCGGTCGATAACACTGCAGGTAATTAACAATGCGGGCATCAATACCGCATATTACCGGCCCGCGGTGTGCTGCCAACCCCCACGGAGCCTGATCAGAGACGGAGGTAGGGCAATGGCAGCGAACATGGAGTGGCGCCCAGTCGGCATGGCACTGGGACGTAGGACACGGGAGTACAGTGCCATACCGACCGGCAGAGAACAGCTGCAATGCCACCCTGCCACCGCACCAACAGCCACCGAAGACCAACACCTGGAAGCCAAATGGGTGGGCACTGATAGGACTCTATAGGGTACACTATGGCCATGGATCCCAGTGCCTGCACCCCATGGAGGGATGTGCCTCCAGAGCACCACTCCACACAGCCCTGTGAGCCCCAGGACTGCAGACCCACCCACAGCCCCCGAACCTGTCCAACTGACAGCCTGCCTACTCAGACAATGGACAATGCCACCTGTGCCCCATGGTGCCCCTGCCTAGAGGAGGACGCCTACCTCCTGTAAAGCCGGCCAGTTGTCCTGCTCCCTGTCTGTGCTGTACTGTCCTGCGATGTCTATCCCCACTGTGTCATGGTCTGCGGTATTGCTGCCCGCGATGTTGATTAACTGCAGTGTTATCTAGCCGTGATGTGTTGCCTGCCATGATCTGTCCAGCTTTATTTTGCTGGCGATGTTAATATCCGGTACCCAATTACTGTACCTTGTCTTTGACAGATGCCCCGCCTCCCTCCTGATCTAAAAGTAAAAAAATACAGGTTACTCACCTGTAACAGGAGTTCTAGGAATGGTATATGTTATACATCCACACTGTCTGGCAGGTATCCTTGCGCTTTAAATCTTGCCGGAAGCTGGCTCCTCCCACCCACCCGGGTGGTAAAACTCTCGGCTCCGCCCCATGACGCCAGATCTGGCCCGCTGGAAGCTCAGGTTGTGCGTCGAAGCCGGGGAGGTCGGGTGGGTTGTGTGGATGAACAACATATACCATTCCTAGAACTCCTGTTACAGGTGAGTAACCTGTATTTCTAGGGACATGGATATGTTGTTCATCCACACTGTCTGACAGACTCCTAGCAGTTCTCCGGGAGGAGGGAGGCAAGGCGCACACACCCTACTTAGGGAATAAAGACTGGAGAACCGAGGCCCCAAAACCAGCATCCCGGCGTGACTCAAGGTCGATGTGGTGATGGGTAATGAAGGTGTGTGCTGACTTCCAGGTAGCAGCCCTGCAGATTTCCTGGATAGGGACGTCCCTGGAAGCAGCCACGATGCAGCAGTATGGCAGGTAGAATGAGCTCGTATCCCTCTGGGAGGCTCCATGCCCACCAACTTAGAGCAGAGATCTATGCAGGAGGTGACCCACCTGCTTATCATCCACTTGGCTGCAGGTCTGCCAGGTGCGGCTTCAGCGTAGGTGACAAACAGCTGGCGAACCTCTCCCCGAATTTCAGCCGTGCGCTCCTTATAATAAGCGAGCGCCCTTCTAGGGTCCAAAGTATGGAACCTGTATTCGGCCTCCGAGGTGTGATTGGGGTAGAACACCGGCAAAGTCAACACCTGGTTAAGGTGAAACTCCGACACCACCTTCGGAAGGAATTTCGGGTGGGGGCGCAGGACAACCTTGTCCCTGTGGAAGACCAGATAAGGAGACTCGATGCAGAGCGCCTGGAGCTCTCCCATCCTTCTGGCTGACGTGATAGCCACCAAGAAGGCGGTCTTCCACGACAGGTGAGAGAGTTCACACCTGTGCACTGGTTCGAATGGCTTGCCCATGAGCTTTGCCAATACCAGCAGTAGATCCCACGGAGGTGGAGGTTCTCTTGCTGGAGGAAATGTGATCAAGGCCTTTGAAAAGCACCAGACCACCTTCTCCTGCGCCACTCGACTGCTTCCCGCCCATGCCCGTAAGCAGAGATGGCTGCCAGGTGCACCCTTAGGGTCGTCGACCTAAGCCCTTGCTGAGAAAGGGACCATAAATAGTCCAAGATGCTTGCCAAGGAACAGGAGGAAGGGTCCAAGCCCTTGCCCTGACACCAAATGGAAAACCTCTTCCATCTGAAGGCATAGCATTTCCTGGTCGACTCCTTACGGGACGCCTCAACAACATTGAGGACCTCGTCGGAAAGACCCAAGGCCTGGAACTCTAGCCGCTCAGGAACCAGGCCGTCAGGTGCAGGGATTGAAGGTCCGGATGGAACACCTTCCCCTGACTGACTGAGAGCAGGTCCGGGTGAGCTGGAAGCTGCCTCGGGAGCCTGGAGTTGAGGCTGAGGAGATCTGGGTACCAGAACTGGCGGGGCCAGTCTGGGGCTATCAGAATCACCTGCGCCTTGTCCCTCCTTGCTTTGAGAAGCACCTTGTGAATCAAGGAAATGGGGAAAGCGAGAAGAGCCCGGGTCCCGACCTCGAGAAGGCATCCCCTGCAGCGAGCCCTGCTGAGGCGGGCATGGAACAGCCTCAGCTCGCTGCTCTCCCTGGAGGCAAACAGGTCCACCTGAGGTGTGCCCCAATGGGAGAACAGATCTTGTACTACCTCCGGCAGGAGAGACCACTCGTGGGATGCAGCCCCTATCCGGCTTAGGGCATCGGCCAGGGTGTTGGAGGCTCCTGCCACATGAATGGCTAGGAGATCCGCCTCTAGGCTGTGCACGAGTGACCAAATGCGGAGAGCTTCCTTGCATAGAAGCATGGAGCGCGTCCCGCCCTGGCGGTTTAGATAGTACATGGTCGTGGTATTGTCCGTCTGGACTCGGACCACTTGACCCCGGAAAAACGGAGCAAAGGCGGTGAGAGCTAGGTGGACCGCTCGGAGCTCCAGCAGGTTGATGTGGCATCGGGACTCCCGCGGGGACCAGAGGCCGTGGGCCCGGTATTCCCCAGATGGGCACCCCAACCCATCAGAGAGGCATCGGTCGATAGAGAGACCGTCGGCTCGGTGCTGACAAACGGGATGCCCTCCTGCAGATGAACTGGAGCGGTCCATCGGAGAGTGTTCCACATCCCCTGGGTCACCGTCACTAGCTGGTCCAATGGATCGCAGCGCCAGGACCACTGGCTGGCCAGTCCCCACTGAAGGGGCGCATGTGCCAGCGCGCCCAACAGACCACGCTGGTACAGGCCGCCATGAGACCCAGGAGGCGCAAGAAGTCCCGGGCAGGGCGCGATTGCTCAACCAGAAATGATTGGGCAAAGGAGGAAAGAACCTCGGCCCTGTCCGCCGGGAGCCGTGCTCTGGCTCGAAGAGAGTCGAGCTCTGCCCCGATGAACAGAATCACCTGCTTCGGCTCGAGTTCCTACTTGGCCTCGTTGATAAGAAGGCCGATTTGAGAGCAAACCTGGAGGGCCAGATCTCTGGACCGCTCCACCTCCTGTCTGGAGGGGGCTGCTATCAGCCAATCGTCCAGGTAAGGGTACACTCGGACCCCTCAGCGCCGCAGGAAAGCTGTCACGACTGCAATGCATTTGGTGAAGACCCTGGGAGCTGGAGACAGGCCGAAGGGCATGGCTCGGAACTCGAAAAGGGTTCCTTCCACTCGAAAGCAAAGGAATCGCTGATGTGACGGACGGATAGGGACGTGAAAGAACGCGTCCTGCAGGTTCAGAGAGCAGAACCACACGCCGGGTCCCAAGGATGGTATTATCTGAGCCAGAGTGACCATCCTGAAGGTTCGAGACCTTAGGAACTTGTTTAGGTCGTGTAGGTCGAGAATGGGGCGCCAGCCCCCCGTCCGTTTCGGAACCAGGAAGTACCTGGACACAAACCCCGGGTCTGAGGGAGGGTCCGCCACCTCCCTGATCACCTCCTTTTGGAGGAGGAGAGCGATGTCGGCCCGGTGAGCCGACAGTGAGGCTGCGGATCCCGATGCCCCCCGAGGTGCGACGGCTCTGAAGGGCCGGGCCTGCTTGAATTCCAAGGGCAGGCCTTTTCCCACCACCTCCAACACCCACCTGTCCGTGGTAATAACGGACCAGGCGGAAAGGAAGTGACGGAGCCGTCCCCCCATGGGGGGAACCTGGGGTGAGGTGACGGGGTTGGGGGCAACATCCCTCAACCCATCACTGGGCAGGCTTGGAGGAGGGACCGGCCGAGGGACCTCCTGGGTCTTTACCTCCCTGCTTCCTGTTGGAGGAAGCCGACGGCTTGGGCTTGGGATGCCAAGCTCGTGCCTGCTGGCCCAGACGTTGCTGGGCCGGACGTGCCGCGGGCGCAGAGGGACGAAAGGGCTTAGGCTGTGATTTGCGGCCTTTGTCCTTCTGAGCGGATGAGACCAAGTCCAAGGTAGCATTGGACTTCTCGATCCTCTGCAGGTGACCTTCCACCCCAGGGCCGAAGAGGTCGGTCCCCAAGAAGGGGACATCCGCCAACTTGTGCTGGGTATCCGAAGTGAAGGTGGATATCCTCAGCCAAGCCCGACGACGCATAGCCACTGCGGCCGCCACAGACCTGGCACACGAGTCCCCGATGTCCAAAGCAGTCTGAAGCTGCTGTTTGGCCACTGCCCTGCCCTGGTCCCGCACCTGCCTAACTGTGGTCTGCAGATCCGTGGGAAGATGAGGGACAACCTCGTCCAGGGAGCCCAACAGGGCGTGAGAGAAATGTGCCATAAGGACGGCCGAACTGGCCTGGCGAAGGCCGAGGGAGGACGCAGCGTAGACTTTTCGCCTGGCATAGTCCAATTTCTTGGACTCCTTGTCGGGAGGCTTGTCCACATCCCTAGCGTTCCCGGCACGCCGGAAAACGCTGTCGGTAACTAACCCCTCAGCCGAGGGGTGTTCCGAAAAAACGGACAAGGAACCGGTAGGGACCGCATACTTCCTGGCCATCCTGGCCGAAGGCGCAGGGCAGGAAGCAGGACGCTGCCAGAGCTCCAAGGCTGGGCCCACTATGACCTCGGCCACCGGAAAGACCTCCGTAGGGGAATCCTCTCAGTCCAGAATCTCCGTGAGGGGATACCTGGCCCGCTTAGAAATGGGTTCGAGCTTCATCCCGGTGGACTCCGAGATAAGCCGAAGCAAACCCAGGAAGGACGAAGGGCTATCGTCCACCGACTGTCCCCCTGAGGACTCCAAGTCCATTCGCTTGGAGTAAATTGAGGAATCGTCTTCGGACTCGGAAGAGTCCTCGAAGAGCTGCCTCGGGCCTGAGCCACCCTCCACCTGCCGAGGTCGATTGGGAGTGAGGGTGACAGACAGCCTATGGGGCAGTCTGTGAGCCGACCGAGAATTTTTGGTCGGAGCCCCGAATAACGGCTGTGGAGGTGGAGGTTCCACCGGAATCGGTGGGGCAGCTGGTTTTGGCCGAACAACCGGCCTGGGAACAGGCTCCTCGGCTAAAACGAGGGGTTGTTTCCGCCGCTCGGTGACAGCCACTTAATGGCGAGGCGGCAGCGTCGGCTTGTTCCCGGTCAGAAGGAGCTGCTACCTGGGAGGTCCTCAGCATCACAACGCAATTACGCCGAACCTCCCTTGTCTGAGGAGGAGGAAGAGGACGAGCGCGCGCCCTTGCCATGTTGCCGAGACCGAGACCGCCCATGACGGTGGGATCAGCTGGACGCGAGGAAACCGAGATCGAGAACCTCGGCTTCCCGAGACGGTGCGGGAGGTGTCGGGGAACCGGCACTCCTCGGTTCGGAGGGTTCAACCAAGGCTCCGGAACCAGAGGCACAGACGAGCCAACGGGTCCTCAACTCCCACCGGGGAACTGGGAGAGGGATTTTCGGCTTCTTCCTGCCGACAACCCGTCCAACGGGTCAAGAAAAATCTCGACCTAGCCGACGGAGTCTCGGTCAACTGGCCTGACGGGGACACCGTGAGACCAGTGGCAAGTCAAGAGTCGACCGTCACGCCGACAACCTCGGGAGAGGGGATCTTTCCCGCCCAAGAGCCGACGATGTGGACTTACCCTTGTCTTTTGACCGATAAAGCGGTCCAGAAGAAGATGGACTCTCACCTTTGGTAGAGAGGGTCAGACAAAGCTCCTAAAGAAGCTGAATAAGAGGCACAGAGATAGCGGAACAAATGCGCCTTCAGGTAGAAGCGGCCAGCGCCGCCTCCTCTTGAGGCGATCATCTGCTCGAGCTGATCCGCCCGAGCCACCCGCCCGCGGAAACTGCCGACTGGGCCTCTTTTGACTTCACCGGGCGCTTCTCGGGACGCCCTGGTTGTAAGCAGGCATGCGGGTCTTCGAGGCGTGGGGCGAAAAGAAAACACGGGTATGAGCCTGCGGGTCGTGCTCAAGGCCCAAGCAGTAGACGCTGCGTGGAGTGCGGATCCGTCGAGACATCTTCTGCCCGCAAGGGCATCTCCGAAACCGGAGTCGATTTGTCCATCGCAGCCGTGAGGGAGAAGACCAAGTCTTTTAAGCAAAGAACTTTTAAATCAAATTTCAAGAGTTAGGAACCAGTCTTATCGCAGAGCATTAAGGAGGGAACCTGAGCTCCAAGCCGTAAGGAAGATCTGGCGTCATGGGGCGGAGCCGTGAGTTTTACCACCCGGGTGGGTGGGAGGAGCCAGCTTGAAGACCTTCTGGCAAGATTTAAAGCAGCAAGGATACCTGCCAGACAGTGTGGATGAACAACATATCCATGTCCCTAGAACATACAAACATTACACAGATTACTGCGTCCTAGTGTGTCCAACAGCACTGTCCTGTCATCATGTCCTATGCAATCAGCAGTGTTCACAGCACACTTTATTTCCAAATAATGTAAAATGACAACAGACTAGGCAAACAGAGAGTTCGGCATTTTAGTCCAAGACTGGCATTTAAATGTTTGTTGCCACGTGTTTGTCATCCTGGATAATGTCTGGATAACGTCTCTCAATCGGAGTGAAACAAGCTACTAACACACCGAACGCTGAACCAAGTACAACTGCAGGAGAGTGACTATCAAGCAGTATACTAGTAACACAGCTGAGATACAAAATGCCAATCGCCGAAGGGGATGCTGGTGGAAAGAGACTGGTAAGTGCCTGTAGTTGCAGTGACAATCTGCAGTGTGGTTACAATGACAATCAGCTGATCACTGCAACTGATAAGTTAGCTTGCTCTTCCGCTAAATCAAGCTGCTGTGAAAATGTCAGAGTGGACTAAACCATGAAATTTAGTAGCTGCAAATTAATTCTCTTATACAGTATCTTATTATAGTACCTAGGCTTTAACTATTAGCTAACTTGCTCCCAGCTTATAATTGTAATTAGTTCTTGTATTTGCGCCAGTAGGTATAGCTTGATATCATTTACCTTCCTCTTAAGTTATTTGTTGGCTAGTTCCATTTTGTATTAGTTTTTAAAGTTTACTGCTAACTAATCTTAGCTTGCAGTTTACCCATTTTTAATTTAGTTTTAGTTAATTATAGCTTGAATTATTACTTAAGGTTTTTAATTTATCTAACGTTACCCTTCCTGTGTTCTCTATTATTCATTTACTACTATTATTCTTCAATGCTTTGGTTTCTGTCTTTCTTTTGACTTTTACCTTTTTACTGTTTTTGTGCTTTCTTCTTCTGCGCTGTTGTTTTCTCCACTATGCTGTTTATGTTTATGGTATTTTTCTATCTCCCCTCTCCCTTTATCTCTTTTCCACAATTTACTGCGAACTCCTCCTTTTCCTTTTATAGCTGCTCCCCCACCTCTTTCCCTACTTTCCCCTCTTCCTATTGTCCTCCATTTCCCTTGGTGTCTAATTCTCCCTGCTCCTTGGCTACACTTTGAATCTCTCTGGTGTTTTTTTTTTTTTTAACTCTTCTCTCCCCGTTTTCTCCTCTATTTCCCTCCAACCCCCTCCTCCAAGCATCACCCTAGTTCTTTTAAGCTGTTTTTCACTTTGCTACTACTGCTGGCAAGTGACATTTAATTTAATCTTGCTCTGAACGGGCGTCCACCTCTAACCTCTCCCGTGGGAGCTGTGCCTTCTCCGGCGGCTCTTCCACGGCGACCTGCCTGACTGCCAGCCAGCCCAGAGACCCAGAGGCCACTTGCCTTGAATGGGCGTCCTCCTCCAACCTTTTCCATGGGAGCTGCACCTTCTCCGGCGGCTCTTCCACGGCGACCTGCCTGACTGCTAGCCAGCCCAGAGACCCACAGCCACTTACCCTGAAGGGGCATCTGCCTCCAACCTCTCCCTTGGGAGCTGCGCCTTCTCCAGAGACTTCCACGGCAACCTGCCTGACTGCCAGCCAGCCCAGAGACCCACAGGTCACCAGCCCTGAACGGGCGTCCTCCTCCAACCTCTCCTGTGGGAGCTGCGCCTTCTTTGGCGGCTCATCCACGGTGACCTGCCTGACTGCCAGCCAGCAGAGAAACCCATAGGCCACTTTCCCTGAATGGGCATCCGCCTCCAACCTCTCCCGTGAGAGCTGTGCCTTCTCCGGAGGCTCTTCCATGGCGACCTGCCTGACTGCCAGCCAGCCCAGAGACCCATAGGCCACTTTCCCTGAATGGGCGTCCACCTCTAACCTCTCTCATGGGAGCTGCACCTTCTCTTGCGGCTCTTTCGCAGTGACCTGTCCGACTGCCAGCCAACCCGGAGACTCATAGGCCATTTGCCCTGAATGGGCGTCCGCCTCCAACCTCTCCCATGGGAGCTGCGCCTTCTCCAGAAGCTCTTCCACGATGACCTGCCTGATTGCCAGCCAGCCCACAGACCACTTACCCTAATGGGCATCTGCCTCCCACCTCTCCCATGGGAGCTGCACCTTCTCTTGCGGCTCTTTCGCAGTGACCTGTCCGACTGCCAGCCAACCCGGAGACTCATAGGCCATTTGCCCTGAATGGGCGTCCACCTCCAACCTCTCCCGTGAGAGCTGTGCCTCCTCCGGTGGCTCATCCACAGTGACCTGCCCGACTGCCAGCCAGCCCACAGACCCACAGGCCACTTGCCCTGAATGGGTGTCCGCCTCCAACTTTTCCGCCGGCTCTTCCACAGTGACCTGTCCGACTGCCAGCCAGCCCACAGACCCACAGGTACAGATACAGAGATACAGCCAGACCATTGGAGCTACCGGGCTTGAACCTTGGTGCTTTCTGTCTCCACTGGCTGATTTGGTTCTGTATCTCAGTTCCTCAGCCTTGCTTGGACACGTCACCTTTCTCCTGCCCTCTTATTCGCTACTGCTTTCATCTCCCTAAGCTGCTTAGTTTGCACGAACTTTTATATTGCTGGGTTGTATTTACTGCTCTGTATATATTTTGTCTACTTTCCCATTTGCAAATTATACTGCAGAGCCACTAGAGGGCAACAACTCAGTTAACTTGCTGCTGCTGGCAACTGTTACCGTCCACCGCTACTCACAGTAACTTTACTTCTGCCGGTGCCACTGATCTACACCCTACTGCTGATTAGTATACCTTGATCTCTTCTTGCTCCCTCAATCCATACAATATGCCCACCCTTCCTTCACCCCCCCTCCTTCTCATTCTTCTATCAATTTTATCTACCTCAGCTCCGCACTCTCCTCAGTCTAATAAACCTTTCTCACCTTTCCCCTCTGCTCTCCTAGCCCCTACCTTTATCCTAGCCATAACTCCTACACCCCCTCAAATACTCTGGTCTCACTTTCCTCATCCCCCCCCCCGCTACTATATTCTCAGCACCTAGCCACCTTGCTTTCCTTCACCTCATCTTCATCTCACCTACCCCCATCCCCCAAATACTTCCCAAATCCTCGGCCCGTCACAAATCCCCTAAACTCCACTCCCTCATGATAGCATTCCTCTTACTTGCATCAGGTAATGTTCATCCCAGTCCTGGCCCCACTACACCAACCTCTGCCAGTTGCAGTCCTTCCACTAACGTATCAACTTCCCACACCCCTTCTGCCCTCCCCAAGGGCCTGAAAGTCCTCCACTTAAACATCTGCAGTCTCATCTCAAAAACTGACCTTTTACATCCTATGGTAATCTCCCTCACACCTGATATTCTAATTTTAATGGAAACTTGGTTAAACACTAAAATACCTGACCTCGCCATTAATATCCCAGGTTATTCTATAATCAGGCAGTATAGGACTGGCAGGGGTGGCAGAGTAGCCATGAATATCCTGTTCTCACTTCAGTTCACAACCATTCTATCATCCTCATTACCCTCCACCTATGAAGCACTTGTAGTAAACATTACCTTGCCTTTTTCCTCACCTATCTTCATAGCCAGCATCTACTGTCAGCCTGGTTCCAAGGCTTCTGATACTTCGGATCTCATTACCTCCATAACCTCCCTTTCACATGAAGGTAAGCTATATATCCTTGGTGATGCAAACCTAAACTGGCTATCACCAACAACTGCCAAGACATGAAATGACATCACGGCTCTCAGTCTCTCCCAACTCATTCTGGAACTCACCCACATAAATCATAAAACCCTTAACCACTCCCTGATAGACTGGGCTCTCAACCCCACCAAGTCATTAAATCAGGCATCCTCCCGGATGTCCTCCGTGATCATCACCCAATCTTCGTAGTCAGGAAAGTCCACAGACCACAACCGCCACACAAAATTCTGCAACTCCGCTAATTCAGCTCCTTAAACCTTAATCCCCTTCTTAATGTACTGGCCAGCTCCGATTGGTCCCCTATTGCCTTTGCCCCTTCAATTGACCAAGCCCTCACTTATTTTAAAGATAAATTTCTAACTACATGGAACTCCTACGCTCCATTCAAATGCACTAGAGTTTGTGGCAACCATCATCCCTGGTCTCCCCTGAGTTACTGACCGACCCTGGAGGAAACATAAGGCCTCCCAGCTTCCCCCAGACTATGCCAGCTACCGCATGTTAAGAAATGCCTGCACAAAAGCTACCAGACTTGCCAAGTCTGAATATTTAAAATAATCTTTTCTCAAAAACATCAATTCCCCCTCCAAATTCTGGAAAGTGGTCCATGCCCTATTATCTCCCTCCACATCTGCCTCCCCAGTACTTAAAATAAACAACTCATTGGTCTCCAAACCATGCGCAGTGGCTCAAGAGTTTACTCCTATTATACCTCCTGTGCCACAGTACTTCTAAAGGCTCTCCCCTCTAACTTCCCCATCCTCCCACACCCAGCACTCAACCCCACTGCACCCACCCTTCCTTCTCCTTTTCTGCTGTCTCCCCAGAGGAAACACTAAAGGCCCTTCTCTCTCTTAATCCTTCTAAAGACTCATCACCGGATGACCTTGGCCCTAAACTTCTCTACCTTTCAGCTTCTGCTATAGCCTACCCTCTCTCCCCTTAATCCTAAATCTCTCCTTCTCGTGCTCATCTGTCCCTTCATCCTGGAAATATGCGCTGGTCCTCCCTCTCCCAAAGGGTGGTGACCCCTCCTCCCTTGCAAATTTTCACCCAATCTGCCTCATCCCTGCCCTTGCTAAGCTCCAAGTATACCCGGTCCTCTCTCAACTAACAACCTTCCTTGATGACTCTTCCTTTTTCACCCCGTTCCAATCTGACTTTCGGAAGAGCCACTCCACTACCACCTCCCTACTCAGGCTCACTGACTCCATCCTCACCGGGATGGATAATGGCCTCATTACCACTGCCATCTTTGTCAACGTCACCAAGGCTTTCGACACAATCTCCCATGCCCTACTTCTTGACTTCCTTATAGCTGCTGGGTTGTCTACTTCTGCCCAAAACTGGTTTAGAGCTTACCTCTCAGGCAGAACAACATCAGTCAAGATCCATGATACAATCTCTTCCCCCTCCCTATTTCCACAGGAGTACCACTGGACTCGGTGCTTGGATCCATTCTCTTTTCCATCTTCCTAAATGACTTGCCCTCAGTATGCTCCCCCGCCTCCTCTATCCATCTGTATGCCGAAGACACCGTCCTGTTCTCCTCTGGCAAATGCCCCGCTGATGCAGCAACCACCCTTCAGCATGACTTCCACCAGGTTCAGCTATGGTTTGCCTCACATCAATATTCCTAAATGTCAAAAAGACTGTCTCCATGACCTTTGGCACCAGGCAGAGACTCTCTAGGCTCCACCCTTTACCTTCTTTCCATACCCTTGATGGGACAATCCTAGATGACACCTCCTCATTGAGATACCTTGGGGTTTAGTTGGACCAACATCTTAATTTCTCTAGTCACACTGACACCATCCTGAAAAAACTGCGCTCCAAGCTTGGTGCCTTAGTCAGGAACTGTAGTCGTATCCCTCCTACGGCACTGCATGAACTAGTCCTGAAGATGATCCTCCCCATTTTCGACTATTGTGATGTAGTCTATGGTGCCGCTCCCAAATCCTCCCTAACCAGATTGGACACACTCTCTTTCTGCCATTTTGCCCTTGATGCTACATCACACACTCATCACTGTGATCTGTACCATGCCCTATCCCTTTCCCCCGCTTTCCAACAGGCGCCTCACTCATTGTCCCAAACTCACTTCTAAGTTTTGGTTAGAACTTCCCTCCTATCTCTCATACTCACTCTCCCCCCCAACCCACTCCCTCAGATTCTCCGACACTGCACTTGTTGGTCCCCTGTCTAACCACTCTCATCGGTCAGTCAGTCAGGCTTTGCACATTGTTTCCTGCAAATCTGGAACACCCCCCCCAAAAAAAAATATGGCACTCCTCCTACTCCCTTGCCTCTGCCCCTACATAACTTTCTCTCATCTAACTGCTCCTGCTCTAACACTCCTTAACTATCCTCCTATACCTCTGCTCCTCTCCATGACTCACATCCCCTATTAAACCTTCCTCCCCCCCACCGAGCCAACTTCTCAGCATGCTCTCCTCTCCCTTCACCGCTTACCCCCTCATTCCTACCCCTAACCTTCTTCCATTACCAACCTGCCTCTGCTTAGTTTCAACCTCTGGCAGGGTTCTCAGCATCCTGGAGGAGTCTAGAACTGGGCAAGCCTCCTCCTCCTTTCTACCCAACTTGTCCTCGCCTAAATCTGCCCTCCGTCAGGATTCTTAGCATCCCGGCAATGTCTACTCTCAGGTAAGTTTCTTCTCTCCCTCTTTTTCCTTTCCTTTTCCATCCCCCCATTCCCTCTGCCCAACTTGTCCTCACCTAATTCTATCCCCTTGCAAGGTTCTCTGCATCCTGGAGGGGCCAGCACTGAGCAATTACTCTTCCTTCACTCCCCTTCCCCCTCTATCCTTTCTACCCAACTAGTCCTCACCTGATTCTGTGCTCTGGCAGGGTTCTCAGCATCCTGGAGAGACCTAGTCTTAGGCAAGCTTCTTCTTTCCCATCATCCTTTCTGTTTTCTCTTCCCAACTTGTCCTCACCTAGTTCTGCCCTCTGGCAGGGTTCTCAGCATCCTGGAGGGGTCCAGCACTGGGAAATGACTCCCCTTTCCCCTCCCTCCTTTCTACCCAACTCGTCCTCGTCTGACTCTGCTCTCTGGCAGGGTTCTCAGCATCCTGAAGAAGTCTAGTCTTAGGCAAGTTTCTCCCACCCCTCCTCTTTACCATCCCCTCTATTATCTCTACCCAACGTGTCCTTGCCTACTCCTGACCCTTATTCTAAGTCCTCGCCTCATTCTGTCACTGGCAGTGATCTCCGCACTCTGAAGGGGCCAGTTCCAGGTATGACTCATCCTTTCCTACCCTATCCCTTACTCCCACCTCTCTCCTGCCCCCCTCTCTACCCACCTGCACTTAAACAAATGAATTAGTTCACTTGAGCTAATAACCTGCACTTTTTGTTCTGTCTGAGGTGCTCCCAGATTGCACTAGCCCTGTGTTAACTTGCCCCTTGCAACTGATTTTTTGCTCATTTTGCTCTGGTAATGTTCCCCTTATCTTTATCCTCTCCTTTCCCCAGCTGGTTTCCCATGTCTACCACTCTACCCTCCTTGATGTCCCCTCACTGCACCGCATTCATTCAATAATTGTTAAATAATCTGCCTGTTAACTGTGATCCATTCCTGCAAGGAGTTGGCTCCAAGGCTACAATAAATTTCTGTACTATGTCCCTCAGATATGCCACTTGTAATTAAATGCATATTCCACAGGTATGATATATTTAACTGTATGTTATGTCACAAATGTGATTGTATGATTATTGATATTTTTAACTGTATGTTTTGTTACAAATGTAATTGAATGTTTAATTTCTTGGATATGTTAAATGGTAAACTGTATGTCTAATTCTTCATCCAATTGTAACACTCCCCCCCGAGATGAACAACTTGTTGTTCAGTGTGCCTTCCTAGTGAAACACTTCAGTAAATAAATAAATAAAATAATTCCAGCCCCTTCACTACTTCATCTTGATAACTTCCCAAAGGTTTCAAAGTTGCCCATTTAAACATCCATAGTCTTTCCCCCAAAACTGACCACCTACAGCCTATCATGCTTTACACACAGTCGGATGTTCTAGTTATATCTGAATCCTGGCTCTCCTCCAGGGTACAGGATTCTGCTGTAACTATACCTGGCTACACTACAGCTAGGCAAGATCACACAAAGGGGGGTGGTGTTGCAGTTTACCTTCCCACTTGAATCCAATTTTTGACTGCTCTTGCTGTTTCCTCCCCCTCTGCTCATGAGCTGCTGCTTCTTAAATTTGCTTCCTTTTTCTGTGCCCATCTTTATTGCTGGGCGTTACTATTGCCCTGGTACTTCCCTGCCTTACTTACTGAGGTTCTTTCATTCATCTGTTCTAACTCTTCCAGAGGTGAGCTATATATTCTTTGTGACTTTCATATAAATTAGCTCTCCCCTAGCACTAACAAAATTGCTCAAAATGTAGTCACTTCATTTGACTCAATTGATTTCTGACCTCACTTGTTTAAATTTTTTTTTAACTTATTCTTTTCCTCCTTACCGCCCCAGTCATTTCACTCACACCATCCAGATGCCGAGGAGTCTGCCCCTAGAGTGCAGCGCTACTCCGGGAATTCTAGAGGCCCAGATAACTCCCCAGGTGGGTCAAGGAAGGTTCCCCCACTTACCTCCTCAACTTGCAGAGGAGTGTGTGCCTACATAGCAGAGTCTGTCCTTTGGCCTTGTGGATGTACGAGGCTGGAGGGATCATTACCTAGGACCGATGGGGATTTTTTTCCTTGTTACTGCTGCAACCGCCCCTCTACCAACGACTTGCTAGGCAGGCCAATGAGACAGAGGTGCGCAGAGACGCGTCTCTGCTCAGGCCCTCAGACAACGTTGGTCCCTCCTCCTTCTTTGCTTCCCCCTAGCTGCACTGCCAGATGCCTGTGACCACTGGGAGGTGGCAGTGTTGCAGCGGAGATAGATCCTACCCCCCTCCCCAGAGAAGGAGAGCAAGCCACTCAGGCGCTCAATCCTTCTCTCTCCCCTGGCCGACCCCCGGCGGCCTGAGTCTGTTCCCGAACACTGATTGCCAGTGTGGTACGAGGTGTGGCGTCCAGCCCCTCAGCGCCACTGGGCCGGCAATTGCCTAAATTTTAAATCACTGTCTGATAGACTGGATTCTCTCATCTCATCCACATCGTGTTGTGGATGCCAGAGTCCTTCCTGATGCCCTCAGTGACAATCATATGGTTTACTGTGTGCGCAAGATTCATCATGCTAAGGCCCTCCCTAAATTTATCCATCTTAGGGCCTTTAGGTTTCTGGACTTATCCTCTCTTCTAGCTGACCTTATGGCTATAGAACAGCCAATATTAATTCTGCCCTACAATACCATCACCCCAAATTGATGGCTGTATGGGATTGCCATGCTCCCCTGAGAAAATCCAGAGTATGGGGCTCTCATTCTCCTTGGATTACAGGTGAGGTGATGACTTGCCTCCAATGTACAGACCTTGCCTGGCGTTCTTTCAAGATCACTGGCTCCCCAACTGCTTTGGCACACTACAGTTTCCTTTGTAATGCCTGCACCAAAGCTGTAAGACTGGCAAAAGTGTGAATATTTTGCTTCCATACTTCAGAACAACTTTAATCACCCCTCCAAATTTTGGAAAGTTATCCACCCTCTTTTCTCCACTCCGACCCAGTCACCCTTCCCTATTCTTAAGCTGGGTGACTCCCTCATCTCTCATTCTTCTACTGTTGTCCCTTCCTTTAACTCCTACTTTACTACCTGTGCCCTTTCTTTCATCTCTTCCTCCCCCTCTTCCCTTCCCCCATCTGTACCTCCTCCCCCTTTAATCTCTCTCTTTTTCCTTCTCTTTTAGCTTCATCTCTGCTTTCCTTAAGTGCTTGCTTGCCCTTAATCCTCACAAAGGTGATCTGATCACATCTGCCATCTTGCTAAAGCTTTGACACGGTGGCAAACCCCCTTCTTTTGGACATGCTTAAAGCAGTGGGTCTTTCTGACTCTGCAGTCAGCTGATTCCGTTTTTACCTTGTGGGTCTCGAGCTGTCTGGACAGGTAGCTCAATTTCATCTCTGTTCCCTATCTGCTCACGTGTCCCTCAAGGGTCTGTCCTGGGTCGTATTCTCTTTTCCATATTCTTACATGACCACCCCCGTCTGTTCTTCTGTGTTCATTCATATGTATGCTGATGATGCAGTCCTTTTTGCATCCAGCTCCTCTTCCTGTGATCTTACCTCACAATTGCAGCTGGATTTTGACAACATTCAGTGCTGGTTCTAGTCTAACCAGTTAACTCTCAATGCCAGAAAACACAGTTTTTATGACTTTTGGCACCCATCAGGGGCTTTCCAGACTCACCCCTCTCCATGTATTTCACACCCTTTATGGTGCTATTATTGAGGATGTATCCTCTTTTAAAGTACCCTGGAGTTTGGCTTGACCCTCATCTTGATTTTTCGGTTCATAATGCTGCCATTCACCAAAAGCTCCACCCCAAACTTGGTGCTGTATACAGGAACAAAGCAAGTATTCCGCTTCCTGTTCACTGGAAGATTGTTTAAAAGATGATTCTCCTGATCTTTGATTATGATGACTTATACTATGGTTTATACTACGGTTTTAGGACAGCAGACGGCGATATGACCATAGCTGCTACCCCCACTTCTCAGTGGATCGATCTGTAAATATAACTGTTGTTAAAGTAGTCATCAAGTTTGGATTTGAACTCCAAGAAAGTGGTTTGGTTTAGTACATCCTGAGAAATTTGTTCCTTAATCTAATCACCTTGGGTAGAAAAATCTGCAGCGGTGCACCCAAATCCTCCCTTGCCAGACTGGACCCACTCTTTCACTTTTTCTGTCATTTTGCTTTAGACTGTTCTCCTCATACCCACCACTGTTCACTCTACTCTGCCCTTTCTCTCCCCCCTCTCTTGATGCTAGGTGCCTTTCCCATTGTGTTTCCTTTATTTGTAAATTCTGGTTTGGTGCTCTTCCCTCCTACCTTACATCCCCCTTATCCTCTCCCCCTGTTTCTAGCTACCCTCTCCGCAGTAGTTCTTCACATTCCCTCGTTATTCCTACTAGAAAAACTACTGCAGGTCAGTCTGCTTTCTCTTATTTTCCTAAGCTCTGGCCCTACCTTCCCCTGTCAATTCACTCTGCTTCTGCTTTCTCCTTACAGTCTCTTCTTCATGACTTTTTTTCTCCCTCTTGTAACTGTCACTGACCCTTTTACTCTATATCGCACTTTATACTCATTCCCTCCACCAATAGTTTGGCTTGTTCTATTACACTGTTCATTATTTGTAATGTATTACCCTTGCCACCAAGTGTGCATATCTTTATACTGTTGTTTTTGCTTCTGTTTTATTGTACTGTTTATGAGTCTTCCACTTACCCTTTACCCCAGGACGCATCTGGAAATGAGCTGTTATCAGCTCAGTAAGTCTTTTCTGGTGAAACTTTTGAACTAACTGTATGCAGATGACATGACGCTCTATGCCTCTGGATTCTCTGCCTCTGATCTCATGGCTGAACACAAACAGGTCTTCACCAACATCCAGCACTGGTTCTGGGCTATTCAACTAGCCCTCACTGCCATCCTCCATCATTTTTGGCACAAGGCAGAACTTGGCAAGGCCCACCCCATTCCCTCCTTCCATATCCTTGATGATGTTGCAATTAAGGAAGTTTCTTTAAATATTTTGGGGTCTGGCTGCATCGTCTCGATTTTTCAGTTAATGTGGATGCCATCCACCAGAAGCTTCACCCCAAACTGGGTGCATTTTACAGGAATAAAGTAAGTATCCCGCTTCCTGTCCTCAGAGAGATCATCTTGGGGATGATTCTCCCTATCTTTGACTACAGTGACATTATTTACAGTGCTGCAGTCAAATCCAACTTAGCCAGACTGGACCCACAATCACTAAATCTGCTGCTTTGCCATGGACAGCCCCCCGAGAACTCACAACTGCTCCCTTTACTCCTCCCTCTCCTTTCCCTCCACTGATGCTAGGCAACTCGCTAACTGTGCTACTTTCATCTCCAAATTCTGGTTTGGTCCCTCCACCCTTATCTTTACTTTCTCCTCAATTCAACCCTTCTGCCTCCTACTCTCTTCGTAGGTCTGGCCCTTGCTCTCTTGTGCCCCCTTCCGTAAAAGTCTCCGTTGGACAAGCTGCATTCTTCTACTGCTTCCCCAAACTATGGGGCTCCCTCCCTCCCTCCCCATTCATACTGCTCCTTTCTCCCACTCACCAACGTCTCTCCTCTGTGAATTCGCTACTCATGCTTACAGTTGTCTTTGATCCTGTGCTGTATTTTGCTGCCCTACAATTAACTCCCCCACTGCCCCGCCCCAATTCATTTCCCCCTACTGACCCAGTTTCGTCCATCTTTCCCTGTTAAACAAAGTACCAACATCACGTCATTCACCCTTCAAATTGCTTCCCTCTGCACTTTAATACCAAACCTTGTTCATACTCCAGTTGTGTTCCAGTTTGCACTTATATTACTCGTTGCTCTGCCTAACTCATCTTTTGTTAATTTTTGTTGCCACTTAATTGTTGATCTTATATTTTTGATTTCTGATTCAAGTGACAGACTGTTGTAACTTATTGCTGTACTTATTTCCCTTCTCCCTCCAGGATGCATCTGGAAACAAACTATTTTAGCTCAATATGTCTTTCCTGGTAAATATGCTGAAATACATAAATAAAACCATATATTTCAGTTCAGGAATGAAGTAACAGTACAAACAATGAGTATATTGATATTTTTTTTCCAGAATTACATTATTAAAAAAACTAAATGATGAAAATCTTTACCTTTCAAAACATCTTTCTATATGTATATGCGTAGTGTGTGTGTGTGTGTGTATATATATATATATATATATATATATACACACACACACATACACACACACATATTTTGTTTCCCTAGGAGTGCGGTAGTGCTCATATAGTTAGGGCTGAGTAGAATGTTTAATGTTAAATCCCTAACTTTGCACCTTAATAACTCTGCCCATTTAATAGAACTGCATGAAATTTTGCATGTATAGGCTGGGGGAAAGATCTCTCTTTTTTTTTTTATAATAAAATTTATATTAGGCATGAGGACATTTATACATTATACAAGACATTTTACATATATATATATATATATATATATATACACACACACACACACATATATATATATATATATATATTTGTTTAGTTTATATAATTATACATTGGACTTTAAAAAAAAAAAAAAACTCTCACCCGGCATCAGGAATAATCACATGAACTAGACAAGTCTCGTTTTAACATTTCTCCAGTATTGATTTGATTAGCTTCAGGGAACAAAGTCTGAATAAGTGCATAACTGATACACAATTAATTTTCTCCATTTTGTATCAAATACCTCCACTCTATCCCGTACTCTGGCGCCATCCTCTCCATCCTATATATATATATATATATATATATATATACTGTATATATCTTGTCAAGTTTAGCCACTCTCCCTTAGTTGGCAGCCTATTCGTTCCCCATAGTCTGGTTATTACCTTTTTTGCTGCCAATATTAGCAATGTAGTTTGCAGGTATACATTCTTCTCTACTTTTAGACCAAATGGGGTAGTAGCTGTCAGTATATACCCAGAGGTAAAAAGACCTGGGTTTTCATATATTACCACCAGCTCCTGCACCACCTCCCCTTCCCAATAAGGACCCAGCATGCTGCAATTCCAAAATATATGAGTCTGGTCTGCATGTACTGCTCCACATCCCCTCCAGCACTTTCCTTCAGGATCGCCTGTAAAACTAGCTACCACAATAGGAGTGCAGAAAAATCTATATCATAATTTCCATGCAAACTCTTTCCAATATGTGGGGGAAAGATCTCTTGATTTGACAAGTTTTGTTTCAGTCGGATGCCCAGATTACGAGATCTGGATAGTGCAAAAAGTGGAATAAATAAGGTTTTTGATCTTTTTTTTTTTTTTGCTCTCACCTACAGCCCAGATGGTTTGGAATTTTGTTCTTTAATTTTCAGGGTAAAAAGACGCTTGTCCTAGAAAGAGGCACTTTTTGGGTTTCTGAAGAAAATATTAAATGGTTCCCGAGTTACAAGGATTTCAAATTTCGATTCTGAGCATGCTTGGTAAAGTCCTTCATTTTTATGTCCGATGCAAAAGAAACATTTCTGGCTCAAGAAAGGAGAATCTTCTTTCACGAACCAAAATGCTTCTTTCACGAGAAAACAACTGTACTTTCGTATAGCACCCATTTTGTTTTTCATTACAAAAAAAAAAAAAAATTGTAAACCATAAAAATGATGCACTGGAGAAAAACATAGGAATCTAGCTAAACAGGACCCATTTAGCTCAATTCTGGAGTTTGGTTTTTGAAAATCTATCCTGAAATACGGGTTTGGGACATCCCTAAAATAGTGGGTGAAAGGCTTAGTGAGGTTTCTCAGTTCTTCTTTTATCAGCAACAATTATTCTTTTGTGAGCCTCACAAAAGAAGAATCTCAGCTCACAAAAGAAGAAATTTCTTGTTTTGTGAGAGAAGATTCTGCTTTCGTGATCTTCTTTTGTGAGCCCACATGAAAGAAGAAAATCTGCTCACAAAAGAACTTTGTATGGAAAAACAACTTCTGTTTATAACAAGGCCATTTAGAAAATTTTTTACCCCAGATGTTCAACATGGCTTTTTCTTGACCATACCTCATGAACCAAGAAGGTGACATTTTTCAAACCAGTACCAGAAGGAGGTTTCATGGTCGTTTTGCAACATTACCTTTCGGCAGGATTTGAAAAATGTCACCTGACTGGTTAACAAGGTGGGGTCATAAAAAGCTGTGTTGAAAGTTTTGGGACAAAATACTAAAAAACGAAGGGCACTGTGCATCTATATCTGTAGCTGCACAGAAGCGCAGGGCTCAGAGGTCCCTGCATTTCCACAACTAGAAGGACTCCTCACTTAGAGCGGAAGCTTCTGTGCCAAGATGCATATATGTGCACGCAGCCTGCTGGACTCCACACCTGACACAGGGCCCAAAAGGCCTGCGTATCGCTAGCTGCACAGAGGCGCAAAGACTTCTCACCTGGTGCAGGGCCAGGAGGGTCCTGTGTCAGCAACTGTAGCCACACAGTAGCATAGGACCCAGAGGGCCCTGTGCTTCTGCAGCCAGACAGATCTTTTTACGCAGCTCCGAAAGGGACCTGCATGAATGAGGATACGATTGTACTATCTCAAAAAGAAAGAACATATATATTGCAAAAAACTGTGTTAATGCACCAGTTAGGGTTCAACTTAAAGCAACAAAAGTAGGGAAATGAGGTGAGAGGGCTTCCAACCCCAACCAGCAAAAGGCCAAGAATACACAAGCAACCACAGACAGCCATCAGCATGTAAGACAAACATCATGCAACTATTTCCAGATGTCACAAAATACACCCATCATAAAGATCCAGTTATTTTGCAGCCCTGGGTACACATGGAAAGTACAGGACAAAACACACACTTCTGGCTGCAGACAGAAATCCAGCAATTGAGAAGTCCATCTAGCTGCAGAAGTGCAGGGTCCAGAGAGCCCTGCATGTCTGTGTGGCTACAAATGCTGACACAAAGTACCCTCTGGGCCCTGCAGCAAGTACTCACATGTGGTTGCAGAAGCACAGGACCTTGTGGGGCCTGTGCTTCCGCAGTCGCAAATACAAATCTATGATACCCACATTACAACACTGCTTTTATCTGCAGACGCGCTTCTGCAGCCAATGATCAACATGCACAGTGTAAGACATATACAGCCAGTTGCGGCTGTAGAAGCATGCAACTGCAAATACACAGGCAGACTGCAAAACATAACATACCCACTTCTGCAGTCACACTGTAATGTTTCTACACAGCACTGATGCAGTATTTTTTTTTTTTTTTAAGTGCAGTGTGTTGTATGCGTATGTTTGAAGGTACCAAATAAGATATCGAAGAAGTGGCACTAGATTTATGTCATGTGGAAACTGTTGTATGTTTGTCTTACCTGATGAAGGCTGTCTATGGTTGCTTGTGTGTTTTTGTCTGTTTGCTGCTGCTGTGTGTGTGTGTATGTGTAAAATGACAAGAACAAATCTAGAAACTTCATTGAGAAGTTACCTGTACTGAATTCCTAGAACTGCACAGTCGTTTGCTGGATCTCATTACCAAAGCAAAAAAGCCTCATTACCTGCAAAATCAGGGACTATTTCATGTATACATGTTGTTATTTTATGATTTTAAACAAATAATTTCTGTAAAAAAATATTAAAAATGTTTCACTTTACATATTGCTCGGTATTACTCGGTTCTTTGAAAGGTGGAAGAGAGCACTAGGCCCATCGGGACCACCTTCCCTACACTAGTAGGGAGTATTGTCAGCTATCCATACCTAAAAAATAAGTGTTCAATGCATACTTGAATCTATTAGGTTCTTTTATATCTACTATATGTTGTGATAAAGTATTCCAAAGGGATGCTGCCCTGACCGTGAAATAATTTTTGCGTTTATTAGTATTAGCTCTGTGAAATCTAATTTTTTTTTATGGCATCTTCAATTTTCGGGTTTTTCAGCCATAATGATATTACAATGTGCCTTAAGTTTTTGGTAATTTAATATATTAAATAATAGGAGTAAACCACCCCATTCCTTCTTTGTTGTAAATCATAGAGACCCAGAGATGTTAAACTTTCTTTATAGGGTGAGTTTTTTAACCTTGGTATTAATTTAGTAGTTCTTCTCTGCATACTTTCAATTAGTGTTTTATCTTTGTGTAAAATGGGGCCCAAAAGGAGACTGCATAATCTGTATGTTGAGAAATAAACAATGTATATAGGGGAATGATACAGTGTTAGTTCCTGGTAATAAAATATCTTTTAATGGCAGATAATATATGGTTTCCTGTTTGTACAGTCTTTCTGCAGTGTTCACTAGGAGACAATAAATCATTAACTATTATACCCAAATCCCTTTCTGAACAAACTCCATTAATGGTGGTATTATTCGGTATGTAATCACTATTAGGGTTTTTTGTTCCTAGATGAATAACTGCACATTTTTCTAGGTGAAAGTTCATCTTGTTTAGTTTTGCCCACTGTTCAATTTTCAGCAGGTCAATTTGTAGTTGTTGAATCTACGTTTGATGAAATTTTGATGTCATCTGCAAATTTACTGAAGTGGCAAGCTATACCATGACGTAAATCACCTACAAAGATTCCAAACAGAGTTGTCCCCAAAACGGAGCCCTGAGGCACCCCACTGCTAACTGGTATCTCGTTTGATACAGTATCAGATAACTTGACCTGCTGAGTTCTGTTGCACAACCAATTATCTATCCAAGTTACAGTATGTTTATTTAACCCTAAGTTTAGCATTTTATCTATTAGATGGTTATGTGATACACAATCAAAAGCTTTGCTGAAATCTAAAAATATAACATCAGTAGGACTATTGTTATCTATACTACTGCTTACAGTTTCATAAAAAGTGATTACATTTGTGGCGCAGGATCTCCCTCCCAATACAAAACCATGTTATGTTGGATCTGTGATACCTTTTTAAGTTAATTCTTGTCCGATTTTATTTTTAAGCACTTTCTCCATAATTTTACAAACTATTGAGGTTAGACTAATGGGACAGTACCTTACCTTAGATGCTTTATTTCCTTTTTCTATGTATTGGTACCACAGTAGCAGTTCGACAGTCATCTGAAACTGATCCTGTGCGGTATGATTTATTAAAGATTATAGTTAATGGGGGTAACAATTCGTCTATGGTTTGTTTAATGAAGTATGAGTTAATACTATCCAGCCCAGGAGACGTATTATTTTTAAGTGTTAATGCAGCCGATTTGATTTCTTCAGGTCTAATTTTCTGTACTGGATCATTGTTAGATATTGTTCTGTAAATAACATTTTTATGGCTAAAAACTGAACTAAAGTAATCACTGAATATATCTGCAATCTATTCCCTGTTTATTTCAGCCCCATTTTCAGACAGTGAAGTAATAGAGTTGTCTATCTTTTTATTGGAATTTACATACGAGTAGAAAGCTTCAGTGTTTACTTTTGACATTGCTAGTTTAAAACTATGTTTCTTCGCTCCTTCTTGATTAAGGCTTTTGTAATTTTAACCTCTTTTTTATATGTGATTTTAGCTTCATTTGTTTTGAGTTTTTTCATTTCGTGAAATGTTTTTCCTTTTTTTTTTGTATTTGTTTTTTGATTTTCATAGTCAGCCATGGGGGGGGGGGGGAATTTACCCTTGTTGTTACCTACTTTTCAAATTGGGATGTACTTTTCTAGTTCATACACCGTGTTTTTAAAGATCATCTAACAATCATTGGTATTTAAGCTGGACAGGTTTGCATCCCAATCTATATTTTGTAGTACTGTATTTTTAGATAATCCCCTTTAGGGTAATTAAATCTAAAGGAAGTATGACTGATATTGCATTTTGTTTTACTCAAATTGAATCTGACCATACAATAATCGTTGTTCCCAAACAGTTTTATAACTTATAGGATGGAGATATCATTTGACATACTGGTTAAAACTATGTAAAGTAAACTGTTGTCCCTAGTAGGGTCAGATACCATTTGATCCAATCCAGAGGTTATTATTGTATTCAAAAACAAAGTTTCATATTTATTACATGCAGTTAAGTTACGACAATCAATGCCGGGGAAGTTTAAGTCCCCAACTATAATGACCTCTGATTCCTTGGAAAGCTCAACTAATATTTTAATCAAAGCAGCAAGCCATTTTTATAAGCATAATAAGTCACTATAGAGTGTGCTTTAAAGGATTTCAATGCACTTCCCAGCATGGCAGCTAGTCCTTGTCTGGAGGGGAAGGGCATCACGATGGGCAACTACAACAACCTCTGTGGTGGGCCACAGAGCCCTGCTCTGTCACAGGGAGTACACAGCATGGCATCTGCCCCCCACTGGGTTTCAGCAGAAGGCAGGTGGGTATAGGCACCAGCAAAGTGATCAACTCAATGATAAGAATATGCTGGGGAAGGAAATATCCAACACTGTCAACATGACATCCTGATCCTCTTGGGTCCAGTATTACGAACCACAAGCGCAAAAGATGTGTGTGCCTCAGAGGAGGTAGTGTGTGTGTGTGTGTGGGGGGGGGCAACCTAAAGCCATGGAGGACGTTGCTAAATGACAAATGGTGGTGTGGTTGGGGAACTTGCTGGCCTGAAAGTGGACTGGTAGAGGGATAATAGATACAGGACAAAAATAAGAGACTCACAGAAGAATGTACAGATACTGCTGTGGGAGAGAGAGCAATAACCTATCAAACTCAGTGACCAAAGGATTCTTGAAAGAATACAAAAGACATTGCAATACCGTTTTCTTCTGTTTGGTGAAGCTTTTCCCAATATTGGTAACTGCCAGTTCCCTATCCATCTCCTCCATGTAAGCTTGGAGATTTTCCAAGGTCTCAGCCGGTGTTGTGTCTTCCTGGCCTCTGGCCTCACTGCCTGAGTCACTGTCAGCACTCAGGAAATACTCATCCTCTTCTAGATCATCAGAGTCAAGTTCATCACTGCCTGCTCCTGTAAACAGATGGGAAGTGGGACACTGCTTAGATCACATGCTCCCTTTTTATGAACAACTGACTTCTGCTTTAACTCACTTCTGTATACAACACAAAGGCAACCTGTACGCAGCAATGCCATTTAGTGGTGAAAGCTGTGGATATCTACCAACAGCACTATAAATTATGATATCAGTCAAACCAATCAGGATTGTTTGTTTCTAAACATCCCAGGTACTCTTATAACCATGATAGATCGAGGGAGCGCTCCCGACCAGAGTGTTCCTTTCCTCTGCATGGGAGACACTCTTATTCTGTGAAAAGTGTCTCACATGCAGCTGCCCTGGTAAAGGGCACATTCAGGTAAGGTTTAAAAAAAAAAAAAAAAAAAAAATCAGTATCTTATTTATTTGTTAACCGTGTAGGTACACTGGTCCCAGGGACCATTTTTAAGCACAACCCGGGCCATGAAGATCATACAAGGAAAGAGAAAAATACATAAGCAACAGCAACATACAGTGCATAAGAGAAAACAATACACAGGGTTCAGTAAAGCAATACACGGGTAAACAAATGCAGTTTTAAACAACATGTAAGTTTTAATATACAAGTCAGTACCATATAAATCATGGTATGTAAGTCAGGGAGTAACATATAGGTCAGTGCAACAATAAATATAAATTCCATGTGAGTGAGAGCGGGGTACTACAGTCCAGCCATAATAGCACCCTACAGTTAAGTGGAGTGAGAGGACCTGCAAAATGAAATCACCTGGAAAAGATCTGGAATTGCACTTGCAGGCCATGGTCCATAGAAGAGTATTTCTAAAGCATGCTTTGAATAGCTGAAGGGAGACTGGTGAGTGAAATGAAGCTGGTAGGCTGTTTCGGAGCTTGTGGGCAGCAATAGAGAAAGGTCAGCAGTAGACCGGAGACAGCTGAGGAGGGACTGGGAGGAGGACCTCAGTGCCCGTATGCCATCTTTGATGGTGAGAATTCTGGTTACAGGGTAAAGAGCACCATCAAGGAGGAATTTGTAGATAACTGAGCCATTAAGGAAGTCCCGATGGGCCTGGGGGAAAGCCACCTGAGCGTCAAATAAAGGGTGCAGTGGTGGGTGTTGTACAGGGCTAGAGTGACAAATTTGCAGATGTTGCTAAGGACAGTGTTGAGATGTGAGAGGTAGGCCGGCCCAGTGGCACTGAGGGTTGAGGTGCTGGATGCCAAACCTCACATCATGCCGGCGACCCGGGTCTGGAAATGGACTCGGGTTGTTGTGGCTGGCAAGGGAGGAAGATCAGTGTCCAGAGAACTGCTCTCTCCTTCCGGGGTGGGTTCCAGGGTATGCCCGCTCCATAAGCAGTTCCTGGTGGAGACCAGGGGGCCCTACAGGTAGCGGACTAGACATTACATCGGGGGTGGAGTGGCAGCGGCCAGGCTGCATGTAGGTGCGCTGCCTGGCATTGCACATCCGCGCTCCGGGGGAAACTGTAAAAGGAAAAACCTTGGTGGCCTAGTGGAGGCGAAGGGGCCTCCAGTGTCCTGCCCACATCCCACATACCGGGCCTGATCTCCACATACCGGGCCTGATCTCCTAGTCTCCTGGCTGTCCTTTGGATTCCTCAGCAGTCCCTATAATCCCAGAAAGGCTGCTGTGGGTGGGTGGGTGGGGTGGACCCTCCCGGGGGGGGTGATCCAGGGATCTGGACCTAGTTGAGGAACCGGAGGAGACTGGGGAAGGAAGGCTTCAGGTAGGGAGTAGAGGCAGCAACGAGAAGGTTCCTCGGAGAGAAGATGCCCTAAGCACCAGGAGGAGAAAAAAAAAATACGTAAAAGATGAGATGAGGTTTGAGAGATGGACTACCTGAAAGAGCTTCTGGTTCCTTATTGCCCTGGGCAATCGCTCCACTTGGCTGACAAGGGGTTGCTAGAGATTCCAAGGGTGTGTTTAAAATCTTCCAGGGCCTGGGCATTTATGCATGCAGCCCCTACCCTTTGGAATGCTCTACCCCATCAGTTGCAGGCGTGCGCAACCGTGGAGGGATTTAAACAAGCCCTTAAAACTCGTCTGTAGTACCAAGCATTTGGTGACCGATTTAAATCTTATTTTATTTATGTTATCTGTTTTTATACTACGTATGATGTTGTGAATTATGATCTGTTATTTTAATGTTTGTTAGGCGCCTTGGTTGCTGAAAGGCGCCATATAAATAAATAAAGAATTATTATTATTATTGCGATGGGGAGAGCAGTACTCCAGAAGGAGGTGGAGCATGCCCTACCCAATAGCGCAGATCAAGGGTCATAAGGTGTCTTAGGCAGTAGCATACACCCAGTTGCCGGTTAACACATTTTACAACTAGCCCGATATGATCTTTGAAGATAAGGGAGGGAGTCATGGGTGACCCCCAGGTATTTAAAGGAGGCAACATTTTCGAGAGGGGAGCCGGCCGGGGCCTGAATTCAGAGGGAGTTGGCTTGCCCAGTAGAGCATTTAGCGAGCCTAGGCTTGGACCCAAATAGCACAGACTTTTTTTTAGCACTGACAAGAAGTCTACTGGATGTGAACCTATTGAGAATGGAAGCAAAATCCTCAGAGAGAGAGAGGGATAGAATTTTTTTTATTTCTTTTTATTATAGTATTCTTTTCTTTTGCTAAAACCCAAAGCAAAATGACACAGTTGATACACAGACAAGCATCATGGTTAAAAGTGTGGACAGAGTCCATATTCCATTTGAATAGGTATATACAGCTAAGTAAGTTGTGCATAAATCTCTAACCTCTATTATTCCCCCCCAGTCTTTTTGAAGATGCAACGGGAGCAACCATGGCATCTGCTCAAGCCCTGCCTTTTGTAGCCACCTCTTCCAAATTCTAAGTGGTATGGCAACAAAAGGCGAATTACACTCTAGCAAAGAATTTGTCTGGTAGGAAACTAAAATATCAAGTTCTGGGGAGAAGCAGGGGGGCGCTGTTCGTTTGAGCTGCACCCACTGCTGTGATGGACTATTTCTGAGCCAGTGTATTAATGGTTGAAGTTGAGTTGCTTCATAATAGAGGAAAAGGTCAGGAAGTGCCAAGCCCCCTGGGATTTACTGCGAGAGAGATGTGAATATCCTATTTGTAGTGGATGGCCATTCCGCAGAAACCTACTTATTTTATGCCATTTATCCCAGAACACCTTATCTATCCAAACTGACATTGACAGAAATAGATAGACACCGAGGTAGTACTTCTATTTCAATTGTTGCAATACATTGTTCTAAAGTCAAAAGTAGCACCGACCATTTAGCTAATTCTTGTTGCGATTCAGTTGTTAATGGGGTAAAGTTAGCATGAAAGAGCTCAGATGTGGAACTTGTTAAATTCACCCCCCAAATATCTCATGTGGGAGGTCCCAGCAGAACAGGAATTGGGATTTCAATCACGTTGAAGGAGGAAAGTTAATATGGAGGGCCTCCATTTTAGTCTCATTTAATTTATAACCAGAGAGGGAGCCGAAGGTGTGCAGAAGAGTCCATAACTCTGCACGGTCAGTTTCTGGAGCTGTAAGAAACATCAGCACATCATCTGCATACAGTGCAAGGCTGTGTTCCCCACGGTAAGGGCCAGAATATCCTCTGATAGAGGGATGTTGGTATATGGCCTGTGCTAGGGGGCTCAATAGAGAGCGCAAGTAGAAGGGGAGAGAGGGGGTAGCCCTGTCTATTTCCACACTGTAGATGTATGCGAGAAGATAGGTGTCCGTTCGCCTGGATCTGTGCCGGTGGTGAGGAATACAATGATGATAGCAGATCTAAAAAGGAGAGAGGAAAACCAAACCGCTGTAACGTGACGCAGAGAAATGTCCAAGACACCCGGTTGAACGCTTTCTCTGAATCAAGGCTAAGGGCCAATAGGGTCTGTCCAGTAATATTAGCAGGACGTATAATAGAGAGGGTTCTTCAGATGCTATGCATTGTCTCTCTGGTCTGCACAAACCCCATCTGTTCCGGGTGAAACAGATTAGGGGAGACGTGGATCAAGTCAATGTGTCATAATAGACCCAACAAATTTATAATCAGTGTCCAAGACTATATCAGCTTATATGACTCACACTACTCCGGTGGGGCTTAGCCGGTTTTGGAATAACTGAAATAATAGCATAATTCCATGACGGGGGTGGTGAAGATTTTCCAGAGATCAAGTCATTGGCAGCTCAAAGAAATAAAGCGGAGAGTCTATGTGCAAATTTGTGGTGGAATTCTACGGGGTAACCATCTTGCCCTGGGCATTTTTCCAGTTTTAGCCTTCCCAGAGCTGAAGCAAACTCTGGTCCCGAAACTGGCACCATCAGTCCTTCTATGGCCTGGTCTGTAAGACCTGGGATCTGTAGGTCAGAGAAAAACTCTTCCAGAATGTGGGATCTGGGTCTGGGTCTACCGCATAAAGTTTTCAGTAGTACGTAGAGAAAGCTTCTGAGATATGCTGAAGATCCCAGTGAAGTAAATTTGTGTGTGGGTGTTTGATCTTGGTAATTGTAGCTTTCTACCTGTAATCCCTAATTCTTTGTACTAATAATCTAGCTGCTTGAGGGTCCCCCATCATACTTTTGTTGGAGATAGCTTAATGCTTTTTCAGTTTGCTGTAAGGCGATGTCATACAATTGCTTTTTGATCTTATTAAGGAGTGTAGGGTCCGCTAATGTACCTTGTTGATGCAACATTTGGAGAAACTGCAAGTTTCCGAGTAGGTCCTCAGTATTAATCACACTGGCTTCCAGCTCCCAGGCCACCCTGTGGGGAAAGTAGCGACACACCAGGCTTTGCGCCCTCTTGTGTGTATGTATGTATGTATGTATACATACATATATATATATATATACGTACACAGTATATACTGTATATATATATATTTTAATTCAGCTTTATTAAGTGAAATGACACAGCAGTGTATCATACAATAAGTGATATAACAATCGGCTATTACTGAAGTCGAAATCCAAAGGATGAACAAGGTTATCTACTCTGGGTAGAAGATGAATGTAGTATGCAGAGCTGCCGTTTAACAATTACAAAAAGTTGAAGCTAGCCCTTAATAGGGATGGGGTATTGAAGAATCATGTCTATATAAGAGTGTTAATTAAACAAGAAGAAGAAAAAGGATAATAACAAAATGAAGGAAAGTAAGATAATATAACAAAGGGGCTCAAAATGACGGCACCTAACTGAAGACTGCGCACCCATAATTCCTCTTCCCCCCGGCTCCTACCAGTTTTATAAGATAATACAGCTGTTTCCATCTCATTGTGTCTGTTACACTGCCACAAGGTGGATGTTATAGAGGGAAATGGCACCCAAATTGGGAAGGATTCTAACTACGGAAATCAGTCTAACCAAAGTATAGATGTCTACCTACTAACGCCCGCTGCTAGATTAGCCTATATCAAAGGAACGCCTCGTCTCCCCAGCCCCTCTCCAGCAGTCAGGATTCCCAACTTTGCCAGTGCTCCAGGTGTTTGTCTAGTTGAAGCCAGAGCTTGGCAGTCAAGGCTTCCATGGAGATCACCTCATTTACTTTCTGCACCCAGTCATTTAATGTGGGCGGCACCTGCTGGAGCCACCTACTTGTGATACATTTCAAGGCTACTACCATTAGAGTCAATAATACTTTCCAAATGTCACCTCTCTGGTGTGTCACTGTGGGAATTCCCATAACCCAGTCTTCAAAAGTAAACGGGATGGGGATCCCTGTGATTTTGTAGATGGCCGCTGCACAGCCTGCCAGTAAGAAGCCAGCAGTGGGCAGCCCCAGAATATATGCCAATAGTTCCCCTCTTGCCCGCAATGCCTCCAACAGGCCACAGATTTGTTGGCACTGTAGTGCTGCGCGATTGTTGGGGTGTGAATGAATCTAAGATTTTCAAAAAACAAAAAACTCACGCCACACCAGGGCGGATGTAACCTTCCAACCATATTTTAATCTGTGACTCCAGTCTTCCTCAGTATTAAACACACTGGCTTCCTGCTCCCAGGCCACCCTGTGAGAATGTAGCGAGGCACCCGCTAATCCCAGTAATAGCTTATATATTCCCGCAATGTGTCTGCCTTGGGCCTTGATCACTACCATTCCATATAGTTCTCCCATCCAGTGTAGGGCCTGGTCAGGCCCTCAATATGGTCCGTGGATTGGATAAAGTACCTGACCTACATATATCTGAGAAATTCGGAGTTATTCGAATTGAAATTTTCCTTTGCTCTCTCGAAGGTGATGCACCTGCCTTGCTCTATTAATTGTTTGACTCTCGTAATCCCCTGTGCTTCCCATCTAGCGTAACTAAGGTCTAGGGTAGGAGGGAAGAAATCAGGCTCATATCTTATGAGGGATAGAGGACCAACTCCTACAGGGGTAGCAGTCAACTTTCGTACTTTAGAAAGGATCTAGAGACTGTGTCTCACCCATCTATTTTGTATAATTTTAGTACATTTGGGGGTCACAGCTGATAAGTCCAGTGTGAATAAAGGATTAGGTCCCGCAGCCGTGTCCTCCAATGCATACCACTGAGATACCCTTTGCCTGGCCCAAGAAAGGACTAGGATCATCGGTGCAGCAAGATAATACAGGTAAAAATCAGGTAGAGCCAAGCCCCCTTCCTCCCTAGGAAGATGCAGCAAGCGTCTAGCAATCCTCAGTTCCTTATGCTGCCAAATAAACTGCTGGATGTTTTTATGTAGTTTGTTCCAAAAGGAAAGGGGGAGCCTCAAGGGAAGGCAGTGGAATAAAAAAGAAAACAGGGCAGAATGTTAATCTTTACCACAGCCACCCGAACTACCAATGTAAGAGGCAGGCAGTGCCATCTGGCTAAATCTTGCTCGATGGCCTCCCACAATCTGCTGTAATTCAGGGCAAAAAGCCTGGATAAGTCCGTGGAAATCTGTATACCCAGGTAACGTATTGGGCCCCTAGGGGCCCACTGAAAGGGGAGAGACTCCCTAAACTGCTGAGAACCAATCCCACCAATCACCAGTGCCTCAGACTTAGAAAAATGTATTTTATACTCTGAAATTTCACCAAAGGAGTGCAGTAACCCAACCAGTGGGGGCAAAGACCCCTCCGGGTATGACAGGGAAAAAAAAATAGGGTCATCTGCATAGAGTAACAGTTTCTGCTCTATCCCCCCCCCCCGCGATGCCCCTTATCACCGGACTTTGTCTCATGTTAGAAGCCAACGGTTCTAAACACAGGGCAAACAGTAGGGGAGAAAGAGTACAGCCCTGTCTAGTCCCTCGCGTCAAGGGGGAGAATCCAGAGAATTCATTTACCCTCACCAATGTTTTGGGATTCCTATAAAGTTTGGGGCTGAACTGCATTTTCTCCATGGACATTTTAAGAAACTGCCAATTAACCCTGTCAAATGCTTTTTCTGCATCCATGGAGATGGCTATCTGAAATAATTTTTGGGTTTTCTGAGATGAGGTGATTTTTAATAATGTTGTCAGTCAAATAACGGCCTGAAATCAATCCTGTCTGGTCCTTGTACACCACCGAGGAGATACAGGCCTGGAGTCTTCCTGACAAAAGGCCTGTGAATAATTTCAATCTACATTTAATAAGGAGATGGGTCGGTATGACCCGCATCCTAAAGGGTCCCTCCCCGCTTTGTGAATCACTGTGATTTGTGCCAGTTGCCAGGATTCGGGCATCCCCCAATAACTTCTTAGCACACTGGTAAACAAGACCAGCAGGAGAAGGTCTGCGAAGGTTTTATAAAATTCTGATGGAAAACCATCTAAACCTGGAGATGCGCCATTTTTTACACAAGCCAATTGACTCTAACTCCCGAAGAGTATTTCATCCAGCTGGTCTGCCTCTGTCTTTGATAATGATTTTATGTTTAGACCATTAAAAAAACTCAACTTTGGTAGAGATGTCAGGGACTTCTTCCTGGGTATACAAGGCTCTATAATACTCAGCAAAGATCTTGGTTATTTCCCCTGGGTGGCTAGTCCTATGCCCTCCCCTGGCTGGGTCCCTCAGCTGTAATGCCAATCTACAGGTCTGTTGCTGACGCAAAGTGGCTGCCAGCACTTTCCCTGCCTGGCTGCCATTCTCAAAGTAATTCTGACAAACCCTTCCATAGTTACTGTAGCTTCCAATTGGGAGGTAAGCAAGGTTTCCAGAGCTGCTTTCTTCTTCTCTAACTCCCTTTGAACTGATTGACTTAAGGTAACCTTGTCTTGGAAATTGAGGTCTGCAATGTCTGACTCTAATTCCCTTCTCTTCTTATCTCTCCGTTTTTTTAACAAATGAGAAAAATTTAATGATAGCCCCCGAAGGACAGCCATCAGTGCACCCCAGCGAACTGTGTGAGAAATAGCTCCCACCGGGTTGTTAAGTAGATAGGTTTTAATGGTAGATTCCATAAATTCTTTAAATTCAGGATTATTTAATAATCCCACATTAAGCCTCCAGTGGGAGTGCTGTACAGACAGGGTCAGTTCTAAGACTAGCTTTACTGGGGCATGGTCAGACAGGTTGCATTGTAGAATTCGACAGGAGGACGCCGTGTGTACCCATTCCTCAGACATAAAGAAAAAATCAATCCTGGTGTAACACCCATGCCTATCTGAAAAATAAGAATAGTCCCTTTGTTGCAACATTTATTCCCTTTCAGATATCAGAGTCCCATCAATCAATCAAATCTTTATTTATCCAGGCGAATCACTGTTGAGCAAGCTCATTTACAAGGTGGACCTGCATCACACAAGGTTGAAGCAAAGCAAATGATTACAATTATAGAAATTACATGCATGCATGCATGCATAGAAAAAAAGGTTACATAGCTAAGATACATGTTTATAAGCAGTCATATACATACACATATGCATAGTAACATAGCTGACGGCCAAAGAATGGGGTGCGAAGGAGAAAGGGGGAAAAGGAGCAAATGTAATTACACTTAAAAGTGGGAGTTTGGACAAGGACAGATACAATACAGGAAGCCCAGGAGTGCCCTGCCTGGCGCGATGGACGGGAAGGTAGATGTGAGGTCGTGGACCAAGGAGGGGTAGAAGATTTGAGCAGACATTAATTGGAGAAGGGAGGTGGATGTATATAGGCAGTCGGCGATCAACTAAGGGTGGTGGAAACAGCTGCAAACTACAGAGACAGCTTTTGTGTACAGTGACTTGAACACAGCAAGACTGACTAGGGTTCTTAATTTTAAAGATTTCTGGAGCTTATTCCAGAGCGAGGGCAGTACGAAGCTTATGGCCGATCTCCCAAACCGTGTGCTGACCCTTGGCACTTTCAAGGAGATCAATGAGTCCCATAGTCTGATTCAACTTATTTCACCCTCTTTTTTTTGAGCTGCTTAACTAAGTGGCCACTTAAAATGGCTTTCAGTGTATCCCATACCACTACCGAGTTTACCGAGGGGGTGTCATTTTGTACTAAGATAGGAGTAATCAGCTTTTTGACATGCCGTATGAACTGAGGATCTTTAAAAAAGTATCAACGCGCCAGGCAGTGTTTTTTCTAAATAGTTCTAAATCAAGCTCAGTGACAACAGGGGTGTGGTCCATGTACGAACATACAAAATTTGCCAGCAGATAAAGGCCTAGAGGTCTATCAAGTCTGCTTGAATGTGCAGCTAGCACCCCTTATTCTGCAGCTGCCCCTCCCTTCCACCCTTCCCCTTCATTAACCCTCCCCCTTGTCCTGTCCCATCCTTGTTTGAAGCAGTCCACTGTTCTACTGCATACCACTTCAGCAGGTAACGCATTCTACCTAGCCACCACCCTCTCTGTAAAAAAGTCTCCCCTCATCTCCCTCCTGAACCTTCCTCGCTCCAGTCTCATATCATGGCCCCTGGTGGCCCTTCCCTCCCTTACTTTGAACAGCCCCTCTGTACCCTTCTTGTTTATTCCTTTCATGTATTTAAAGGTTTCAATCATGTCACCCCTGTCTCTCCTCTCCTCCAGTGAGTACATGTTCAACTCCTTCAACCTCCTCTCGTATGATAAGTCCCCCAGCCCCTTGATCATCTTTGTCGCTCTGCGCTGCACCCACTCCAGTAACTTAATGTCCCTCTTCAGATACGGACGCCAGTACTCCATGTGTGGTCTAATGACCTATATAGTGGCAGAATCACCTCCTCCCTCCTCGAGGATATACCCCTTGCAATACAACCCAGCATTTTGTTGGCCTTTGCAGCTGCCTTCCTACATTGTGCAGAGTTGTTCATTGACCCTGTAATGAGCACACCCAGATTCTTCTCCTCCTCTGTCTGGGCTAGCTGCACTCCCCCTAGCTGGTAACTCCTCCTTGGGTTCTTCATCCCAAAATGCAGCACCTTGCACTTTCTGGCATTAAAGCCCAGTTGCCAGGTTTCTGACCAGGTTTCAAGCTTTGCCAGATCATCCTGCAACCCCTGCCATCCCCCTAGGTCATCCATCACCGCACCTACCTTGGTATCATCAGCAAACAGACTGATTTTGCTCTTGATGTCCCATGATATGTCTGCAATGAATACCCCAAACAACACTGGTCCCAGCACTGAGCCCTGTGGAACACCGCTCGTCACTGCCATTGGGTGTGAGAGCTCCCCATCCACCACTACCCTCTGTTGCCTTCCCTGCAGCCAGTTTCCTACCCATCTCACCAGCTTTGCACCCGCCCCTGTGCCTACTAACTTCCTTCCCAGCCTTCCATGTGGCACTGAGTTGAATGCCTTACTGCAGTCCAGATACAGGACATCCACTGCATGGCTCCTGTCCAGTTGCCTAGTTACCCAGTCATAGAACTCGACCAGGTTGGTTTGGCAGGATCTGCCACATATGAAGCCATGCTGTCTGCTGTAGTCCTTGGCCCTAGAGGGCCACCAGCCTCTCCTTCAGGATAGTCTCCATTAGCTTACCCACGGCGGATGTGAGGCTCACTGGTCTGTAGTTTCCCGGTTCATCCTTGAGCCACTTTTGTGGAGGGCACCACATGAGCCATCCTCCAGTCCTGAGGTACACAACCGAATGTAGTGAGGCATTAAATGGGTTTGCCAAAGGTCCTGCAGGACCTCTGCCAGCTCCTTCAGTACCCTGGGGTGGATGCCATCTGGGCCTGGTGCCTTGTCCACCCTCAGTGCCTTTAAACCCTCTCGAACTCTGCTCTCCATGATTTCCCATCTATCACCACTTCCCCCTGCTTCTGCCATTTCTCCCACCTTGGGTGTCACCCCTCTTCTCTTTAGTAAATACTGAGCAGAAGTACTCATTTAGTGCTTCTGCCTTATCGCACCCTGCTTCCACCCAACCCCCCTCCTTCCTAATCCTATGTGGTCCTTACAGCTCCTTTTCTCCCTGATGTACTTGAAGTCTTTTTCACCCCCTTCTTGATGCCTTGTGCCAGCCTGAGTTCCGTAGATGCTTTGGCTCTCCTTATTGCCCTTGTCACCTCCTTCGATTCTGTCAAGTACTCCTCCCTGTCCTCCCCCCTCCCTGTTTTCTTGTACTTCCTAAAGGCAGCTCTTTTCCTCCTTACCTTTTCCATGACCTCCTTGCTCAACCAGATCGGTTTCTTAGCCCTAGCCTTCTTGCTCTGGGCTTTGCAGCAGGTTTTGGTTGCCTCCACTATCCCCAGCTTTATGAGCTTCCACCTTTGGTTAATGTCCATACTAGACTGAATTCTGGCCAGGTACCCTTTTACCACTTCCCCCATCCTCCCAAAGTCGGCCCTCCTGAAGTCCAGCACTATTGTGCCAGATTCCACTCCTTCCTTGCCCATATCCAATGTGAGCCATACCGAGTGGTGGTCACTCCCTGACAGTGATTCCTCCGCTGTAAGTTCCCTCACAAAATCCCCATTTGCCAGCACAAGGTCAAGGGTATTTCCTAACCTGGTTGGTTCACTGACCATTTGCAGCAGGAAGCTGTCCTGGAAGACATCCAACAGTACCTGCTCCCTTCTGTTCCTCGTTGTTGGGGTGTTCCAGTCCACTCCTGGCATGTTGAAGTCCCCCACAATCACCACACTACCCTTCTTGCAGGTCCTCCTGCTCTGTCCCGCTAGTTCCCTGTCTAACTCCTCCGTCTGAGATGGTGGCCTGTACACCACTCCCATTCTAAGAATCCTATTCTTGGAATCCTGGATTGCATCCAAAGTGACTCCATACTACCCTCTTCCTTCCTCCTTACACACTTCAGTCCTTCCTTCACATATAGTGCCACCCCCCCTCCTTTCCCAATCACCCTGTCCCTACGAAATAACCTGTACCCTGGTACAGACAGGTCCCAGTCATTGTATTGGTTGGCCCATGTTTCCGTGATGGCTGCAATGTCCACCTCTCCCTCTGCCATGAGAACCTGTAACTCTGCAGTTTTCCTCCCAAGGCTCCTAGCATTAAGGGTAACCACCTTCCACCCTTTCCCCCCCTCCCATCCTGCCCTCCTTTCCTAGCATCACCAACAGTACTTGCCATTTGTACTTTGTCACTTTTATGGGCGGTAAGCTCATATGGTTTCTCAACCTGTGGTCTCTGCATATCTCTTCCCCAACTGCCACCCCCCCACTCCTAGTTTAAATTCCCAGCTTCCTCTATATACTCCTCCATCCTCTGTTTCAACACTTTCTTTCCCTCCTCACTCAAGTGTAGTCTGTCCTTGGCATAGAGACTACTGTCCTCCCAGGTCCCTCCCCACCCCCAACAGCCCATACCCTTTAGCACAACACCAGGTTCTTAGCCATCCGTTAAATTCCTCTATTCTCAGCTTTCTTGTTGTGCTTGCCTTTGGCATGGGAAGTATCTCTGAAAAAGTTACTGATCTTCCTGCCCCCTCACATAATTGTGCTAGTTCCTCAAACCTCCTCTGGACTGTATCTACTGTCTCGTCAGCCAGGTCGTTTGTCCCAAGATGTATAATTAAATGAGGCTTATCCCAACCCCTCCTAGCATATTTCAGAACAGACTGTCCCACCCTTTCCGCTCTCATTCCTGGCATGGCCTCCACCCAAATGCGACTATGCCTCTCCCCCTTGCTACCCCATCTAACTCCTCTTAGTATTGAGTTCCCCAGCACTAAGATTCCACCCCTCTTACTCCCTGCTTGCTTCCATTCATCTCCCTCTCTCATTTCCAGCTCCTCTTCTTCCTCCTGCACATTATTTCCCCCTTTCACCCCTGTTGCAATTCTCCCAGCAGAACTTCCCCCCGCTCCAGTTTGGTCCAGGCATTTATCAATTACTCCTCTAATTTCATCACTTCCCTCCTCCACCTTCTTCCTCTCTAGCAGTGCACAGCTGTTTTCTGAAGGCCCTTCACAAATGCCCGCTCCCTCTCTCTGCATAGTAACCTGTTCTCTCCTTTCCACTCCATGACTTTTGCCACTTCTTCGCCTCCCCTCACAAGTCCCTATCTCCTCCTTCCATTTGTCTTTTGTCTCCTGACCTGGTTTCCCCGGCAATTGTTCTTCCTGGCCTGGGCCCCTTTGGCTCTGCTTCCCTTCTTCTGACCCTCTCCTCACCACTGTTGCCTTAAATCACCCTCCCTCATCTCCCCTTCTTCCTCCCTCCAGTATTGGGCTAAACCCACCCCAAATAGGCCTCTACAAATGCAGCCTGCCACACAGTGAATCAAACAAATGAGCCCACTTATAGCTACCAAAACAGGTTTCAAAATTCCAACAGCCCCAAACAATACCCTGCTAGCCCCTTAGTAGTAAGAAAAGAAATAACCTTCTACCAAGTAGAATCCACAAGAAACAATGTAAAACAACAATAAGCTACTGTACTGTAGATCTGATCCTGTCCCCTTTCTAGTTCCTTCTGAGAAGCCAAAGCACTGAGTTCCAAACTCTGTGATTTCCCTTGTGCTGCTTTCAAAATCAGAATTCCAAACTCTGTGACTTCCCATGTGCTGCTTTCAGAATCAGACAGTTCCAAACTCTGCGACTTCCCTTGTGCTGCTTTCAGAATCAGACAGTTCCAAACTCTGTGATTTCCCTTGTGCTGCTTTCAAAATCAGAATTCCAAACTCTGTGACTTCCCATGTGCTGCTTTCAGAATCAGACAGTTCCAAACTCTGCCACTTCCCTTGTGCTGCTTTCAGAATCAAACAGTTCCAAACTCTGTGATTTCCCTTGTGCTGCTTTCAAAATCATACAGTTCCAAACTCTGTGATTTCCCTTGTGCTGCTTTCAAAATCAAATAGTTCCAAACTCAGGTATGTATAGGTAGGTATGTAGGATATGGGACCCATCCGACAGGAAGAAATCCTATGCAAATCCTCACTATGAGTGAAGACCTAGTCAATCCGGCTATAAGTTTGATGGGGGTGTGAGAAGTGTGTGAAGGCCCTTTGTTGTGGAGAAAGTGCTCTCCAAACATCAACCCTACCCAGCGAGGCTAGCAATTTGCCAAAGTGTTTGTGGGCAACTAGGGAGCAAATAGACCGAGACACAGCAGTGTAACTATTAGGGTCCAATAGAAGATTACAGTCACCTGTAATGAGTAAAAATCCCATCTGATTATCAAGGACTAAATTTACTATGCACTTAAGAAAGTCAATATACGAGTCAGGAGGCAGGTACCAGGATGCTTGGGTGATTGGGGAGCCCTCTATCTCTCCCTGTATTATTGCAAAGCAGCCCTCTTTATCCTTTATTACTTGGAGTTCCTGGAAGGCCCCATTTTTGGCCATTAGAATAGATACCCCCTCCGTTTACCTTTTCCATATGTAGCGGAGTACACTGCAGAGTACCAAAACTTACGGAACTTTGCACTTTCAGAGTGATTTTAGTAGGACTCGAAGGCACACAATCACTGTTAATCCTTTTCAATTATCAAGAAAATGTTTCCCCTTTTAACGGGATTATTAAGCCGTTGACATTAACTGAGTAAACTTTTAATTTTGGATTACCCATCCCGATTTATAACACGGAGCCCAATTAAAAGGATTGATCTCTCCTAGATGCCACGGAAAATCCCTCCTGCCACCCAGTTCTGGGTGTCCTAGGCGACCTGCCTCCAAAAGGCCCGCACACTGCACCATCTTTAATCAACTTACACACCTCAATCATGAGCAAGCAGAATAAAACAGGAAAGGAACAAACATCAACCAGGACTATGTACAAAAGGCTGGAGAAGCCCTGGGCTTCCAAGATAGGAATTCTGAACATGAAAAACTCTGCGCCATAGAAGGTAGGTATATACCATCACCCTCTATAGCAGGGAGGTAAAGAAGCAGAGCTTCGGCCTCCAAGGAGCAACAGCTCTAGGGAATGTAAGGGTAAGGTGGGAATTTGGGGGGTTATCTTAATGGAGAAGGGGGTGGATGGAAACGATGTCACAATCCAGTAGAATAAAGAATAACCGGGGTATGGCTGTCCAGAGCGGAGCAATTAGTCTACACCCTGCATAATTAAGAAATGCAAAAGCTATGAGGCACCTGTTATTACCATAAAATAGGCTATAAGAGGCTGGAGTGACCCATTTGCCCATCTGGCTGTACCATAATATAGGCGCAAGGGAGATGGTAGGAAAGGCCTCTACCAAAAATAAGAGCCCTGCTCCTCCCGTACGCCATCCCATCCGCAGGTTACAGTAGCAATACCATACAGGAAAAAAAAAAGGGGGGGGCAAAAGGTAACGTCCATCAGCCAAGTCCATTTCTTGGAAAGGTGAACCAACAACGTTCAATGCAACAGAACAACGCTGGTGAGCAATATATAAGTAAAATCTGTTTCAATACCAGATGAAATACAGATAGTCCAAGTTCCTTTAAGGGTACTGAGGCAGTATGTTATCATGTAGTGCAGTGCAGCGTTCAACCTATTGAGACAGCTCCCTGTGAAAGTTGGACCACTTGAGCAGAGTAATAATGCTTTTGCGGGATATGTGAGAAATGTCCCCTAGCATGAGGCAATGCGCCCACACAGTCCACCCAGGCGTTCAATAATGAATCAAGGGAGAAAGGGGATTCAAACCAAGGGAGCTCGACAGGAAACAGGAAGTGAAGCAGCGCACACAATCGACCTGGGTTCATCTCGCAGAGACCAGGAGGTGTGCAAGAAATTAATCTCTCAATGCAGTTATGGCCGCAATACTACAGGGTAGTAAAGGAGGGAAGCCCTCATCACATCAGAGAAAAGGGAACAGCCCACTAATAAGCCAGACAGCTGCTACAGCCTGCAACACTCCACTTCACCTAGTGCTCATATATGTGTGTGGTTTGAAAAAGCTTAACTTGGAGAATGGGTCTCTGGCAGAGCGAGTCATTAACTTTGAAAACTTTGTTAAAAGTTGCACTTTTTTTCAAGTGGCTGGTTCGCCAGATCGTTGGTACCAGCATTTATCTTGCAGCACTCAGTGTTGTTTCTGCTTTGTTCCACCCCCACGGGATGCTGCCGGTGAGGATGCACAGGGGCATGCACATAAGAGTGCTTACATGCAACACCAGCTGACACCCCTCTTCTCAGCAGTGCTGCCTGCAGCTTCAACTATGGTCACTGAAGAGGTCACCTCTGTAACTACACTTAGGCCCAGGAGGACAGCAGGATCAGCAAACAAAAGATCAGAGCCTATAAAAATGCCAACATGCACAGCTGGCTGTTGAATATCCCACTACTGTAGCCCAGCTCGGACATCAGCTTCTGGGGATTCTGGGATTCTCGGATACAGCAAATGTCAGGGTAGGAGTTAACAGGATCATCCAGATACAATCCAATATACTGCAGTGAACAGCAAGTTAAAACAAAAGTTCTGTATGCAAACTGGGACCAACCCTATATTTGTGTACTAGGTTCTGTTTTGTCTCATTTAAAATTCAATAAAAATATTAACAAAAACACAAAAGCTGTACAGTGGGCCCTAATTAGGGGGTTACCCATGTCATAGTAATTCCCCATGGTGGGACATAGAAGGATCCTTTTGAAAATAAAAACAAATTTGTTATAGCAGTGCGGTACAGTTTGCTGGGATGCAAAAAGCAGAACAGTTTCCTCAATATTGGGCCCATGAGATCTGAACTGCAGCATTTCACTATATAAGATATTAAAACTCACCTAGGATTCTTTCCAAAGCACTAGTAAAAGAGCTGACATCAAACTGGACCTGGGCATCAGAGGATGACCTAAATGACAGAAAATGAAACTGATGAACTGGGGCTGAAGACAACAACAAGCGTCCTTTTATTTTCGAAGCCAGAGGCTGATTTTAAAACCACATGGTGTGGATGCCAAAAGCAAGCATTACGTAAGCAGTAAGACACAACGGGGCATTGGCTGTGCTGGTTTTACAACATGTCCGTAGGGCATAGTATGGCATAAGGCCACAAGCCGTGTGTCTTCAGCCCCTGGAAGTGTAACAAAACCAGAACAACTAATGCCCCAAAGTGTCCTATTTCACTTATAAAATGGGTCCACAGGCAACTTTTAAAAAATAAGCACTAAAAGTTTTAAAAGACACAAAAAATAATGAAATATTGCTAAAAAATGTAAAATAGTCTCTCCACAGGTGGTTTTCACCTGTCGGTCATCTGCCTTTCTATACATTCATTACACTGTGTAATTGTTTACCATGGAATATAAGAATTCAAAACTCCAGTAATAGAATGCTACCTCCAACACATACATGGAATGGTAACATGAATATATGACACACTGAACACACAGGCCTCAAAATTGGAACCAAAACATCAGTTTATCTATTGCAGGGTAAGGAGCAGGGAGTTCTCTGGCAAATTTTTAAGGATTGGGGGATTTTCATGGTCAAAAAAAAAAAACCATCGGTAATGGAAACTCTGAATAGTACTTGATTTTTAAACTGGCTTATGTGTGCAATGAGGGACTCATGAGTGTAAAGAACATTCAATTATTTACTTATTTAATTTAATGGACTTTTATTTTTAAGGTCTATATGAAGTTTATATGCATAAAGGTGGCAGCCATGTCTGTGATGGAAATCAAGAATGAGTGAAGTAGCTCGTGAATTCTGTATTCGAGTTGCCCAAATTTCAAATCACTGCCTGACCTTTTCCAAACCTGTGCAGCTGTGGAGAATTAAGATATGGGTCTCAGAGCTAGTTTAGCCTATTGGAAAGCAGGACATTTCCAACCCGTTTATAAATTTGCTTGTTAGACTGCCGAATGGCCTTTCAAGCAAAACCTGAAGCCTGTATAATTCCAGGAGGAGGAGCTATGAGGGCAGTGGTGGGGGAGAGAGAGAGAGGGAGGGGTAGAAACCCCCTTCAAGACACTAGGTTAGGGAGAAAGGTAGGAAACACTTTGTGGGCAGACTGAATGGACCCCTGGGCCTTTATTTGCTGTCAATGTATATGCACATGCTCTTACTCAGAAGTTGCAAAAAAAGAGACACACAACCATTCAGTCAGTGGACTCTTCAAACCAGTTACGTTGATTTTTGTTATACTGTATATGTTTATTGTTTATTCTATATAGACAAACACAATACATAGGAGAACAATATGGGAAAGAAGGTTTGGGTTAGGGATACAACAAACATAGGAGTCCTCTCCAACGGACAGAAAATGCTAAGCATGGAATACACTGCTCTAGAGAGGCAGACTGGAAAAGGGTACTTTTACAATTCTAAACTCATATGAACCAGTTGAGAGTGAGGGCCGCCTCCCCCCCTTCTATATTAACAATGGGAAAAGAGGCAGAACCACCACCTACCCAGGATAATCTCCCTAGGAAGTACATTTCCTCCCAGATACCACCCCAGGAACAGTCATATCCTTTACACACAATCTCTCACGGTACAAAATCTGGGTAATGGCTGAGCCAATGTAATGGCTGAGCCAATGCATTGTCCAGCTATGCCATAATTCCTCAAACAGCTCAGTCTGGTTTCATAGCCAATAAGTGAACTACTCCAGTCTATAAACTGAATCAACCACTGAGCGCCATCCTGCTACAGACAGGATAATAGGAGTGAGGCATAGTCTGGTCAGCACTTTTTTGGCTGCTATACATAGAACATTTAGAAGCCCTAATAACTGACCCCGAATCGAGCAGCACCTAGGGGATATTTCACGATAACACTTGGGAAGGAGTAATAAAAAGTGAGGTGGAGAACTTATCAAGTATTCCTGTTACATCCTGCCAAAATGAACAATCGGACAATTTCAGAAAGTGTGTGCCTAATCTGAGACTGGGATGCCGCAGCCCCTCCAGCACTTACCCATCTCAGTTCCCATATACTGCATCAATACTGCTCAGGTCCTGAAGAATCAAGAGTGGTAGTTCCAGCAGAACTCACACCAGCTACTGGCGGCCATAACTCTAAATGCCAGAAGCATATATTTGTGCCACTCAGATAAGGAATGATCACTACCAGTCTCTAGGATCCAACTATCCAGAATAGAATTGGAAGATTCAGGGAAGAACTCCATTAATCCCTTGTATAGATTCCCTACCAGGTGGAGCCATAACTCCCCTCTCTTGTGGCCTATCAAAATCTGAGGCAGTAGCCACAATTTCTTTGGCATTAGACTTACTGCCTCATCAAAGCCCATGAGGTAAGACCTCAACTGTAGGTACTGAAAGTGTTCATATGCAGAAGCTGGTATGCAACCTCCAGTTCTGAAAAAGGCCTGCCACCCGACACAAACCATCTGGAATATATATGACAGTCCAAGTTGATTTCATGTGAGTAGTGCCTGGTTTAGGTTGTTGGGGGGAATGTCTCGTCCCCAGTCAAACCATGTCACCAAATACCTACGTCCCTCATAGTGGGTAGTCTACAGCACAAATGCCACTGCCGTAGCGTTACTACTATATAGGTTGAAAAGCAAGAAAGGGGGCAAATATTCAGCTAAGTGTGCAAACAAACACCTGTCTAGGCTATAGAGATTGTTCACTGCTAATTCTGCTTCCAGTGTGACTGATATGTTCGGACTATCCACTGGCACAGAATATTCAACGGAGTCGCCTGCAAACAGAAGCACAGGTTAGGCAGATTAACTCCAACTCTATCCTGAGTGAGCTGCAGAATTGAAAAACAGACACAAGGGTATATCTCCCTCAAGTAAATCGGGATACTAACCCATTCCACGACCTCAGGAAGAATGTTTTGTCTTACAGTATCCTGTCTTGAGGAAAAAACTAAAGTTCAACAGAGTTCAGCTACTGAGGTTGGCAGACAAATGTTAGACTAGGGGCTCATAGTTCAAGAATTCAGCATGAGCCGGCCTGGTGGCACAGTGGTTGGATTTCTGCTTGCGACGCTGGTGACCTGGGCGCGGGAGCAGACCTGGGAGTCTGAGGGCCGGCCGGGGGGAGGATGTCTGAGTGTCCGATGGACTGCTCAGCTCTTCTGGGGGGAAGGGGCCCACTGCCTCAGGGGTGGCCTGACCTCTGGTGACAGTTAGAGATATCGCAGCCTCGATGCCCGCACCAAGAGGGGAGAGCGTGATGGACGTCGGCATAAGCCTTGGCATCGTGGCACGTCACGCTCTGGGACAGTGTACATAGAAAAAATCAACGCCTCTCCCAGTGCAACACCAACGCGAGAGCCTGATAATGGGTCCTCACCTGCCTGCAACTGCAGTACCACCCCAGATCCCAGCAACTTGATCCCTCTGGGGAGGGTGTTTAGGAGGTGCCCCCCCACCATGTCCCTGCCTGGGGGGAGGGTAAACCAGGGCTCCATGGGGGGAGTTCTTGGTAGGAAGAGGTGGCCAAAGGTAAGGCAGTCGGGTGACAGTGACGGGCTGGGGCAGGGGTAAAAATAGAAAATACTAAAAAAAAAAAATTTAGCATGGTTGATGCATTTAATGATATGGATACCGAGATATTTTAGAGATCCTCTTGTCCAGCGAACCAGGCTCAAGGACCTCAATTGGGTTGAGGGTGTAAAATTATATGGAATAAATTTTGTTTTAGTGACTTGAAGCTGAGATCCCATCAGGGCCCTGTACATATGTGGTATCTCCCAGACCGCAGGCAGGGATGTCCCTGAGGAGGACAGGGTTAGCAGAATGTCATCCACAAACAAAGCAGTTTTGTATTATCTATCGGTCATTGAGACTCCCTCCATCACAGGCTCCCCTATGGATGGCTGCAGAAAGCAGCTCTATATAAAGAGCAAACAACAGGGGTGAGAGGGGATAATCCTGCGGGTGCCCCGTTCTAGCAGAAAGGAATTGGTCAATGTCCCATTTATCTGTAAATAGCACACGGGGAATGGTACAGTCAACAAAACATGTCCATCATATCAGCTAGAAACCCAAATGTCGATAAGGTATTCCACAAGAAAGGCCACGACATCATGTCAGACGTTTTCTCCTCGCCGAGGTTAGCCAGGACCAAGGATGGCTGCTGGCAGTTGGCATAACCCAGAAACAGAACTTGCTAGCAGATAAGGACCACTAGGCCCATTGAGTCTGCCCATTTCCCCCTACTTGTATCATGCAGAACACAGAACATTGTTGTGCGCTTGTCTAGGCCTGACAAACCCCACCTGTTCCTGGTCCCGCAGCAACTGATCTAAACAAGAAGACCCATATGGCCATCGACATCTTGTAATCATAATTCAAGATAGAAACCGGGTGATAAGATGTTGGCAACTGGGTATACTTGTCCGGTTTTAAGATGGCAGATATGAGCATAAGACCACGTGGGAGGAGGGAGGAGTGGTAGTCCACTCCTGAATCACTCAAAATGCCTGCAGCAGTTGGGAAGAAGCAGGTCCTTATACTTTTTATAACACTTAGCTGGACAGCCATCGGGACCAGGGCATTTACCTGATTCAGAACTACCCATGACTGCTTGAAGTTTGTCCTGTGTTTTTGAGCACAGTGAGGTGGTATGGTGCTCCTTTCAAAGGGTTGGGAGATTCAATTGGGCCAAACAGGTTTGCAACTCTGAAAAAAAAAAAAAGGGGTGTGTGTGATTCTCCAGTTATATATAGCCATTTATAATAATCTAGCACAATGCTGTGGATTTCCTCAGTTCTGTGAGTGAGGGCACCAGTACCGGGATTCCGCATCTGCATTATATAGGGCCGTTTTTGTGGGCCCGCAATCTGCATGCCAAATTTCAGGGCTGCCGAGCTCCACCTTCTAGTAATAATGGTGCATGCAGAACAATGCCTGCTCAACCCTCCAATCCATATCCTGCTTCACCTGTGCCATTTGAGAAACCACCTGTCTGTCTGTCCCCCTGCATATGTACCAACTGAAAAACATGGAGGGTCTTGTGCAAGTGTTTTAACAGTGCTTTGTTGTTTGATGGGAAGCGTGAGCAGTAAGTTCCCTGCATTTTGAGGGTGTCCTGCAACATCATCAGTAAGACCCCCTGCATGGTGTTATCCTGCAGGCTCTGTGGGATTTTTTTCCTCTGGGAGCAGAGTCCATGCCTAACCCTGCAGCTGGGCCAAGTTAAATGGTCAAAAAGTTTGTTGGTGGGGGACTTGCCCAAAGAGAAGGAGGTGAGCACATGAATATGGTCAGAGAGATGGATTGTCCCATGAGACACATTTTATACCGAATATATGCATTCAATAGTAGTTATGAAGTAGTCCAAGGGGGCATAACTTTGAAGGTGGGCCAAATGATGCGTATATTCACTGGAAGTAGGGAAGGAATGTCGCCAAACATCAATTAGGCCTAAATGGGAGACCGTGGCTTTACAGTATTTTTGAATTGGGGCCAGCCTGAAGGGTGGAGGACCCGGAATATCTTAAAAGGGTTAATTACTATGTTTAAATCCTCCCCATAATCAGCTGCCCTTTCGGGACAGTTAACAGTTTGCCAAGAAAGTTCTGAGCACCCCGGAGGTTGGACCCCTGGGGAAAATATACAATAATCAGGGTCACCAGAGTTTCCTAGATGGTTCCCACTACAATTACATATCACCCCTGGATCTATTACAGATTTCTCCATTCAAAATGGGACACCATTTGGGATCAGGACCATAACCCCTCTGCGTTTCCCTGCCCCATAAGACGATGCAACCATGGTATCAAACCTATACCTACTGTACTACTTATGTTCTATGTGAGAAAGGTGGGTTTCTAGTAAAATTACTTCAGGCCCTTCCCTCTTGAGCATTTGAAGTACCTGATATCTCTAGATGGGGTTAATTTATCCTATTTGTATTGCAAGAAAAAACTTTAGTAACAGGCACCATTTTAACTGTCAAATAAGTTTGGTCAGAACCCCAAGCAGAGATAACAGTTTAGTAAGTAAAAGCTGGGAGGGTCCTGGGAGGGGGGCACCCATCCTTCTGAAAGAGCCCCTCCAGCCGCGTGTAATACCATAACGGATGCAGCTGCCTATTACATTACAGAGGAAGAATAAAGGAAGGGCCAACAGAGCAATTCCCAATACAGAATATGTGCAAACAATGGAACAATAAACTAAGACACAGACCACAGAACAGCAAACAACTACACTTCCAGGTAGGGAGCTACAGAAAAAGTGCTCCTTTGCAGAGTGGGTGATGGAAGCCACACGGCATGGGGGTTATGTAAATAATACCCAGGTCCCCTGTACAGAAATACCTGTAACAGTATGCAGGTTATCACATCAAGACTTTCGGTGACGTCACCGTTCCATGTAGACACGGAACACGGTTGCTCTGCCGACACCCTTGACAAAATATAACTTAAATCAGCTCCTTTCTTGAGAACACCCTTCTTTCTTTACAGGCTTTAAGCAGAAAATCGATGGTGACCAGAAATAAGCCAAGAGTGGCTCACGGAGGAGGAGGACTGAAGCAGCAAAAACTGAACCTACCTCCTAAGCAATCGGTCGCTAGCTCAGAGGCCATGAAGCCTGCAGACAACGCAGAAATGGAAGCGAGCTAGGACAACAACTCTTGAGGAAGATAGGGAGGACTTTACCATCACCTCCCGTCAATTATGCCAAGAACTACGACGCATGACCAATACCTTAGACTCGATCAAAGCAGACATTAAAGAAAACAAGTCCAATATAGCACAGCAAGGCAAAAAAGCTTCAACAGATGGAGGAATACATTACCAATCACACAGAAACTGTACATTTACATAATGGAGCTATCCTGCAACTCCATGATTGCTCACAGCATCTTATGAGTAAGACTGAAGATCTAGAGAATAGATCCCGCAGAGTGAATCAGAGGATACATGGCTTACCGGAACAGACCGAAACAAGTAATGTCCCAGAATATGTAGAGGGCCTTATTAAAGAATTACTAGATATGGATAAAGATACCTCACTGAATATCATTTGTGCCCACAGAGCACTTTCGGCTCCTCCGAAGGACCCCAAGGCAAGACCCTGCTCCTTGATCGTCGCCTTTTTAGATTTCAGAACCAGAGAACTGGTGCTGAAGAAGGCTAAGGGCAAAGAAGAAAATTATTTTTGGACATGCCAGGTTGTACTTTGAGCCAGACTATGCCCCCCCCACCATGGCAAGATGCAAAATCCTATTCCCGATCATGAAGGCACTGCGCACCAAAGACCTGACAGCTAGAGTTGACTTTCCAGCCCGCCTGCATGTAATCTCTGATGAGTGCACCTAAATATTTGACTCCTTCTCCGAAGCAAAGATATTTTTGGCATCATTAGATGTTGCTTTGGATGACTTGATTAACCTGGAAGCTTTAAGAGAGACTGAGAAGAGGTAATGGTCAACAGATGGAGGTACGAGAGGGAGGAATGCAAGACCAATCATTGCAGATAGAAATGGGAGCTCCAGCGCGTGGAACAAACTTAGAGACCCAGTGAAGTCATGAGCGGCACAACTGGGGGAAGAAACAAGGTCCCAGGGCTTAGATTCTTGAGTACTTGTTCACTGCTTTATTGTCCGGTAGCCCTGGAAAGTGTTTGTGGAGATTTAGCTCCTCCTGAGCCAACTGGGGACAGCAGACAGCTGCTTCGGGCGTTCTCAAAGGGTGACTCATTTGCTGACTACTTCTTTTTCATAAGTCCATTTCATTAATATATCGTCATCTGTATCTGTTAACACTGTAGTAATCCATGCAAAATAGGCTCTGTCCGGTAGGTGTAATGCCTTATTTCAAACTGCCAAAATTACAGCATTTATAGTGAATGGAAGGTTGGAAACTTGAGGAACAGAAAAAAAGAGATGGGCAGTTGGTATTTGCCAACTCCCTTTTTTCTGCATGAAAGTTGGGGGAGAATGTCTGCAATGGTACAGGTGACCCCACTGTGGCTGCAGATGCCTGAAATATTTTGGGCTGAGCTGCTTAGTACCGAGTTATGCTCGACACCTCCCGCCGCTACCAGGGAATCTGACCGTGGTGGGGTACATGTGGCACCTTGAAAGCTATTTCTTTTAAAGAGATCTGCAAAGTTCATCTCCCCAGTTGGGAGTTCATTGATTTTGGAGGTTAGAATTTACAAAATAGTCGTTACTGCTGTATGTTCCTGTTTTACCTTTAGTTATGTTATTGAAGCTGCGTGCCCTCACCAAGCTCGCTGTTTGTGGGGTTGGTTTTGCCCTCAATTTTGGGTCTGTCCGGACTCTCTCATCATGGAGGAACTTAATATAGTGTCTTATAACGTGCGAGGTACTAAGCACCCAATTAAGAGATCGAAAATCCTACAGGAATTGGCTAACATACACGCCCATATAGCTTTCTTGCAAGAGACCCACCTCATGGAGGTGGAACATAAGCTAAGACAGAGATGGGTGGGAATGGTTTACACCTCCTCATACGTGGAACATCCCCATAGACGAGGGGTGGCCATCTTAGTCCATAAAGCATGCCCCCTCTGGGTGCGGGCGGTCTGGACAGACCCTGAGGGTAGATTTGTAAAGGTCTGTGCCTCATTGGGGGAGCTGCACTATAATTTTATTAACATTTATGCTCCCAATGAAGAAAGAGATGCTGCTAGCTTCTTCAGGTCCACTATGTCTGACTTCATGCACACAGAAACAGACCACATACTGATAGTAGGTGGGGATTTTAATACAGTGATCTCCGCCACAATGGATAGACAGGGGTGTGTGCCAAAAACATGGCTGGGGTTGGCAAGTATAACACTAAATAGAATAACTCGGATGTGGAACCTTGTGGATACATGGCACTGGGTAAATGGCCCAGATAGAAACTTTTCGCATTATTCAGATTGACATGGTAGCTATTCTCGTATTGATAGGTTATTCATATCAGAAGAATGGGCTTATACAGCTATGCACAGCCAGATTTTTCTGCGGTCTATGTCAGACCATGCCCCAGTGTGACTAACGCTAGCCTCAACCCCCACACTTAGGAATTCGCACTGGCGCTTCAATATAGGCCTCCTTAATAACCCCGAATTTAAGACACATATTAGGGAGTCGATCCAAGAGTACCTAGAGTTAAACCCAGAGGGGCAAGTTCTTCACTATATTAGATGGGATGCCTTTAAGGCATTGTTCCGGGGAATAATTATTAAATTTGCCTACTGGGAAAAGAAAAGACGCTCCCTGAGAATAGAGGAGCTTCAAGCAGAGATTGTTGAGCTAGATTTTCCACACAAAATCTCACTCCATCCAGATACCAAAAAACAACTTGAGGAGAATAGACAAGAGTCAGATATAGCTCTGACACAACAGTTGGAAGGTACATAGAGATGGTTCGCCAGCAATACCATGAGGGGGTAATCGAGCAGGAAAGCTCTAAGTGGCCACCCTGAGCTCACAGCAGGCTAGTCGCTTAATTCTTAAGACAGAAGACCCAAAGGGGAATGGTATCGTACATTGCAAACCGGAAAAGATTACAAAGATTTTCGCACAGTACTATAAAGATTTCTATGCTCAAGAGCAAACTCCTAACATGGCAGAACATACAGAAACCTTCCTACAACAGACAGTCCTTCGATCACTCTCAGAGACATCAAGGAACAGTTTTGAAGCTGAGATCACATTAAATGAGCTTAGAGAACAGGTTAAGTTGCTCCAAAGTAATAAATCCCCAGGACTGATGGATTTTCCTCGGAATTTTACAAGGAGTTCAGAGATTTGTTGCTTCTATCCCTTTTGCAGGTCTATAGAGAGGTGGCAGAGGGAGAGGGAGGGTTGTTGCCTAGACCATGGGAAACCACTCTTATTTCTGTCAGTGCTGCATAAAGAAGGTAAAGACCCTGCGAAGTGTGGGTCTTGCAGACCTATATCCTTACTTAATGTGGATCTGAAGATATTTACTGGCCTTCTAGCTAAACGCTTACAGAAGAAGATTTCTCAAATTATTCATGAAGACCAGACTAGGTTTATTTCCAGCAGATACCTCACTGATAATATTCAGAGACTACTAAACATTATTTCTTCCCAGGAAACTAGCCAGAAATTCCAACTGGCTATATCCATGGACGCTGAAAAAGCATCTGATAGGGTTAACTGGCAATTTCTAAAAAGGTCCATGGAGAGAATGAATTTCGGCCCCACATTTCTACAGGTAATCACCCAACTCTACTCTAATCCCAAGGTGATGGTGAGAACCAAAGGCATTAGCTCGGCTCCTTTTATTGTTTCTAGGGGGACCAAACAGGGTTGCCTGTTGTCACCACTCCTGTTTGCAATTAGTTTGGAGCCCCTGGTGGCCAGAGTATGTCAGACTCTGGAAATTAGGGGTATAACAGTGGGGGGACTCAAACAAAAATTATCTCTTTATGCAGATGATTCCATATTTTACTTGTCCTCCCCGGAGTTCTCCCTCCCTCCTCTCATGGAACTTTTGCACTCTTTTGGTGAGATCTCAGGCTACAAGATTAACCTATCCAAGTCAGAGGCTCTGGTTGTGAGTGGTTCCCCTACAGTACATTTCAGAAATAAATTCCCATTTAAATGGGCTCCCCATAATCAAATCAGATATCTCGGCATCCAGATTCCCACTAACCTCACGAGGCTTTTTGTAATCAACTACAAAGTGTTGGGGTGGTCAGTTGAACAGGATTTGGCGAGGTGGCACCTCCTTCCCCTGTCACTAGTGGGCTGCATAGAAGTAATAAAAATGAACACTTTACCCTGGGTTTTGTTTCTGTTCCAGAATCTCCCAATCCCAAAGGATTTTGAGGATAAAATTAACAAGGAAGTTTCACGGTTCATATGGAGACATAAAAAACCTAGAATTTCCAAATCAATCCTACATCTGCCTAAGAAAACAGGGGGTCTAACTCTGTCTAAATTATCTCTATATTATCTGGCAGCTCAAGGGGCTGGACTCATGACCTGGGCTAAACAGAGATTATCATCCCAATGGTATAAACTGGAGAAGGCGTCCATGAGAGACAGGCTGTTGTTTACTCTGGCTCTCATGGATTGGACCCCAGAGTATGGGCACAGCATACAGAACATATGGGTGAAACATAGCCTCAATATTATCAAAAAAATTTGCAGAACTTTGGAGACCCCTGAAGGACTGGGACCTTTGTCAATTATCAGATTTGAACCCACATTCATGCCGACGAAGTTAGATGTGGGATACACCAGCTGGGCGTCTAGGGGGTTCACTAGATTCACACAATTCCTTGAGGGAGGCAGCTTTATCTCCTTTCAGAGAGCTAAGGAGAAATTCTGTTGGACAAATAATGAACTTCTCCGATTCATGCACGTGAGACATTTTACTAACTGGGAGGATCATATCCTCCGGCTGTCACGCCCATATTCTAGCTGGGAGGATTTCCTCTATGGGGTAGTGACCATAGCAGGTCCCACTAGGTATATTTCCTCTTTATACAAACTCCTCTCACAGCACGCTGTTTGTCCCATTAGACAGTGCCGGAGTGCATGGGAAAGAGAGGACAACATCCAAATTTCGGGGCAACACAGGCTGAAGTGGGGCTGGAAGGTAACCTCTTCTCCTAATTGGCGGGAGTTTTTTTGGAATGTCTTAGTTAGATTTTTTAGAGTCCCCACAATAACCAAACACTACACAGCAGGAGCCAGTGATGCATGCTGGAGAAAATGTGGACAATCAGGTACTCATTGGCATATTTTTGGGGAGTGTCCGCTGTTTCACAAGTTTTGGGGTGAGATCCGTGCCACGGTAACCCAGGTGGTGGGGGCAGACATTCCCTTACCAGGAGAGGAGTGGATTTTGGGTATTCCTACAGTGACACATCTAAGGGGAGAGGCCAGAAAAGTATCTTTGATTCTGTTGGCAGTAGCCTTGAAATGCATCACAGGAAATTGGTTATCTATGTTACCCCCAACTCTAGATGAATGGGTCAGAAGGGTAAAGGAAGTAGTTCAAATGGAGCTGCTCACAGCCAAATTAAGACTTACCTCAGAGAAGCATATGGAAAGATGGAGGGGGTGAGAGGCATGGTTGCAAACTTTTGAGGGTTTATGTTGATGGCGGGAAGGTAAGGCGAGATAATCTACCCGATGGACTAAGAAGGGCTTGAATTCTAGAGGGATACTTGAGCCTCCTCCTCTTTAAAAGGGATGCCTCCTGTGGGAGTTGAGGAAGGTAAGATGAGTGGAAATAGCATATTGTAATAAAGATTTGAAACGTGGGACGGGGGGTGTGTGGACACGCAGCTTAGCCAGGGGCATGTTGGTGAGGCCCATAAAGCAGGGGACACGGTTTAATTTTCTTTCCAAACAATGTCCTCTTAAATTTCTGACATACCAAATGAGGGAGATGTCACGTAAATTTTTCTTACTTTTCATATCATGTATGTTCCTACAGTATTAAAAACTAGCTTAGAGTACATTATATACAGTGCTCTGCATATAGTTTTTGTCTTTTGGGGGATTCCCCTAAGATTATGTAGGCTGTATTGTTACATCTCTTAATTAAGCAACCTGTATCTCAATGCTATGAATGTATTACGGTTATACGGTGCTGATCATTCTATATGTCAATATCTGAATGCCTTAATAAAGATGAGTTTAAAAAAAAAAAAGATTATCACATCAACATGGCGGGGGAGTCTCATAAAATCAAATCCCATTGTCAGTACTACTGGCTCCCAATGGGCTGCTACAGCAAACAGGAGATAAGGGAGGACAGCCTCAAAGTGCTACGGCCTAACTGGGAAGGGAACAAGTTATGGAGACAGCAGCATCTGCCATATTGTAGTTTTTATAACAGGCTGATAGGAAAGAAGCAAAGCACTCCCCGGCCCACTCAAAACATCTCTTGCACCCATAATAACGGAATAACAGAAAAGGGACCAAGGTCACACAAAAGTTTACCAGTAGCGCGGTATACTAAGCAGTGTGCAAGCGTGGTACCCACTGGATAACATGTATACTGCTACTGTGCAATGACACGGTACTGATATATTTTTGTGTGACTGTGATGAAAATCCCTCACCAGGGACTTTAAGTTCACCACCATCACGGGTTTTTACCAACAGGACCCAGGAAACCTGTTTTTTACCTCTTCCTTTGCATGAGGTCAGGAAGGTCAAACAATAACTGTGCATAGAGTGGCCCTTTAGAGATGGACTACAAAGAGAGTCCAGCAGAAATAGTGGAATTACTCTTCTAAATAAAACAACCAGTCACTGATTCTATAAAAATATGATTCTTTACTAAAAGACTACAAGTATTTACAACAGGACGTAGTTACAGGAAGACAGAAGGACTGCATATTTACTAAGAAGCAGAAAATAACACAAGTTGAACAGACAGTTGGTGTACCACAGAATTTTGAGCTATTCTCACCTAAAATCCTTCACCTGCCCTAGCTACAGAGAAGCACTATCCCTTACTGTGCCATCTTACCAGTCAGCTAGTCTTTGTGTGGCAGGGCCCCTGGTCTTCAGATGTTCCAAGTCAGACAGACAGACAGACAGACAGAGACAGACAGAGAGAGAGAGAGAGAGAGAGATGGCTTCTAGCACTTCAATGTATTTCTTTTTCCTGTGGGGAGGGGTCTCATTCCCTTTGAGTGACAATTCCATGCTGTCACAGCCCCTTTGGGAGTGAGTGAGTATGTGTGTATATATGTATATATCAGGACCTCCCCTCCTTGTTAACACTATGACATGCACCTAGGTCCTTTGTCCAGCATGGGAACATCTCTAGGAAGGACTCCCCTCTGGGGTTATTACTTCATTGCCTCCTCCCTAGCCTTCCTGTTAGCTTTCCCATGAGAACATCAGTCCCTCCACCCTGGCTGACATAAGCTGTCATATACTGCTTGATCAAGTGATCTGGTAGCCATCTTGGACTTGAAGCAGCTGCATATTCAGAAAAGAATAAATGGCTCTGGTCCCCTTTCCTGTCACAGTGACTACCACTGTAGATACCACAAGAATATTCAAAATATACAGCAAGCCCTTGATAGGAAGCAGCCTGACCACACTAGTGGCCACCCATAACCCAGGGCTCCAACCTACTGGCCCGGACTCCAACCCACCAGCTCGGAGCAACAGGAGGTGACCAAATCCACTCCCCTCCAGGCTTACAATATCCTGCTTTGTGATTCGGGAGGCAGAGAGAGCAGCCCCATTAAGTCCCTTCATCCCGGGGTCCTTCACCCCTAGAGCCAATGAAAACAGGTAAGGAGGGGAGCCAAGATCAATGCAGGGTAAAAGTCTGTCTAAACTGAAAAACTGTCCCATTCAAGCATGGGGCAAGCTGCTGTGAGGGGTGGGGGCTCTCATATGAGACAATAACACAGGGTGCTGGTTACCAAGAGAAAATTAAATGGAGACTTGGAGGGTAAACCAGAAGGAAAAAAAGGGAAGGGAGGGATATCAAAACACCTTTAAAGTGCCACATATTCCAGTATCTATAGACTGGGCTGGGGGGATTGGGGACTACATTAAAAGGGGAAGGGGAGATATCAAAACACCTTTAAAGTACCACATATTCCAGTATCTCTACAACGCAGCTGTCCGAGGGCCCTGACGACCCCGTCCATGAAGTGAGATTAGAAACGGAGGACAGGCATGGGTAGTCAGGGAAAGGTGAGTATACAGCAAAAATGGCTCTGGAGCTGAAAGAATATATGAACTATTAACAGTATGTCCAAAAGTTCACCAGTTGCAGAGAAAAGCCCTATAGCTGAAAGTTCCATATCCCATGACCCATCAACGTGGTTGCTGCTGAAACTGCTGGAGAAGGTCTCTGATAGACTGCATCATCATTGGAGAGTGCTGCCAGACTGCTGCAACCAATGGACAAGTTCCCTCAACATCTACTAGGAATCCCTAGATAGCCAAGAATCGCACAATCGGTTCTGCTGATGTCCATCGCCTGCAGTCCTCTGAGGTTGGGGTACCTGAATCCCTCGCAGTTCAAAGTCTGCCTTTGCTTCCTCTGCCGAACAGTAAATTGCTGTGCTGTCAGGAAAGTGGACTATTAATTTGGCAGGGAAGGAAGTCTGGAATTTAATCCCCATCTGGCACAAAGCCTTCACACATGGAGAGTAGGCTAGGCGCGTCTGCTGAACGGCTGGGGTGAAGTACTAATCAAAATATAATCCACTGTGCCCCACATTACCACTCCTTTCCATCAAGCCATCAATAACACTTTTTCTGCACCTGGGAAACAAGAACCCAGGGGAAGAATACACAATGGGTGGGGAGGTAGTAACAACAACAAAACAGGAAAGGGACCTGGGGGTAATCATATCAGATGACCTTAAGGTTAGCAAGCAATGTGAGAAGGCAGTAGGGAGGGCCGCGGGGGTATACTGGGATGTATAGGGAGAGGCATCAGCAGCAGAAAACAGGAAGTTGTTATCCCTCTGTACAGACAGTTGGTGAGACCCCATCTGGAATACTGTGTCCAGTTCTGGAGACCCCATCTCTGCAAGGACATAGACAGGATAGAGGCAGTCCAGAGGAGGGCAACTAAAATGGTGCAGGGTCTGCAAGAGAAGCCGTATGAGGAGAGACTAAAGGAGCTTAATATGTATACCCTTGAGGAAAGAAGGGAGAGGGGGGACATGATAGAAACTTCAAGTACCTCAAGGGAATCAACAAAGTCCAAGAGGGTAGCATCTTTCAGAAAAAGAGACTTGCAAGAACAAGGGACACAATTTAAAGATAGAAGGAGGCGGTTCAGGGGCAATGTGAGGAAGTATTATTTCACAGAGAGGGTAGTGGATGCATGGAACAGCCTTCCTGAGGAAGTTGTGGAGTCTAAAACTGTGGGAGAATTCAAGAATGCATGGGACAGACATAAGGCAATTCTTGTGGGGGGCAGGAAGATATAGGTTGTTGGTTAAATAGGATCTGCGGCCTATCCTGTAGGTAGGGAAATGGGCAGACTAGATGGGCCTAGCGGTCCTTATCTGCCGTCAAAGTCTATGTTTCTATGTTTTCCTTGACTCAATAGCTTAAGAACTGCATAACTATGGAGAGGCGTCTTTGATGTGGTCTAGGCCTTTGACCTAGGGTGTGATGGATCTGCTCTGTATTAAGTTGCAGGTCAGCCGGGAGATCAAGAGCTTGGTGCAGTAACCTGTCTATATATTCTGAAATATTCTGCCCCACCTCCCCCCTCCAGCATGCCAAAGATTTGCAAATTCTTTATTTTGAGTCTGCTCTCCAGGTCAGTGTTTTTAGCCTCAAGCTGCAGCTGGCATTGGTAGAGATGGAGAATCAAGTTGGTAATTTTACAGTATGCGACCAGCTAGACAATTCAGTTAGAGCACTCTGCAGCTCACTGAGCTCAGTTTTTAACTTGTGTTCAAGTCAGAGCCGATGCCCTTGATCTACTTACAAATCTCCGCCTAGAAGGCCCACATCTCCACGAGCAGAAGCAGAAGAGTGGGAGCCTCATAAGGAAGCAATGGTAGACATTGGGGATTGCGAGGCCGACAGTGCCACTGTCAAGGCTGCTGTGGCTGCCAGCAACTGGGGAAGACTTTTGTTTTGATTGGAGCTGCCCACTCTTAACAGACAACTCAGACAGGTAAAGTCAGTAGAATTTAAAACACATACTGCAGTTAAGAGGTGAAATCTGAAGTGATGAAAGCGGAGCAGTCACAACTCACTCTCATGTCATTGGTGAAATTTTATTAATTTATTTACTGAATTTTGTTAACTAGCTAGGCCCACTGTAACAACGAGTTCTTTTTCAGGGGCAACCCAGAATTAATTACATAGAACGTATATAATATAGACTCTACGGAATCAAAAATATGCAAATATACATCACCTGAACATACTAAACCAGGTACATTTAAGATCTTGAAGCATTATTCACAGTGGTACAGGAGATTCGTATACAGGCAAAGTCAGATCACAGGTCAAGGCAAGTTCTCAAACAAGCTTACATAAATCACAGTCTTTTCTTTTTTATCCCAACTTTTCAACTCTGCCATTCTGGGACAGCAGCTTTGCAGCACTTGATCTTTTTGATGGGCTGGCTAGTACTCATGCAATGACTGGCTGACACCCTCCACCCACTATGGCGTATTTAGCCACTGATGATGAGAATATCAAGGACTGTGGATGGATACGTTAATAATGGGTTACATGAGTGTGATCTGAAGTAACAATCTCAACTGCACAACGGCGATAAGATCAATGCAACTCCACTACTGTTATTGAACAATGGACCTTGGTCACAAGGGGTCAGGAAAGTACAGTTACGTAAGAACTTACCGTAACAGTAGATCTTCGAGAACAGCTCTTGCAGCAGGTTACACCATTAGGACTGAAGCCGGCAGGCATCAGGACCCCACGGAAAAATTCTAGCTAGCTATCTTCAGCGGGGACCGCCCCCGATGCCGGTCCCGCCTCCGACGTCAGGCGTAGTACATAAGGGGGCGGTCCATTCCCCAGTTCTCCCCGCCTGAGACTCTCGCCGTAGGGCTGACATCTAAATGGGAGACCGAGATCCACCGCTCAGAACATAAAGGGTAAAATCCTGATAAAAGGGCTTAAGCCATGCCTCCTCCAAGGGGAAGGTGGGCGGAAGGTACCTGCAGCAAGAGCTGTTCTCGAAGATCTACTGTTACGGCAAGTTCTTATGTAACTGTACTATCTTACTTCGAGACACAGCTCTTGCAGTAGGTTACACCATTAGGACTGATTCCCAAGCAGTAGCGCTTGCAAACACTCTGGGAGGAGGAAACTAGAAAGTACATTCCAGGTCCTGAATCTAGGACAGGAGACCCTGTAGCACGGCCAGGCCGAAGCTGGCTCTTCGCCATGAAGCGATGTCTAGGCTATAATGCCTGATAAAGGTATGTACAGAGTTCCAAGTGGCTGCAGCACAAATGGCAGAAGTGGAAACATTTCGAAGTGCTGCAAAGGAGGTGGCCACTCCCCTAGTGGAATGGCCCCGGACTGATCCCGGGAGGGGCTTTTGTTTGATATCGTAACAGTATGAGATGCACTGGACAAGCCAGCGAGACAGGGACTGTTTGGATACTGGCTGGCCATCATCCTTTCCGTAAGGAAATGAAAAAAGTTGCTCCGATTACTGGGCTGCTCAGTTCTATTCAGGTAGTACCTTAAGCTGCGGTGAACATCCAGGTGTGAAGCAGCGCCTCTCTCTATTAGAATAATTAGGAAGTAGACTGGCAGGTCAATATCCTGATTGAGAGGAGTGTGGAAACCACCTTAGGCAAAAATTTAGTATTCATCCTCAGGGATATTCTGTCCCGGTGGAAAATTAAATAAGGCTCTTTGCACATGACAGCATGAAGCTCAGAAACTATTTTGCTGACGTAACAGCAACCAAAACACCGTTTTCCACGACAGAAAATGCAGCTGCAACCCGCAGCAGGTCTGGAGCATGAGTTGCTCCAGGACAAAGAGCAAGTCCCATGGAGGCACTGAGTCCTTACGGGCGGCCTAGGTGCAACATCCTCTCAAGAATTCTCGATAGGCATCTAATTGTCCCACTGTGCGCTGTCCCACCGGAAGGTGATAAGCTGAAATGGCACAGAGGTGCACCTTAATAGAGGAGTCGGCGAGACCCGAATGGAAAAAGGACAGCAGGTACTCGAACACTATTTTCACCGGACAACCTAAAGGGAAAGGCTGCGTGCTTCGACCATAGACAAAAACGCGCCCATTTCATGGCGACGCGTGTACGCGTTGTCGGGCTTCTGGCTGCAGAAAGAACTTCGCAACCTCTGGCGACCCTCGTCGCACAATATGGCTATGTCTCTAGAGCCATGCATGCAGGTTCAGTGAACGTAAGTCCGGTGGACCAGTGAACCCTCCTCCTGAGACAAGAGATGGGAGATGAATGGCAACGGGAGCGGAGGTTCCCGGGATAGCTGTATTAGCAGAGGGAACCAGATCTGTCTGGGCCAGAAAGGGCCACCAGGATCATTATTGCGTGCTCCCTCGTGGTTTGAGAAGAACTCTCTGGATCAACGGGAAGGGAGGAAGAAGCGAGAGGAATCTGTCGCCCAGGAGAGGGACACGCCCAGCCAGAAAACACCAGGCCCTGGATCTAGTGAGCAAAAAATTGGGCAGTTTTATGCTGATGGGAAAGCGAACAAGTCCAATTCTGGAGTTCCCCATCGAAGAAACAGATCCTCTGCTACCTCCTGAAGAAGTTCCCACTGCGGAATCTGGCCTGGGAACGACTCAGACCGGCCTGCAATTGTGTTGTCCACCCGGGAACATGTACTGTGATCAGGTTCAGCGCCGTGTCGGATTACCCAATCCCACACCCTCATGGCCTCCCTGCAAAGGGGGTAAGAGTGTGCGCCTCCTTGTTTGTTGAGGTAATACATCACCGCCGTGTTGTCTGTCTGAAGCAGGAGAGTACTCGGCGGGATCTCTGACTGAAATGCCTGCAGGCATAAAGGACGCACCTCATCTCTGGGACGTTGATATGGAGGTGGGCCTCGAGGGGTCCACGTTCCCTGGGACTTCACCCCGTCCAGGTGTGCTCCCCACCCTAGACCTGAGGCGTCTGTGGTGAGGATTACCTCTGGGGACAGCGCTACAAACGGGACGCCCATAGAGAGTGTCCCTGGGTCTAGCCACCACTGCCAGTCTCGAATCGCGGTGTTCGTGATTCTGACCGGATGCTGCATGTCGTCTTGCCTTTGGTCCCATTGCACCTTGAGCATCCAATGAGTTACCCGCTTGTGGAGCCTTGCGAAAGGGACAGTAGGAATGGCCGCAGCCATGTGTCCGAGCAAGCGAAGGACCGACCTGGCTGGGGCGGTCTTGTTCGATGAAAGCTCCCTGATAAGGGATCTGATGCGCTCCGCTCTGTCGTCTGGAAGAAATGCTCTTCCCTGAACAGTGTCCAGTACTGCGCCTATGAACTGCAGCTTCTGCGACCGTACCAGGAGAGACTTCTCGTGGTTGATTAGGATACCCAGAGATCGGAACAGGTCCTGGATGCTCTGGATCGCCAGTAACTACAACGCCTCTGGAGGCGTGCATGAAAGCCAATCAGACAGGTACGGAACACATAATGGCCCTGTCTCCTTAGAGACGCTGCCCGACTGCCATGCATTTGGTAAAGACCCTGGATGCCGATGACAGCCCGAATGAAAGGGCTCGGAACTGAAGATGATGGCCGAGAAACTCGAAGCGCAGGAACCTCTTATGCGCTTGAGCTATAGGGATGTGCAAGTAAGTGTCCTGCATATCTAGAGACGCTAAAAAGGCGTCCTGTTTCAGCATGGGAATAAGACCCGGAAGAGTTACCATGCAGAATCTTTTGTAGGCGACCGACAAATTGAGGTCACTGAGGTCCAGAATCGGACGGAGGTCCCCTGTCTTCTTTGGAACCAGGAAGAAGTGGGAATAGTATCCGTGTCCTCTCTGGTTCTCTGGGACGTACTCTATCGCTCCCTTTTGCAGGAGTGCGAGTACTTCTTGATTGATCAATGACTTGTGCTGACCTGGGTACCGGGAGAGCAACGGAGGCCTTGAGGGTGGGTTTTCCACGAATTCTATAAAGTGGCCTCTTCCGACCAACTGTAGAACCCACCTGTCGGTGGTTACAGTCTGCCATCCTGGCAGAGAATTGCTGTCGACCCCGACCATGGCGTCCCGTTGATCCTGGCGGGGGCGGGAAGGGAGTCAGAGCTGTGGCGGCTGAGGTCCTGCTGGCTGGACGGCTTAGGAAGTCGCTGGTTTCGACTCTGTGGTTGTTTTCCCTGGGCTCGAAACCGTAGCCCCTCTGTTGTGGAATAGGGCGGACTGTTGTCTCTGCGTCCGCACGCAATCGGTCGTGGTTACAAAAGGAACTAAGCTTGGGTCAGTATATGGCCTGAACCGACCTCACCGCCTTCCCGGCCTCTTGGAGTTTGGTAATTATCTTCTCTGAGGGTTTACCAAACAAAACTTCTCCCTCAAATGGGGCGTCCATGATGTTTTTCTGGATGTCCGGGGTAAAACCGGAGACACGGAGCCAAGAGTGTCTCCGGAGGCATACGCCTGAAGCTGCTGCTCGGGCCGAGGAGTCTGCGGAGTCGTACGTGGCTCGTAGCACTTAGGTTCCCACGTCCGAGCCCGTACGGAGGAGCTGCAACATCTCCTCCTCCTGCTCACCTTCCGGCAATTTCTCAGCCGCATCCAGACCCTGCTCCCACAGGTCATTTTGGAACTGCACCATGTGGGTCAAATAATTGAGGGATTGAATGGCGCAGGTAGCGGAAGCATACGTGCACCTACCCATGGCATCCAGCTGCTTGGACTCTGGGTCCGGTGGCAGGGTGCTCAGATGTTGTGGTCTCTGGGACCGGTCATGAGAGGCTGTTATGACCAGAGAGTCGGCCTGGGGATGCTGAGTCAAGTACTGGTCTTCTCTTGGAGCCTTGTACCAAGCCGGTCAGCTTCTTTGGCATCGCCGGCGAATGTGGACACTTCCCGCGCTGCCTTGGTGACGTCCAGAAAGTGTCTACCAAGGGTGCACCACCACAGGCTTGGGGTCCTTCTGCCAAAGATACTGAAGGCGAGCCTTGGGGTCTAACTCTTCCGCATCCCATCCCATGTTCTCTTGAATGTGTCTCATGATATCCGAGAACGAGGGGTCATCCGGAGGAGACTTTGGCAGCTCACATGGGTCTGGAGAAGGGATGGAGAGGGGAGATGGGGATCTGGATGTTGAAAACTCTGATCCCGTGTCCTCCATCAAAGGAGAACGGCGGCGTCTTCTGGGTCTCTTGGGACTGGGTGACCTAGAAGAGGATCTGGATGAAGGTCTCCTTTTGTCTGGTCTCCCCCTTGAAGGGGTCCTGGGCTCCCGGGGAGGAGGTAACCGGCCTGCAGACCCAGATGGAGAAGGGGGCGCAGGAACCGGAGGAGCAACCGGTGTAGGAGGAGGAGGAGGAGGAGGAAGCGGAGGTGGAGTGGGGACCATGTCCTTTTTGATGGTATCCCACCAGTAAGTGAAAAGCTCCTTCACCTCTGAAAAGGAAAGGCCCGACGACGGCTCCACAGGGGGCTCGGGTTGCGGAGAAGGTTCCCTGGGAGTCTCAACAGGACCGGGGTCGCCCGTCTGGTCCTCGGGCTGAGTCAACTCCTCCTCAGTGATGGTCTCCTGATCGATGTCGGTCGGAGATGTCGGGGTCCTCTTCTCAATAGGAGCGGGCGCCGGTCCCCCTACCGGCGTCCGGTGATGAGATGGCTTGGCCTGCGACGGTCTTCTGATGGACGATGGCTCTGGGGACCTGTGGTGAGAGGCCGACATCAGATGAACCAGCGTCCGGTCGAACGGCCTCTTAAGTGAGGTGAGCTCCTTGGTCTTCTGCTGGGGAGGAGGAGGCAAGGAGGCTGACCTGACGTCGGGTTCAGAATGGCAGGAACCCAACTTGTGGTGATGGTGACAATCCCCCAACTTAGCCAGGGCCTTGGAGGATGAGGAAGGCCTGGAAGTCTTGGCCTGAGAAGAGGAGCCTGGAGACTTTCTCACCGCAGCGGGGGGAGGCTGAGAGCTGGCCCGGGAAGGAGAGCGGTTGGACCTGGAGCCGGAGCTGCGCGAGTCGGAGGCCCTAGACGGAAACCTGGAAGGGGCCTTCTCTCTATGCTTCTCAGCATGCTTGCGGGCCTTCTGCGAAGAACCCCCCTTTGAAGCCATGGTCTTGAGTTGTTCCTCAAGCAGGAATGCCTGTAGGGCCTTCTGGCGACGGATCCGGGTTCTGCTGTTGAAGCCCTGGCAAAAGGTGCAGGACCGGGTGTCGTGGTCTGGGCCTAGGCACCGGACACAGGCCGAATGCGGATCCTTGAATGGGATCTGCTTCCCACAGGCGAACGAGGAGTGACCGGAGGTCGGAGAGGACATCAGAGAAAAGACTGAATGAAGAGAACGAATTTCCCGTAGGAAAACACTTTACCACGCATTGCGCACTAGAAACCAAACCGAAGGGTCGAGACATGCAAGTCGACGGCGGGAAAGAACTGAGAATTTGGCGGGACCGCTTTATGTACTACGCCTGACGCCGGAGGCGGGATCCGACGCCAGGGCGGGTCACCGCTGAAGATAGCTAGCTAGAATTTTTCCCTGGGGTCCTGATGCCTGCCGGCTTCAGTCCTAATGGTGTAACCTGCTGCAAGAGCTGTGTCTCGAAGTAAGATCGAGGGCTGCAATGCAGTCAAAAGCAATGATAGGCATCTGATCTACCTGTGACCAATGTGCATATAGACAAACATTTCGGTCCTTGATTAGCAAGCAATCATGGGTAAGAAGAGGCTGAGGTGAGAAAAGAGCTCTTAATAGTCCGGCTAGCTATTAACTGAGGTATAAGACCACAACATATGCCACAGGGGGTTGTGTAACACTGACAAATTAAACTTGCCCTCTTTAGAGAGACAGCTCACAGTGTCTCATCCAGTCAGAATATGGCTGGTTCTCTCCACCAAACTGGTTGTCTTATGGACTTCCGGTGACGTCACCAACCGGGATGCAAGGGTAAAACCTAGCTCCGCCGATCCTGGGCTAAAAGCAGACTCTCCCACAACCAAAACGCTAAAATAACTAAAAAAAAAGAATATCAGGGAGAGCCACAGTATTGAATGGGAGGCAAAAAATGGACTGCACTTACCCCCAAAAGAAAAAATTACTCACTATAGTAATGTTGTTTCTTCTAATTGAGTCTTGCTGTATTATGACTATATGCAGTTAGTCCCAGCACTTGAACTGCTCCGGAGAGGAAAGAGTTAACTCTATGCAGGAGCATAGAACATTGAGCTCAAGCTTGGTTTTCAAACCTCTGTCTCTGGTACTCTCCAGTGTAACCGTCAGATTCTCATGAGCACTAAACTAACTCAATAGGTAGAAATATATTTTTAAGATTTTATGCCAAATGGCAATAACAGATTTTTAAGGACAAAAGACTCAAGTCGAGAACCCCAAAAAGAATATAAACAGGTAGTGAAACAACCAAAAACATTCATAATAAAAACAGAAAAAACCCTTAATAAGCTAAGAGAATGACAAGTACACCTCTGGGGTGCAGCACTGTGCCTGCCAAACAACATTCCAAAACTACTAGGTTCCAGGAGGGGAGGCAGGGAGGGAGGTCAGAATACAGCAGAACTCTATTAGAAGAAACAGCATTACCTTTGTGCACTCTGGGTAAGTATGCCCTGAGAAGCACCTCATATATCTACCTTTATGTTTACAAAGCAAAATCTTGCACTGGCAGAGCAGCCATCAGCTTTGTGCTCCCTCAACTGTGGAACAAGCTGCAAAAAACTTTGAAATTAACTCACCCCATCTGCCTAGCAGCTTTTAAATCTCTATATCTACATCATAATAAGAAGTCCTGTGCCTGTCTACCCTAAATAGTGACTCCTGTAAGTCCAAGCACACTCTAACTACTACTGTTAAAAGACTGATCACATCTATAATCGACTCTTCCCTCTCCCCTTTTTCTACCCCCAAATCTGTCCCCTCCACATTCCTTTGACCCTGGTTCCAGCTCTAAATTCTCCATACCGTATCACTATACATCTTTTTATATTAGATTTTATTTGTGTTCAGTGCACCTGATATACAGGTTACTCACCTGTAACAGGAGTTCTAGGAATGGTATATGTTGTTCATCCACACTGTCTGGCAGGTATCCGTGCTGCTTTAAATCTTGCCGGAAGGTCTTCAAGCTGGCTCCTCCCACCCACCCGGGTGGTAAAACTCTCGGCTCCGCCCCATGATGCCAGATCTGGCCCGCTGGAAGCTCAGGTTGTGCGTCAAAGCTGGGGAGGTTGGATGGGTCGTGTGGATGAACAACATATACCATTCCTAGAACTCCTGTTACAGGTGAGTAACCTGTATTTCTAGGGACATGGATATGTTGTTCATCCACACTGTCTGGCAGACTCCTAGCAGTTCTCCGGGAGGAGGGAGGCAAGGCGCACACCCCCTACTTAGGGAATAGAGACTGGAGAACCGAGGCCCCAAAACCAGCATCCCGGCGTGACTCAAGGTCGATGTGGTAATGGGTGATGAAGGTGTGTGCTGACTTCCAGGTAGCAGCCCCTGCAGATATCCTGGATAGGACGCCCTGGAAGCAGCCACCGATGCAGCAGTATAGCGGGTAGAATGAGCTCTTATCCCTCTGGGAGGCTCCATGCCCGCCAACTTATAGCAGAGATCTATGCAGGAGGTGACCCACCTGCTTATCGTCTGCTTGGCTGCAGGTCTGCCAGGTGTGGCTTCAGCGTAGGGGACAAACAGCTGGCGAACCTCTCCCCGAATTTCAGCCGTGCGCTCCTTATAATAAGTGAGTGCCCTTCTAGGGTCCAAAGTATGGAGCCTGTATTCGGCCTCCGAGGTGTGATTGGGGTAAAACACCGGCAGAGTCAACACCTGATTAAGGTGAAACTCCGACACCACCTTCAGAAGGAATTTCGGGTGGGGGCACAGGACAACCTTGTCCCTGTGGAAGACCAAGTAAGGAGACTCGATGCAGAGCGCCTGGAGTTCTCCCATCCTTCTGGCTGACGTGATAGCCACCAAGAAGGCGGTCTTCCATGACATGTGAGAGAGTTCACACCTGTACACTGGTTCGAATGGCTTGCCCATGAGCTTTGCCAGTACCAGCAGTAAATCCCACGGAGGTGGAGGTTCTCGCACCGGAAGGGAAATGTGATCAAGGCCTTTGAAAAAGCGCCAGACCACCTTCTCCTGCGCCACCGACTGCTCCCCGGCCCGCGCCTGGTAGGCAGAGATGGCTGCCAGGTGCACCCTTAGGTCGCCGACCTAAGCCCTTGAGAGAAAGGGACCATAAATAGTCCAAGATGCTTGCCAAAGGACAGGAGGAAGGGTCCAAGCCCTTGCCCTGACACCAAATGGAAAATCTCTTCCATTTGAAGGCATAGCATTTCCTGGTCGACTCCTTACGGGACGCCTCAACTACATTGAGGACCTCGTCGGAAAGACCCAAGGCCTGGAACTCTAGCCGCTCAGGAACCAGGCCGTCAGGTGCAGGGATTGAAGGTCCGGATGGAACACCTTCCCCTGACTGACTGAGAGCAGGTCCGGGCGAGCTGGAAGCTGCCTCGGGAGCCTGGAGCTGAGGCTGAGGAGATCTGGGTATCAGAACTAGCAGGGCCAGTCTGGGCTATCAGAATCACCGCGCCTTTGTCCCTCCTTGCTTTAAGTAGCACCTTGTGTATCAAGGGAAATGGGGAAGCGAGAAGAGGCCCGGTCCACAGCCTCGAGAAGGCATCATCCCCCTGCAGCAGCCCCTGCTGAGGGGCGGCATGGAACAGCCTCAGCTTCGCGCTCTCCCTGGAGGCAAACAGGTCCATCTGAGGTGGCCCCAAATGGGAGAACAGATCTTGTACTACCTCCGCAGGAGAGACCACTCGTGGGATGCAGCCCCTATCCGGCTCAGGGCATCGGCCAGGGTGTTGGAGGCTCCTGCCACATGAATGGCTAGGAGATCCGCCTCCAAGCTGCGCACAAGTGACCAAATGCGGAGAGCTTCCTTGCATAGAAGCATGGAGCGCGTCCCGCCCTGGCGGTTTAGGTAGTACATGGTCGTGGTATTGTCCGTCTGGACTCGGACCACTTGACCCCGGAGAAACGGAGCAAAGGCGGTGAGAGCTAGGCGGACCGCTCGGAGCTCCAGCAGGTGGATGTGGCATCGGGACTCCCCGCTGGGACCAGAGGCCGCGGCGCCCGGTGTTCCCCAGATGGGCACCCCAACCCATCAGAGAGGCATCGGTCGATAGAGACCGCCGGCTCGGGCGGACAAACGGATGCCCTCCTGCAGATGAGCTGGAACGGTCCACCACCGAGAGCGGCCCACATCCCTGGTCACCGTCACTAGCTGGTCCAATGGATCGCAGCATTGTGACCACTGGCTGGCCAGTCCCCACTGGAAGGGGCGATGTGCCAGCATGCCCAACGGACCACGCTGGTACAGGCTGCCATGAGACCCAGGAGGCACAGGAAGTCCCGGCAGGGACGCCAATGCCCAACCAGAAATGATTGGGCAAAGGAGGTAAGAACCTCGCCCTGTCCGCTGGAGCCGTGTTTGCCTAAGAGAGTCGAGCTCTGCCCGATGAACAGAATCACCTGCTTCGCTCGAAGTTTCGGTTCTCTGGCCTCATTGATGAGAAGGCCGATTTGAGAGCAAACCTGAGGGCCAGATCTCTGACCGCCTCCCACCTCCTGTCTGAGGGCTGGGCACAGCCAATCGTCCAGGTAAGGGTACACCCGACCCCTTGGCGCCACAGGAAAGCTGTTACCACTGCTATGCATTTGGTGAAGACCCTGGGAGCTGGAGACAGGCTGCAAGGGCATGGCTCGAATCGAAGGGATCTCCGCCCAAAGCGTAAGGAATCTCCGGCGACGGACGGATAGGGACGTGAAAGAACGCTGGCCCTGCAGGTCCAGAGAGCAGAACCACACGCCGTGTTCCAGGGATGGTATTATCTCGAGCCAGAGTGACCATCCTGAAGGTTCAAGACCTTTAGGGAACTGGTTCAGGTTCGTAGGTTCGAGAATGGGGCGCCAGCCCCCGTCCGCTTTGAACAACCAGGAAGCACCTCGGACACAAACCCCGGGTCTGAGGGGAGGGTCCACCACTCTGATCACCTCCTTTGGAGGAGGAGAGCCGAAGGTCGGGTCTGGGCGAGCAGAACAGTGAGGGGCTGCGTGGACCCGAGGCCCCCCCGAGGTGCGATCACGGGCTCTGACAGGGCGGGGCCTGCTGAATCCCAGAGGCAAGCCTTTTCCCACCACCTCCAGCACCTCACCTGTCCGCGGTAACAACGGACCAGGCAGAAAGGAAGTGCCAGAGCCGTCCCCACGGGGAACCTGGGTGAGGGACGGGGTGAGCGACACCCTCAGCCCGGCACTGGGCAGGCTTGGAGGAGGACCGCCTAGGACCTCCTGGGCCTTTACCCCTCCCTGCTTCCTGTTGGAGGAAGCCCCGGCTTGGTTTAGATGCCAAGCTCCGAGCCTGCTGGCCCTGACGCTGTTGGCCGGACGTGCTGGGCGAGAAGGACGAAAGGGCTTAGGGCTGTGGTTTGCGGTCTCTTTGTCCTCTGAGCGTGGAAGAGACCCGAGTCCAAGGTAGCATTGGCCTCGATCCTCTACAGGTGACCTTCCACCCCAGGGTCAAGGCGGTCGGTCCCCAAAAGGGAATATCCGGCCAACTTGTGCTGGGTATCCCAAGTGAAGGTGGATATCCTCAGCAAGCCAGCGACGTGATAGCCACTCGCGGCCGCCTAAGCAGACCTGGCACATGAGTCCCCAATGTCTAAAGCAGTCTCGAGCTGCTGCTTGGCCACTGCCCTGCTCCTGGTCCCGCACCTGCCTGACCGTGGTCTGCAGATCCGCTGGAAGATGAGGGACGACCATCCAGGAGCCCAACAGGGCGAGAGAAAAAAGCGATAAGGACGGCCAAACTGGCCTGGCGAAGGCCAAGGGAGGACGTAGCCGTGACTTTCGCCTCGGCATAGTCCAATTTTTAGACCCTTGTCAGGAGGTTTGTCCACATCCTAGGGCTCTGCACGCATCAGGAAAACACTGTCGGTAACTAACCCTCGCCCCACGGGTGTTCAAAAAACAGGACAAGGAACTCGAGGACCAAGATACTTCCTGGCCATTCTGGCCAAAGGCAAGAGGGCAGGAGCAGGGTGCTGCCAGAGCTCAAGGCCGAGCCCACTATGGCCTCGCCACCGGAAAGACCTCGGGAACTCCTCCCGGGTCCAGAACTCGCGAGGGGACATACCTGGCGCTTTGAAAACGGGTTCGAAAGCCATCCCGTGACTCCGAGATGAGCCAAAGCAATCCCAGGAAGGACTAAGGGCTGGCCTCGCCCACCGAATTGTCTCCTCCTGAGGACTCCAAGTCCATCTCGGCTTGGAGAAAGGAGAATCGCCTCGACTCGGAAGAGTCCTCAAAGAGCAGCCTCGGGCCTGAGCCACCCTCCACCCGCCGAGGACGATCGGGAGTGAGGTGACAGACAGCCTATGGGCAGTCCTGAGCCGACCGAGAATTTTGGTCGGAGCCTCAACTAACGGCTGTGGAGGCGAGGTTCCACCAGAATCCGTGGGCAGCTGTTTGGCTGAACAACCGCCTGGGAACAGGCTCTCGGATAAAACGAGAAGTTGTTTCGCCGGGCCCGGGTGATAAAGCACTTAATGGTCAAAGACTAACAAGGCGCTGTATTCCCGGTCAGAAGGAGCACATGCACATGAGTTCCTCATATTCGACGCAACTTGGCGCTCAAGCCTCCCTCGTCCAAGGAGGAGAGACGAGCGGCGGCGTCATTAAGTTACAAAAGTCAGGACCGGCGACAGCGGATCGGCTGACCACGGGGTCGAGACTGAGACCGAACCCCGGCTTTCCCGAGATCGCAGCGGGAGGTGTCGCGGGGAATGCCAACACCGGGTCCGGAGGATTCAACCGGTGTCCGGAACCGGAGGCACAGACAGCTAACGGGTCTCAACTCCCACCGGGGAACTGGGAGAGGGGATTCGGCTTCTCCTGCCGACAACCTCGTCTAACTAGTCGAGAAAATCTCGACTGCTGTCGACGGGAGTCTCAACAACTGGCTCACGGGACACCGTGAGACCAGTGGCTGGTTAAGCAGTCGGATCAAGCCGACGGGTCGACAACCGGGAGGATCTTTCCTGGCCCTGAAGAGCGTCAATGCAGATTCTACCCTTGCTCTTTTGGACCGAAACAGTCCAGAAGAAGTTGGTCCTCACCTTTAGTTGAGAGGGTCGACAAAGCCCTTAAAAGAAGCTGAATAAGAGGCACCCCTAGAGAGAGCGACAATGCCGTGTAGCCGAGGTGGTAGAAGTGGCCCGCGCAATACGCCTCTTCGAGGGGGGCGCATCATCTACTCGAAGCTGATCTCGGGCTACTGAAACGCCGCCGCGACACCGCCAACCGGGCCTCTTTGACTCCCACCGGAGGAACCGCTCGGGATGCCCCAGTGTTGTAAACGGCAGCACGGCCTTCGAGGACGAGGCTGAAAAGGAAGAGCACAGGTCGAGGCTCGCGGGTCGTGCCCAGGCCCAGACAGTAGATGCAACGGAGTGCGGATCCGTCTCGAGACATCTTCTCAAGTCAAGGGCATCTCCGAAACAGGAGTCAATTTGTCCATCATGAGCCACGAGGGAGAGAAGACCCAAGTCTTTTAGCAAAAAACTTTTAATTTTAAAATCAAGAATTAGGAACCAGTCTTGTACGCAGAGGCATTAAGGAGGGAACCTGAGCTTCCAAGCAGTAAGGAAGATCTGGCGTCATGGGGCGGAGCCGAGAGTTTTACCACCCAGGTGGGTGGGAGGAGCCAGCTTGAAGACCTTCCGGCAAGATTTAAAGCGGCAAGGATACCTGCCAGACAGTGTGGATGAACAACATATCCATGTCCCTAGAAATGTATATTTCTTTACTTTTATAAAAAATTGTGTCCTACCCAAAACTAGCTGCATCTTCTGTTCCAAACATATACTACTGTCAATGCTACCTGCTGATACTTTGTATATACTGTATTATTGTATCTCACTTTGTTTGTATTATTACTATTTTCTTGTGTGTTGCATCCCATGTATATTGTCCCTTGTTCCTTGTCAACAAATCCAGCCCACCTCGAAAATGAGCTTGCTCAACGGTGATTGCCTGGTTAAATAAAGACTTTGATTGATTGATTACTATGGTAATTTTTTTCTTCAAACAACATGAAGTCTTGCTGTATTCTGACTATATGCAGACTACCAAGCAGTACCCCCTTGGAAGAGGGACTCACAGAACTTATTTTGAAATAAGCCTGCAGCACAGTCATGTACAAACCTAGCATCACTGTGACAATGTCCAAAGAGTAATGCTTGGCAATGTGAACAGATTTCCAAGTGGCTGCTTTACAGATGTCCACTAAAGGTATATTCTAGCTGCTGCAAACAAGCGCTGTACGTCTGGTAGAATGAGCCCTCAGGCCTGAAGGAGGTTCTTTCCCAAGTTTTGAATAGCAGAACTGGATACAGGAGACAATCCACCTGGTAATTGTTCTCTTGGTAGCAGGTCTACCCTTTACCACTTCTTCATAAGTGAGAAACAACTGACAACAGTCCTTCCTATGGGCCTTAATATGCTCCACATAATAACCAAGAGCCCTCTTTACATCAAGACTGTGTAATCTTCTCCCTCCAGGGGAAGAATGATCAGTAAAAAATTCAGGCAATGACATGGACTGATTGAAATGAAAGTCTGACACCACCTTAGGGAGAAACTTTCTGTTGGTGCGAAGGACCACCTTATCCCTGTGAAAGGAAATGAAATTCAGTTCCACTGATAAAGCCTGTAATTCACTGATCCTCCTGGCAGACGTAATGTGGCTACCAGGAATGCAGTTTTTCAAGTCAAGTATTTCAGCTCAGCTGAGGATAAAGGCTCGAAAGGGGGTTGCATAAGCTGTGCTATACAGACATTCAGATCCCAAGAAGGGGTAGGCTCTCTAAAGGGAGGGTTAACATGTATTAAACCCTTGAAAAATTTCTTTAAAACTGGATGAGAGGCTAGGGAAGAGCTCTTACCAGCAGAAAGGAAGGCAGACACAGCTGCCAAATGTACCTTGAGTAGAAGAGTCGAGGCTAAACTATTAAGATGCACCAGATAATCCAGATAGTATGTAGCAATATCATGCCAATTCTGGCTGAATAGATTTCTGGGAACAACCAAACCCCAAATCTTTTCCATTTAGAGTTGTAAGTCTTTCTGGTAGCAGGTTTCCTGCTAACCTTTAGAATGTCCAAGACTGACTGAGAAAGATTTAAACTTGCATATTCTAGCTCTTCAAGAGCCAGGCCTTAAGCCCGAGAGTCTGAAGATTGGGGCAAAGGATCCTCCCCTGTAAGGAGGTAAGAAAGATTCAACTGTCTGGGAAGACACAGAGACATTGTTATTGACAATGACAACATAAGAGGGTACCAAGGTTGTCTGGCCCAGTCTGGAGCCACTAGAATCACCCTGCAGGGCTGAGACCTGATTTTGATCAGGATCCTGAATATCAGAGGAAAAGGAGGGAATGCATGCAGAAACCTGCGTGTCCAATTCAGCGAGAGAGCATCCTGATGGATAGAACCCAGAAGAGGCGGTCTGCAACAAAAGAGAGGAAGTTGGTGATTGTCCAGGGCTGCAAAGAGATCGATCTCTGGAGTGCCCCACTTCTTAAAAATGACCTGAAGAATTAGAGGATTCAGAGTCCATTCGTGATGACCCTGAGAAATCCTGCTGAGAGCATCTGCTAAAATGTTGTCCTTCCCTGGGAGATGCACAGCCATCAGGGAAGCCTGAAGGGAATAAGCTAGAGACCATATCTTCATGGCCTCTGTGCACAAGGCCGAGGACCGAGTGCCTCCCTGTTTGTTGATGTACCACATGGTTGTGGTATTGTCTGTCCTGATCTGCACCACTTTCCCTTGAACCACAGTTGAGAATGTCTGAAGTGCCAAAAAGATAGCTCTCAATTCAAGAAGGTTTATGTGCAGAAGGGATTCCTGGTGTGACCAGGTTCCTTGAGCTGTAAGCTGATCTAGGTGAGCCCCCCAACCTAGTAGAGAGGTATCTGTGGTGAGAATCACTGAGGGAGCCTGACTGACAAATGGGACACCTTGTCGAAGATTGTTCTCCTCCAGCCACCACTGAAGAGCCTGGACTAGTTTGAGACACTGGAACCAATTTGGAGAGAGGGTCTCTTTACTAATACCAATAAGATCTGAGATGAAACTGAATATCCCTCATCTAAAACCTTGCTCCCTGGACCACAGCTGTGGAAGCTGCCATGTGGCCCAGTAACTGTAGAAAGTGTCTGGCTGGACAAGAAACTAGAGGACAAAAAGAGGAAGCCAGAGTGACCAGGGACTGAACTCTTGAGAGAGGGAGAAATGCCTTTGCCTGAATAGTGCCTATTTCCATCCCTATGAAGGTGAGAAGCTGGGCTGGTTCCAGAACAGACTTTTCTAGGTTCAAAATGAAGCCCAAGGATTCTAGAAGTCTTTGAGTGACCTCTAAGGCTGACTTGACTTGGTTTGAGGAATAGACCACTAAGAGCCAATCGTCCAGATATGTGAACAGGAGGATACCCTGTCTCCTGAGGAATGCCACCGCTAATGCAAGACACTTGGTGAAAGCCCTTGGTGCAGATGTTAGGTCAAAAGGCATAGCTCTGAATTGGTAGTGGCCTGAGGGCAACTCGAACCTGAGGTACTTTCTGTGGGAATGTCTGATAGGTATGTGGAAGTAGGCATCCTTGGGATCCAGAGAAGCTAGCCAGTCTCCTGGTCTCAGAGAGGGAAGAATTACTCCCAGAGTCACCATCTTGAATTTTGGTTTTGTCAGATGTTTATTCAGGTACCTTAAATCTAGGATGGGTCGCCATTTCCCTGTCTTTTTTGGGGGTAAGGCAGTATCTGGAATACAGTCCTTTTCCCCTGTGACAGAGGTACCTTCTCTACTGCTTGCAGAAGCAGAAGAGAGGAGACTTCTGCCTCTAAGGCCTTTGTCTCAAAGGGAGAGGGAGGACCGAAGGATTTTGTTCTCATTTTTGGGAACCTTTTGAAACTGAGAACAAGTCCCTGACTCACTACTTCCAGGATCCGTTTGTCTGAAGTAATAGACTCCCAAGCCTGGGAGTAGTGAGCCACCCTGCCCACTACTGGAGCTGGGGAGGTGAACCTGACTGACATCTCAGGGTGTCTGCTTGGCAGGGGGCTTAGACTGCATGGATGATGGGGGTCCTAGTTATCTCATGCCTTCCTTTTCAGGGTTTTAAATAATTGATTAGCAGTTTTTTTTCTTGGGACTATACTAACTGTACAGAAAGTATTTATATAGATTTTCTAGAAGTGCTGTGTTTGTTAAACACAGTGAGGCAAGAGCTATGCATTTTCACAAAGGTTTAGCACTTTTATGAGCAAAACGCTAATCAATTTTTAGAGTTAAATAAATCCCTGCTTTTCCCCTATAGAACCCCCTCTGTTGGAAAGAAGAGGAGGGAGCCTGAGCTTGGTAGAAAGGCCTATGAAAAGGCCTGCCCCTAAATTGCTGCCTCTGAGGAGTGGTCTACTTTTCTTTAGCTGCAGCACTCCTTTAGGTGGTCCTATAGTCATTCATTTTCTTCATGTAGTTCTCTGTTTGTTCACCAAACAGAGAATTACCAGTTACAGGAAAATCCATGGCCTTAGTCTAGGTATCCTGTGAAAGACTGGTACATCTAAGCCAAGCCAACCTCCTCATGGAGATAGATGTAGCCATGACTCTAGAATGGACATCATTCGAGTTCACAGCAGCATGAAATTGTACTTTGGATGCCTCTATACCATTTATAGCCACCTGCTCCAGCTCCTTAGCTAGCCGGGGAAGGGCATTCCTAGCCAACTCCAGAACCATATCCCAAATCGATTTCTGGTACCTGGCTGTATATGCCATATAGTTTGAGTGCCTGAGCCCCAAAGAAGATGTCAAGTACTGTTTCTAGGCCAAGGCATCCACTTTCCTGGAATCCTTATCTGGAGGGTGAGCTGCCAGGGGAATATTAGCCTTGTCACAGGCTGCAGCGTGCACTACCCCAACATGGCTGCAATGTGCTGTAAGGAATTCCATACCAGGACCTGATAGAGCATACCTTCTGTCCATTTTTTTATCCACAGGAGGAATGGAAGTAAGAAATTGCATTATTTTCTGTGTCTGTTTCCCCAGGGATTTATGTAAAGGGACAGACACTCTCTTTGACTCTGGAACATCCATTATTTCCATATAATCAGGTTCCTCCTGATCCTGATCATCTTCGAGCTCCATAGGAAGCTGAAGAGTCTCATCCACCTTCTTGTAAAACAAGAAGTGGGAGGGGGACTCAGAAAGCCTGGGGGGGGGGGACACTGGAAGGCCTGTCTGGGGAGATGTCAGTCTCTACTGGCTCATCTAGGCCTGCAAACTCTCCTCCTTCGTCATCTTCTTCCTCCTCCCAATCACCCTCATAATATGCCTCTGGGTCAATTTCTGAGGCACCAACTTCCGACTTGAACCGATCGCATTTCAACCGATGTCAGTTCGGTCAGAACCGGGCAAAGCGGCTGCACAACGGAAATAGCCTTTGCCTATCTCCTCAGCGATCGGAACATGGGTTTTGGATCCAACGGCTGATTTCCTTTTCTCTTAGTAGAACCGACTCCACAGAGTCGGCTCCTCTGCCGAGTAAAAGAGGTATCGCCCAGGTCTGTGGGCACCTCCTCAGGTTCGGTCGCAACCGAACCGAGCTGGCCATCCGGATCAGCGGACTTCTCGGACTCCCTCAGCCTACTCAAACGTTTTCAAGAGTGGCTTTGGGAAAGTTCTTACAGATCTGGCAGTCTTCTTTGAAGTGGTCAAACCTCAGACAATATACACAGACGAGGTAAGGATCGGCCTTAGCAAAGGCCTCCTTACACTCGGTACAGTGCTGAAACCCAGTGGGACCAGGTTTTCTTTTGGGTTTCTCAGACATGCCTAATATTTTCAAAAAGTCACCCAATACAGCGTTAAGCCAGGCAACTGAAAGGTCGGTTGAAAAAATCCCAAACACAGATTTTTTTAGGAACCGATAAGTACCGGAAACCACAAAATAAACACCAATTACAATTGATTTCGGTTCTAAACTGGACCAACCGGAAAAGAATCTAAAACAAATTTCTTCAAATTAACACAAAAATCACACTACCTACTACTACCACTTACTGTTACCGAGACAGAGGTAAGAATACCAACAGGATGAGGATTGCAGTTGAAAAAAACGACGATTCAAACTAGAACTGAACTGAAGCGCAGGAGGGATCTCCGGAGCGACTTCACAGTTAGGCGGAGTAAGAAATCTGACGGTTACACTGCAGATTACCAGAGACAGAGGTTTGAAAACCAAGCTCAAGCTCAACGTTCTATGCTCCTGCACAGAGTTAACTCTTTCCTCTCCGGAGCAGTTCAAGTGTTGAGGCTAACTGCATATAGTCAGAATACAGCAAGACGCATGTTGTTTGAACTAAGGATTCAGCAGGATTCTCTCGCCCTTCATCAAGCCCTGCAGCGATCCTACTAGACATGACGGCTTCAAATGGGGCCTCATCTCAGCAACCCAGCAATGCTACTACTCTAATGGAGTTGCAGGAGTTTAGGACAGAGGTTTGTACTTTCCGGACGGAATTAGCCACGGAAATCAGTAAACTTTCAGCCTGAGTTGCAGAAGTTAAAGCGTAGCATACTGAATTACACGATCAGACTGATGGGCTTGAACGCATGGTTGTGCATTTTCTAGACGAACAACATACCTTAAAGGAGAAATGTGAGGATCTGGAAAACAGATCGCGACAGAATAATCTGAGGATACCTGGGGTCCCTGAGGATGAAGAAGGGAGAGATATTCTAAAAATCTGGAGGAGCTCCTCCACGACTCCCTCCAGTTAGATCCAGCTTTTAAATTTGACATAGAGCGAGTATATCCGTCCGTCTCACGAAACCAGCCCAGCCAGACAGCCCTGCTCCATCACAATGAAGTTTTTAAACTATGCCACAAAACAAATTATCCTCACCAGAGCTTGGAGAATGTGGGATATCAAGTATAAACAGAAAAGCATTTATTTTGATAATGATTATTCCCCATCTGTTTTGGCTAAACGCAGGCCTACGCTCCAATACTTTGCCTCTTAAAGCAACAGCAACTCAAGTTTACTACCCCATATCCGGCTTGATTAACTATCATGTTTCCTGATGGCCCCCAAACCTTCAAGTCACCAGAAGAAGCTACGAAAGCACTCCAACTCAAGGGACTTGCTCAATCTATTCAGGATGACTCCTCACTCAGGAAAACCCAGCAAGGCCTTCGTGATGCTGTTTGGGACACTGCCAGAGACTAAGTCCAGAAAGAGACAGAGCCAAGCAACTTTAGAGGATGTGAAAAAACTGTTACAACGATTCCAATGACCTGCACTGGAATGATTGGCGAGAGGAACTCTGCAGAGACTTTAAAAATGGTATGTGGATGCGGAGGTGACTCTGCACACTGGGAGTACGCAACGTTATTCAGGGAAGCCTGTGTGGGGTGGTGATATTGGGAAATAGAGGTCCTTTTAATATGCCCAGGCCTATAGATGGGAAGAAGGTTTGAAATCTGGAGAGAGATTCCTAAAGTTTCCCTTATATTATCTCCCCCCCCGAAACTTGTCAATAGTCCTTCCATTGTTTCTGTTTAAATAAATTATAGCCCAGGAAAGCAGGCATGAAATAATGCATTTTTAAAGCGCTACATGCCTACCTGACCATTGCTGGGTCAGAACTCCAGCCTTACTGGAGATGAGGTATTTGGGGACCATTTCCTGGGAGTCTCTGCTCCTCATTTTTATTACCAGTGAGGCCTACTGCGCCACTAGGCTCCAGGGAAACAGTGGAGCTGGGGGCCCTTGGCATTGCCTTGACACTCCCTCACAGGGCAAACACATCTGCCCCTCTAAAGGAGAGGTATTTCCTTTCCCTACCTTGGGAGCTGTTTAAATTTTTTGTCAGGTTTAGAAACCTGCTGTACCAGGTACATTTTGCTGGTACAAAAAAGTTGATGCTCTGTTGGCATCTGGTTATTTTAGCAGTACTATGAGTTATGAACAGAGTTAAATCGCAACAGACCTGCACATGGTGGATTGTTTTTGGCCTAGTGTCAAGTCTGTTAGATCCTTGCGTAGTTATAGACACTCGGACAGGTTTATGGTATTTAAACAGTACAACAGGCAGCCATTATAACTTGTTTAAGCCAGAGAATGCACACAAGGCAGTTAATAATGTAATAATATTGAACATACGTGTGAGATGGCATGAGCGTGGTGGGAGGGGGATATATTACACTATTTACAAGCAGGGAATTTTCACACAAGGACTGACCAGCAGCAAACATGGCTAGGTCATCTTTGATTTTATCTTTAAATGTAAATGGGATTGGCAACACGATAACGCGTTCTCGTTTATTTCAACTTTTCAGAAAAGAGAGACCGGGGATTATTTTATTACAGGAAACTCACATGTCCTTGGATGACCATAAACAATTTCAGCGGTGTGGGTTATCTGTAATAGCCGAGTCAGCCTATGGGGTGGGAAAGGGAGAGGGGTGATATTGCTCTCCCACGAAGTGCCTTTTGGAAAACAAAGTGAGATCAGTGACCCAGAGGGGCGCTATGCCATAGTGATGGGCACGCTGTACTCAAGACCTGTTACCCTGGCATCAGTCTACTTCCCACCTGGGTCAAGGAAACCTTTAGTAGTAAAATTATTTGCAGATTTATTGTCCCTAATGGAGGGACAGCTATTGCTGGGGGTGGGGGGGGGTGAGACCTGAATATCACCTTAAATTCCCCTTTGGTTGCAGCTACTCCCCTGGCCCATAGAACAAATGCTCTCCAAAAATATACCAAACAAACCATCACTTCTCTGGGTCTAGTCGATACCAGGAAACATTTCTTTCCTAAGACAAGAGAGTATACCCTCAGGCCCCACACGTAGGGAGTGGGGCGCAACTGGACTACTTTGTTACAATGGTAGAGCATTTAGACTCAGTTTGTGATGTGTGGCATGGGGCCACCTTCCTATCGGACCATGCTCCCCTATATCTTAAGGTGGATCTGGGGTCACAATACAAGCAGACCAATTGGTGCCTGAACCTTGCTCACCTTAGGGACCCAGAGTTCCTTGAAATGGTCTGGGAGGCTGTACCCAGAATTAGACAAGATAACACACAACACAAAGTTGCCTCCACAATCCTGTGGGATACTTTAAAAGTAGTACTATGGGGGGAGATTATACGATTTTCCACGAAAAAACAAAAAAAAGACAGAGGGAAAAAACATACAAAGACCTACAGGACGAACTAACACATTTGCAGCACTGGCCAGATCAGAATGAATCCATAATAAGACAATGTTTAAGAATTGTAAAACAAAAGCTACAAAAAATAGTAGACCAGTCCATAGAACAAAAATTATTTTATTTAAAGTTAAGACATCGTGAAGGAGGGTCTAAGGCTTCAAGAAATTTAGCAAGAAAACTGAGAGAACAGAGATCCAGAGTGAACATACCACCCAGTATGGTAGACCCTAAAATAGGGAGATTAGCAGAGACCCCAGGAAATTGGACTTATTTTACAGCAGTTTTATCATGAGTTGTACACCAAAGAAGAGGAAACTCCCCCAGACACCATCAAAACCTATTTACAGAGTCTACCAATACCACGTATCAGCCCACAACAGGCTGAGGCCTTGCTGGCACCAATTAAAGAGGGAGAATTACTCCAGGTGCTTAAAAAAGCCCAGTCCCTAAAGGCACCGGGCCAGGACGGGTATCCCTCTGAATTTTATAACAAATTCAAAAAGCTGCTGTTACCCATACTACTCCTGGCCTTACATGCTGTCCAGGAGGGAGAACCCCCCACACCCCACACATGGCAATATGCCACCGTATCGGCCTTACCTAAACCCCATAAAGATATTAAATATCCCTCCTCATACCGCCCCATTTCAATGCTAAACTATGATTAACAAAATGTTTATGTTGGCTATGGCCTCTAGAATAGACCATTTACTCCCAGCTATTATTGACCCAGATCAAGTGGGCTTCATTAAGGGCAGACAGGCCCATGATGCTATGACGTGCACATTTCCTAGTAGATACATCCCAGGGTACTAAAGGAGCTAAGGGTGGAACTAGCAGAGCCATTATCAGAACTATTTAGTGAGTCTCTGAGCACAGGAGAGGTCCCAGAAGACTGGAGAAGGGCTCATGTGATCCCACTCCACAAGAGTGGTAGCAGGGAGGAGGTAGGGAATTACAGACCAGTCAGTTTTACCTCAGTACTGGGCAAGATTATGGAGACACTCCTTAAGGAAAGGATAGTGCAACACCTGGAATCATAGGAGCACAGGATCTAAGACAGCATGGGTTTACAAAAGGAAGGTCCTGTCAAACTAATCTCATAGATTTCTTTGACTGGGTAACCAAAGTGGTGGACCAAGGGGGAGCAGTTGATGATGCCTACCTTGACTTCAAAGCTTTCGATACTGTTCCACATAGAAGATTGATTAATAAGCTGGGTAGGCTCAGGGTGGGTCAGACGCTGGTCAACTGGGTGGCAAACTGGTTGTGGACGGCAGAAAACAGAGAGTGGTGGTAAACGGTATACAGTCAGAAGAGATGCAAGTCACAAGTGGGGTACCTCAGGGATCAGTCCTGGGGCCAGTCCTCTTCAATATTTTCATCAGTCACATTGCAGATGGACTGGAGGGTAAGGTTTGTCTGTTTGCAGATGGCACCAAGATCTGCAACAGAGTAGATGGTCCAGATGGTGTGGGCAGAATGAGAAGAGATCTGGATAAACTAGCAAAATGGTCGGAAGAGTGGCAACTAGGGTTTAATGCAAAGAAGTGCAAGATCATGCACATAGGGAAGAGAAACCCTGAACTATAGGCTGGGAAGGGAGTTGCTGGCAGTCACAAGGGAAGAAAGAGACTTGGACGCCATCATCACCGATGACCTGAAATCATCCAAGCAGACCTCTAAAGCAGTAGGTAAGGCTAGAGGGATGTTGGGGTGCATTAGTAGGTATCACAAGTCAGAAGAAGGAGGTAATAATCCCTCTTTCAAGCACACTGGTTAGGTCTCATCTGGAGTACTGCATGACAGTACTGAAGGCCACACCTTCACAAGGACATTAACCAAATTGAGGCAGTCCAGAGAAGGGCAACCAAAATGGTGCAGGGACTGCACCAGAAAACATATGAGGACAGATTAACAGAGCTCAATATGTATACCCTAGAGCAAAGGAGGGAGAGAGGTGATATGCTCGAGGCATTCAAACACCTTAAGGGCATTAACAAGGTGAAAGAGTAACATGTTTCAATATAAGAAAAATAGCAGGACAGGGTTTTAAATAGTTGGTATTGCATTGCATTTTGCGATGCAAACCGGCTTTCCATGCAACCCATTTCTTTTTCGGATCGCAAAAAAGTGCGATCCATTGACTGTGAGCCTCCTTAGCTGCCCGTATATTAAAAGCCTCACCGCCATGGCCCCGGGTGCCAGCAATTGCTCTCAGTAGTGCTTTGCAGTATAACAATACTGCAAAGCACTGCTGGGGGAGACTGTTGGTACCCGGGGCCGCGGCGGTGAGACTGTTGATATATTATGGGTGGCATGGCACTCGGGGAATTAAAGATTAGTCCCCCCCAGCTCTCCAGTGGTTCTTCTGCACAGACTGCGCACTCCCTGCTGCACTTCCTCTGCGCCTGTCGGTTCTGCATTTTGGCGCAAAGCTGCTTGTTGCTGCTTAGAGTCACACAGTATGCAGTGCGGGTTGTGGGAGACTCAAACCCTTGTCTGCTGGAGTGGGGACTCTTTCTTTGGCAACCATCAGGTATGGCCCAATACAAGTGCCTGTTTTTAAGGGAAGCTTTGCTCAGAGTCACACAGTATGCAGTGGAGGTTGTGGGAATCAAACCCAGGTAGGTCTGCTGGATTGGGGAGTGTGGGGACTTTCTTTGGCAGCCAGGTATGGGCCAATACAAGTGCCTGTTTTTAGGGGAGGTTTTGCTCAGAGTTAGACAGTATGCAGTGGAGGTTGTGGGAATCAAACCCAGGTCTGCTGAATGTTGTACCAAGCTCATTCACAGCTCATTACATTACTTTAACCTAGGCTATACTGCCAATTAGGCCTGTGTCTGTAGTGTGTAATGAAACAGATCACGCAAAGACAGAGCTAATTTTAATGCAAATTTTTATTCAGGATACTTTTTTTAACTGTATGTATATACAGTCATTTTTAGTATTTTTAATTTTCTAATCAAACTGAGGCAAGTGCTATCAATTTTCACAGCTTATTTAAAACCCTGAGGACAAGAGGACACAGCATGAGATTAGAGGGAGGCCGATTAAGGAGCAATGCAAGGAAGTTCTTTTTCACAGAAATGGTGGTGGATGCATGGAACAGCCTACCTCAGGAAGTGGTGGATATGAATACAGTTCAGGGCTTCAAACAGGCATGGGATAGGCATAAGGGAGCAATACAGATGAGTATGAATAGGTAGGCCACTGACAGAGCAAAGGCTGATGGCACATTCATAAGGTAGAAAAAGAAATGGGCAGACTGGATGGGCCTTGAGGTCCTTATCTGCCGTCAACTTCTATGTTTCTATGTAGATTATGCCTTAGAAAGACAAATCCCTTTAGTGCTACTGGGATTAGATGCTGAAAAGGCGTTCGACCGGGTCAGCTGGTCATTTTTATGGCAGACCCTGGGGCACACTGGATTCCCGGAACAGTTTATAAAACAATTGCAAAATATCTATGCTTCCCCCAAAGCAAATGTTAAGGTGGATGGGGCCCTTTCAGATGTATTCCAACTCTCCAGGGGCACCTGTCAGGGATTCCCAATGTTATTTGCTTTATGTCTTGAACCCCTGGCCATTGCCATCAGATCCTCACAGGGAATAGAGAGACTCCTCTTGGGGTGGGGGCACCGCAGAAGATATCTCTCTTTGCAGACGACATCCTATCAGCACTCACAGAACCTTAACAATCCATCCCAGAGGTTTCGAAACAGCTACAAAAATTTGGTAAACTAGCAGGGTATAAAATTAATAAAACAAAAACCGAGGTATTAACGTACAATTACTCCCCACCCTCCCACTTCAAAAAAGACTTTCCCTTTAAGTGGCACAGACAAGAGATGAGATACCTGGGAAAAAAGGTCACAAGAAACCCCATCCATGCAGAACTATTAAATCTGGAACTCCCAAGCCTAAAATTGATGGAAGACTTGTCTCGATGGTCACGTCTTCCCTTAAGTTTTTTAAGCAAGATAGATACAATCAAGCAGGATGTGTTCCCTTGCATATTTTTTCTTCAGACGCTAACCTTTACTCTGACTAAAACATATTTCCAGTCGTGGGACAGAATGATATCCCACTTTATTTGGAGTGGAAAGCCCCCAAAAATTAGATATTCTGTTTTGCAGCTGGCTAGAGAGAGTGGTGGGCTCAACTTCCCTGACCTTAGAAAATATGCGATATGTTAAAGGTGGTTTTAAACTGGATATACAAACAGTATGATGCCCACTAGAAACAATTAGAATTAACGTGGGGAGATATATACAACACTCAGGAGCTCCTCTATGGGACTCCCCCAAGTGTCAAAGAGTAACAAATTATTCGAAATTCACCAAGGAACCCTTGAAGACTTGGCTTAAGGTCAGTAATGAATATTTAACATTTCCAGAAAAAAATGCTCCTGGAAACACTGAAGTATAATACAGACTTTACAGCAGGTCCCTCAGGCCCTTATTTAGCTCAATGGCAGAGATCTGGCATTTCCTTCATTTTTCAGCTAGTGGGCAGGACAGGACTTCTTCCCTTTGTTTCCCTTCAGAAGGAATACCATCTGCCTCATAAATATTTTACTCCTTATTTACATCTTAAATCATACCTTCAACCGTATGAATGGTCACTTGTGGCATGGATTGAAAACACTCCCCAAATAATACAGCTCCTGCAAGCACATATCAGAGGAACTAACTCAGATCACCTAATTAGTAAAATATATAAGGCCTTAAATGAGAGACAGGGAGACTTGACTAACTCAATCAGGCTTAGATGAGAACAGGAATTGCAGGTATTAATAACAGAGCAGGCCTGTAATGAGTCTGCACTACCAGCCTTAAAAATGTTTTCCTCACCATACTGGCGGGAATACATGTGAAAACTCCGGACTCGTTTTTTTCGTACTCCAGCCCTCTTGGCCAGTATGGGTGAACTGGAGGAGGGAAAGTGTTGGAGGGATTGTGTGATGATAGAGCAAATCAGAGCCATGTGCTTTGGTCATGTCCAAAGATATCCAAGTTTTGGATGGAGATCCTCGAGGAGCTGAGAGCAATTTATGATAAACCTGATTTATTCACCCCCACTTATGTACTGACTTTTATTAAACCAGACGGTATGCGAATTGACAAAAACTTACTAAAACGAATTTCAAAATTTATAACAGCCCACTAAATTATCACCAGATTGTGGTTCACAAATAAAATACCGACTAAAGAAGCCTGGCTCATTCTATCCAGGGAGATATATGCCCTTGAGTGACTCTTCGCCAAGATGATGGATAAAGTCCAGAAATTTGATGTTCAATAGCAAAAATGGATATCCTACCGACTAGACCATTATGATGATTTTGTTCCTTAAGCTAATTACTGATCATGTAATTCTGTCTTCTCTTGTATTGAAATGTCACTTGGGCTTTGACCAGAGGTGCTCTTAGAATTTTAATATGATTAAAATTTGGGGGGGAGGGGGGACCCCACTGTGCCATGCCAGATCTGGTTTGATTAGATCAGAGACTGAGTTTTAAAATGAGTAACAATAATTCTCTGGAAACTGATGTGATAAGTTGTTAATTTATTTTTCTCCCATCTTACCTACTAAAGTCTATAAATAATGCATTGTGATGTAATCAACTGGTACTATTTTGTCATGTAATGCTGCCTGTAGAGTTATGGAACGCATAAATTAAATAAAAAGACTAAATTTAAAAAAAAAATGGTTGTCATAACAGAGAGACAGCCTACTTTCTGGTGCTGGTGGCAGTATTGCTGCTCGTGACACTGGCAACGTAGATTCATGAATGAGCCTATGGCGGAAGGATGGGGGGCGCAGATGAGCTGAGCAACCCAGAGGACATTCTTCTTCTACGGAGAGTGGTTTACTACCACCATTCTGCTACCACTACCTGGAGTACCACAGGTGGTAGTGCATAGCGGTGGTGTGGAACATGGAGTGGAAGGACACTGACAGGCTCAGCACAAACTATGTATGCAAGGCCATGAGTAAGTTATTATCCCCCTCCTTGTCAGAGTGCTAGAGAGGGTAGGGCTTGAGGGGCAAGGCCCACTGTAATTCTGTCTGAGACTAGTACAGAAGTGCTGATTACACTGTGCCTGACCTATTTTGCCACGGGCCAAAATCAGTAGCAGAATTCTGTCTATAGCCTATCACTAGTGGTGATAAATGGGGTACTCTACTGGGCACCTTCATATACTCCATCCAAGCACATAGAGAGGAGGGGCATGGCCAGCAGTCAACAGAGCAGGAAGCTCAGAGTGAGAACTCCCAACTTCTTCATTCTTAAATTGCACAAATCGTTTGACTCTGACCCTTGTCTCCCTCCTGAAACCAGCTCGCAGCAATTATCCCCTGAAGTCTGGAAACCAATGCCCTGCTTGAAATCCCACAACTTAGGACAAGGATGGGTGAGTCCTACTTCAGTTACAGTGCACCTTCCCTATGGAATTCCATTCCTAGAGAGATTAGACAGAGTCCCTCAGCTTCCTCATTCTGCAGAAAGTATTGTGACCATCTCCTCAGGATGTCTAAGTGTGTGTGCCCCTAACCTGTCTCTTTCTGACAAATGATATTTATTATAGCTATCTGTCAATGTTTCTAAGCAGTATGCGAATTTATTGTTATTTGTATCTGCTATTACCTGTATTACTTTTCACCTGAATCCTACAATGTTCCCCACTCCCTGATGTATTGTAACTTTTGTCTCGACTTGACTAAATTGTCATTGTTCTGAATGTCTATAATGTTTTGTATATTGTACTTTCCCGGATCGTTCCTGAAAATAGGCATTTGTTTGCCTAGTGCACCTATCTGGTCAACAAAAATAAATATATTTTCCTTTAGTTCCGAACAGCAGCAGACAAAAAGTACATCAGTCGACAGAACTTAAAGTGATATATCTAACAATCTAACTTTTGCTGAATTTTTACCATGTGAAAACCATGCCAGGCTGCACAGTGGGAGGTTGGGAGAGGGAAATCTGCTGAGCCAACTGGTGCGACGGTGGTGGGTGGCCTAAGCCAACAGGCTGCAAGCAGCACTGAATCCACCAATGCAGCTCTTCTGCTAGCAATTAGAGACCTGTATAAGAAAGTGGAGGGTCTACAGTAGTTTCTCCACAATAATGATGAAACTAACAGTAGTATTGGGTGAGACCAAGACAGCAACAGAGACTGCCAATAGTTCAGCAACAGCAGTCACTGGCATCACTGCAGAAAACAAGGTCCTCAGGCTCCATCTGGAGCACCTAGAAAATGGTGCAAAGTAGTACGAGACCACTGGGTGTTGTAGGAAGGATCCAAGGGAGATTATCTGCTTACCTTCACCCCAGAGCTTCTGGAGCACAGTCTGGAATTACCCTGGAAGGAGAAATCCTACAAACATATAGAATAACACAGTGGTGGCAGCCCAGAACCAACCTGATTGTGTCAGCGGGACCGCATGTTAAAGACCACATACTTGGGGAGACAAAGAGAAAGAGAAAAGGTCACATCCAGACTGCTGAAGGTTCCTCTTTGTACCTATTCCCTAATATCAGCTTTGCACCAAGACAATAGTACAAAGCTTCGATGCAGTGCGGGTGGACTTCAGAACACTAGCTACAATGCCCCGTTCGCCTGCAGACTTCTTATGCAGGCCATGACTTACTTGTACATTGACCCCCATAAGGCAGGTACAGTAAATGACTTGAGGCTATAAAAGCGGACTTTGCAAGCAGACAGCAAGAAGTTGCCTCAGAGGGTGAAGAATGACTTTTATTGTACCCTCCTGGTCAAATTAACACAGGGTCTGGACAGCTAATGTGTGTTTATAACTTAAATAGGTTTTATCTTTCCTTATGCTAGCCAGGGCTACGGGCTTGCTTATAGTTTCCTGTATTACGATGTTTGAGGGCTGTGCCAAAATTCTTTAATAAAAGTTCTGACGTACTGACAAATGTTCACGTGGTGACCTTTCTTAGCATGTGAGGCTCACTGAGCTTGACAAGGTGGCCATGCCTTGAACTTTATAAGAACAATGTGGACTGATGGATCAGATAATTCACCAAGATGGTTCTATACTGAAAAGCATCTACTAAAAGGACTTCGTCCTAAAATGATATTATTTGCCGGAACCCCTAACTATTTAAAAACACACTCGATAATAGTCCCTACTTATGACCTCTGGCTTAATGTCTCCAGACTTTTAAAATGGAGTCCCCTTAACTCACCACATTCTCCATTATGGAAGATTCATTTAATTCAATCTGATAATGAACCTTTAAATTGGATCTCTAGGAAGTCAAAAGGCATTTTAACGCTTGATGACCTAACTGATCCCTCTATTCCCACAACTGCATCATTTGACTATCTGAAAAATAAATATGATTAATCAAGAACAGAATTCCATAGATATCTTCTACTTAGAGATATAGTTAGGGATAAAGGTAACCCTGATTTGACCTTCCCCTCTACAAATATTTTAGCCAACATCTTCACTAGTTCCACGGGTATAAAAAAATACATAATCTACTAACAGATGAATCGGAGTATACTATTGACACTCAGAGTTGGGAAAAGGAACTCCAAACTAATACTTCATCTAATGAATGGAATAATAGTTGGGAGTTTTACACTGAGAGCATGCAAAGATGCAAAGGGTAGATTGGTTCAATACAAAATAGCACATAGATGGCATTACACTCCGGTGAAGTTGTATGATCAGGGTTTAACAGACTCTAAATGCTGGAGATGCAACTCAGATAAGGGCATTATATCCCATATGCTTTGGCATTGCGATAAACTAACCCGTTCTTGGGAGGACATCTGGATGGCATGTAAGACTATCCTTGAGTGTAATATTCCATACTCACCCAAATTTATAATGCTTGGCATAGATACAGACCTCACTCATGTAGAGTTACATAATAAATTATTTTTACATATTGCTCTGATCTCTACCAAGAATATAGTATTAAGATATTGGGGACAATCTAAGCCCCCAACTTTTGTGAAATGGCTTAAAGAGCTCTCCACAAGAGTCAGTTATGAAAGAATGGCCTGCTGCGCTCTCTGTCTACATCAGAAACATTTGATGGAATATGCAGCCCTTTTCTAAACTCACAATTCTGTAAGTTACCTCACTTAACTATACATACTTTCATTTTTTATTTTATTTTTTTTAGTTGTTTAACCAGGAGTAGCACACTAAGTTGAAAGCTTTTTTAAAGGTGCGACCTGGGAGCACAGGGAAGTTAAGTGACTTGCTCAGGGTCACACAGTATATGCAAGTGGAAGCTGTGGGATTCAAACCCAGGTCCGGTCTGCTGGATGTCACCAGATTTGCAGCTCAGAGCCTTAAACCACTGCACTATACTGCCTCCCTTTTAATAATTATATTACTAAACATGTTGAAAGATAATCATACACCATCCCTAAATTTGTTAATGAGTACACCAATGCTAATTTTTATCCTATGTTTCTTCGTTATTGTAGACTATTTTATGTTATATCCTTGTTTGTATAAATGGTTAATCTACTGTTATGACTTGTGAAAACTCAATAAAAAGTTAATCATAAAAAAAAAAGATGGCCATGCCTTGTGGTAACTGTGTAGCACACTATGTGTGTGCAAGGCCTGGTTATTCTGACATGAAGCAAAAGTTTAAGCATTTTCCAAAGTAGTGCCTAGCTGGAAGTTTCTTTTTAAGATACGGAGACCAATATTTTTGCACCGATGGTACTTAAGTGCTCTAACTAAATCACTAAACTGTTAATGGTTGCACCATTTATATGTTAGATATATTCCGTCTGTATCAAAATCTCCTTGTACAAGGTTTCTTAATTGTTTTCTCAGCTGAATTGTGCAGTGTAGAGGGGAGGCGGTTCCCGTCTCTCCACCTGCGTGTTCCTAGAAGACTTTCAAATGTCACCGAATAGCACGGACTGTAGCATCACTCTGGTGATGTACTTTTGTGCAGGAAGCACATATGGAACTTTTTGGACTTCAGTCGCTTTATTAGTCCATGATCATTGTTGCAGGGGTCAATATTGGAATACATCCACTACAGTATTTTGTTTATGAAGTCACAGGACCCCCTTATCAAGTATAAATAGAAAAACTATACTGTTGATCTACACCTGATCAATTATTGCTATACTTGGAAACAAGATTAGTTCATATGTACGTGGTATATGTGAAACTCAACAACAACAAAAAAACAAACAAAAAAAACAAAACAGAGTGGTCTGAGAATCTGTCACATATTCAGTTTGATCAAAAGGAAATGAGGCATATTAGCATGCATGGTTTGAAATAAATTTAAGGGAGTCATACCAAGGCACTTCTGCTCCTTCATGTGTAGAAACTTTGGATATGAATGCCTTCATGCTGTCCGTGACCTCATTCAGATCATACTTGTCATCTTTCTCTGGTCCGCTGCAGGTGGATCCTGCATGACCCGATACATCCTCCAGCAACTGCTCTAGCTTCTCGGAGGAAATTTCAAGCCAGCTGTCATCTGTAAAGATAACAAAAAGAATGTGACCAACCCAGAGCACTGGGAGGAAAAAAAAAAAACACTTCAAGCAACCCCCAAGGAACTGTAGCTAAACCCAGGCACTGAGCTTGCAAATTCACTCCCAAAAACCTGGGCTTAGTAACCAATCCTGGGAATAGAGGCAGCGAACCCACTTTCAACCACTTAGGATTAGCTTCTAGCCATGAGAACCGTGTCTGCAAGCCCTCTCCCAAACCACCTGAGACCTTGATGTAGCTAACCTACTCCCTAATCACCTGTCCAGAAGCTGTCTGGAACAAGTGATCACGGGACAGTGTGGATGAACATCCAATCAGAAACCAGCAGGACACACAGCCAAAGGCAGGTATGGGACTTAAGGAGAGCGGACTTTGGAAGGATGCGGGAAATACTCGAGGACAGCATTGGGGGGGAACAGAAGGGATAGAGGAGTGGACAATAAGTGGGGAGTTTCTGAGATGGGGTAGCAGAGTCTGCATTGGGGAGGTAAGCAAATGCAGGAAAGTGAACAAAACATTGTGGTTCATGAGAGAGGTAAGAGAGGCAATGAGGGAGAAAGAAAAGCACTAAAGAAGTAAAAGTAAAGGCAAAGAATGATGACTGGGAAATGTACTTAAGGATAACAAGGGAAACTTGTAAGTATGTTAAGAAATCAAAGTTCAGAGCAGAACTAAGAACAATGGAAGGGGGTAAAGCAGGGGTGTAAGGCGTTATTCCATTATATACAGCAAAAGTGCAAAACTGAGGCGAGAAATATGAGGTATGATAAAAATATAATGGAAAAGCATTTTGCCCGGGTCCAATGTTTATTCTCCCAGTGGCGGGAAGGCCTCGACCATAGAAAGTGACGGCAGAAGGGGGCCATGCTGCCCATTTAGTCTGCCCATAAGCCTACCCCTTTCCTTAACTGCTTTTCAGTGTTATGATGCCCTTGTGTCTATCCCACGCTTTCTTTAAAGTCTCCACCATTTTTGCCTCCACTGCCTCCAGTGGAAGGCAATTCCATAGTTCAGCCACTCTCTCGGTGAAGAAGAACTTGCGTGTGTTGCCTCTGAATCTGCCCCCCCAGCTTCATGTTGTGCCCTCTGGTTCTTGAGTGATTTTTGACATGGAACAGGTCCTGGACCTGCAACTTGTGTATTCCTTTTAGGAATTTGAAAGTTTCAATCATGTCTCCCCTCTCCCTCCGCTGTTCCAGGAGTACATGTTTAATTCAAGTAGCCGCTCCTCGTATGATTTGTCGTGCAGTCCATGAATCATTTTAGTAGCTCTCCTCTGCACTGTTTCCAGTCTGGTAATATCCTTTTTAAGGTGTGGTCTCTAGAATTGTACACTGTACTCCAGATGTGGCCTCACCAGCGATCTACAGAGTGGCAGGGTGACCTTTTTTCTGCTGGTAATCCCCCTGCTTATGCATTCCAACATACCATTTGTTCTCAGTGCTGTTTTCTCGCATTGCTCAGACATTTTTAGATCATCTGTTATAATTATTCCCAGATCTCTTTCCTGTTTAGAGGCTTCCAGTTTTTCTCCCCCTAGGTACTAATCCACTCCTAGGTTAGTCCTTCCAAGGTGCAAGATTTTGCATTGTTTAGTACGGACGTTTAGTTGCCACGTTCGTGACCACTTTTCTAGAGACTCAAGGTCAGCCTTCATCTTCTCCACTCCTCCTGGGGTTTCCACTCTATTTCCTATCTTTGTGTTGTCTGCAAACAAACTCACCTTGCCTCCAGTCCGTCAGAAATGTCACTAATGAAGATACTGAATAGGATTGGTCCAAGCACTTAACCCTGTGGTACTCCTCTAGCTATGCCTCTTTCCTCTGAGAGTGAACCATTCACTAATACCCTCTGGGTCCTTCCAGTAAGCCAACTCCTTATGGGACCGAGTCGAAGGATTTGCTGAACCGCATTATATAGGAGACATTTTGCACCATCATCATGCACGTAGGCATGCAATTTCTAACACTCTCCTCCGATTAGGGTACCTGTTGAATGTGCATACCAGATTCATACTGTGGATGTAGCAGGATAGTGCTACCATGTTTCTGATGATAAACAGCACAGCAGTATACAAAGATATTTGATTTTTTCACAGCACGTATGACATGGGAGAAGGAAGTTTTAAACAGTTGAAATCTCATTGTAGTGAGTTAAATCCCACAGGGATTTTTTTGTTTGATTTAAAAGGTTGGGGGTTGAAAAGACCAGGGCTGAGATGCCCCCCCCCGGGGATCCTATGATAGTCACACAACAAAAATAGTGCGACCATTTAACGCACATACTTAATAGTGCAGCGTATATGAGCGACCGCGACATTATAGTGCATTACGTTTGACGCACGTGCACACTGTGAGACCTGCGAGTCAGAGCTTTACTGATAGTGAGCAATTCTTGCACACTGCGAAGGTGGAGATCGCAGAATACATCTCTCTTTGCTACCCTAAGTGAACTGCTAGCCTACTTTCGGAGAAAACATCCGGCGATACCGCTCCCCCTTTCATGCTGCACACCGCTAAGGTGGGGATTGCAGAATATGTAGTACTGTCACGTCTCCCTTTGCTACTCCTAAATAAACTACTAGCCTACTCTTCGTGAAAACATCTGCGCGTACCGGCTCCCCCTTTTCATGTTGCCAGCTTATGCTCACGGCGTCTACCACGAGGACCCTCCTTGAAATTACATGCTACATCAAGAGGGCGAGACAGCGAGCCAGTAAGAGAGGGGGAGAAAGAGAAAGATGAAGAAGCAGCAGTCAAGTCAGTAACAAGTTACCAGTTGTTTTGGCTGTGGTCTTGGCATACTCATGCAATAAAATATATGTAGGAAAGACAGGGCACTTAAAAGGTGACTGCAGATGCATATCAGGCACATTGTTCTATTTCTGCCTTAGCCTGCAGTGCACTCAGAATTGTGACCGACAAGTGCTGTTTATGTTTCCAAGTGTTTTTGACAAGCGTATCAGAGCTATAATGAACCATACTATTACGGTCGCGCAGTACTGACACTGATCCATCCCTAGGGATCCCTAAATAAATAATAAAAAAAAATAAAATGACAGAAAGTAATCAAAAAGAAGCTTAAGCTCCCTATCTTTCCATCTTGTGCCCCTCTGTTCTGTCTTTCTATCTAGTTTCTGAAGTGGCCACTCAGAAAAAAAACTCCCTTTCTTTGGCATTTTCTGAGAGAGTGGAGAGAGGAGGTCAGTAGGAGTATAAAAATAGGGTTAAAAAAAAGAAAAACAGGATTGTAAACTTTCCCAGGTCATTTAAGATAATGTTAAATCTTGCCATTTTAGGCCGCCTTGATGGTCCAGTAAGCAGTGCATTACGCTACCATGTATGCGACGTAGGTTCAGGAGTGAACTCAAGTCACCACATCAGGAGGAAGGCCAGGCTGAAGTTGCTGCTGCACTGCAGTGCACCTCGGTCAGGGAGGGTTGGTGGCAAGCTCAGGAGCCACAGTGACCCCTGTGGCCAGGCCAGGGAGCTTGCTCCTGCCACGGAGTCTGCTGTGTGTGTGCAAGGTGGTGGATGGCTGCACTCACATCAAGGGAGGTGGGAGGGACCAAACATGGGTAGAAATCCCATGTCTGGGGCCTTGGGACTCCACTGGGTCCTAGTGCTTACCAGTACTGGATCCTACTCCATATAATGGACTGTCTCAAGGGGAGGACAGCCTTCCTTCCAGAACCCTTGCTACTGGGGGCCGGGCTCTGGGGCAGCTGGTGGGTTACTGGGGCGTGGACAGACAGGCCTGAACAGGGTATGTACCTAGGAACAAAGTACAGCCCCGAACAACATGCATGGCTGCGGAGATGAAAAAACTATTAGTCCTCTTGGCAGATTCAGAAAGGTATGCAACACTGTGTAAGCAGACATACAGTCAAATCATTTTATTCAGACAGTCCATCATACTGTTGCTCAAGAGTAAGCAAAATAATTCAAATTAAACTCAATAAACTTTTCATTAATATCTTACACCTGTATATTTCATCTTTCCCCTCCTCTCACTAATTTTATACTCACCATCCTCTGGTGGCAGGCTGGCCTCTTCTTTTCTTAGCTCCTCCACACTGTAGGGACAGACTGCAGCAAACCCAAGATTTCCTCCCCAGGGCTGGAGGGGCTGGAGCGATACAGACAAACACAAAGCATTAAAAGTTCTGCAGCCTTTACCCATTTCTGGTACTTAGTTTAGATCATTTTGTTTTTTGATTCTCTATTTATGGTCTCCTGGCATGAAAGTCTCAGTTTTCAGCAGTGACCATCCAGCTTTGACACCAACTGCCTCTCCATCATACCCCATGGTTCATGCCTGTGGAGGGGCCTGATGAGGCAGGACGACCCACACCCCTTTGGAGAGTTCACCTTCAGTTCTCCCCCCTACAGTGCTCATCAGTGTACTTGATTCCACTGAGCGCGTGATCCCTCCCCCGATGCTGTGCAGTGCCTCTAGTGGCCTTACAAGTCGCAGCATCATGGAACCAGGCACCTGACCTAGCAAGAGAGAAGGCTCTCCCAGCCCACCACGAGGGGTCGCTGCAGTAGCAGGAGACACTGTTGCACCCTGGCTGGGACACTTTGCACCAACAGTGCTTTCCCAGCCTGGCTATCCAAGTTCAGTGACTCAAATCTAATCTGGAACTTGCGTCACTGGCACAGAAGCATGCTGGGCCATCGAGTTGCCGTGGCTTACTTTTCTAAATGCATCAACTCCTGTGATATGAAAAAACAAACAAACAAACAGCCAGAAGCTAAGCTGATCAATACCAAAGCATTTAACCGGAGTACAGAAGGACTCCAAGCTATACGGTAACCCCACTCTCTTATTTTATCATTTTGTTTAGCATTTTTCTCCCTTCTCTCCCCCCCAATGACAGAAGTCCTATGGCTGCCCCTACTGCTTCTTTTTTTTTAATTTAGTGTGTTTTCTCTTCTTGCCAGCCAGACCCCATTGGTCCTACCTCACTCATCCAGCCCCATCACTCACCTTCTCCACAACTTACCCCTCCCTCTTACATCCCTGGCTTACCCCTCAGAGGCAAGGCCATCGGGAGGGTCCCTCTTACTTCCTGACGGAGACTGGACTGGCGCTTGAGAGAGATCGCCCTAGTCGGCGGTGTGGGGCCTGTGGTGAGTGGTCCACGTCCTCCTGCTGCAGCGTGTGCTCCTTTTTCCAACACGTGTGCATGCCAGAGCTCATCAGTGTTCACCACCAGTTTACGGCTCTCATGCACTGCTATCTGTGGTCTCCAAGGTGGCAGTAGCACAGCGGAGACAGACTGTCCCCCACTCCCCAAGGAGGGGAACATCCTCTGGGACACTTAGCTCGCCTCCCCCAGCGGGCCCTTCGATGACACGAGTTTGTTCCTGAACCTGGGCCACCGGCATCATGAGCGGTAACACTACCGCTGCACCAGCGGGCCGTCTGAGGCTCCCCCTATTTCTGGATAGGAAGGTGGGTGAGGAGCTCCATCATAGCCAACAAAAACGCAGTGCTGTATTTGGCCGGCAGGGTCTATACACGAATGTTGGATGCTAGAGCTTTCCATCCCTGGGAGCCTTGCTGCCACAATGCACCTGACCTCCTATTCGGCCTTACATGTCAGACAACAGGGATCACAGGTGAAACCCGTCTACCGGGTTGTTGTGCAGTGAGTCGCTACCAAGGCACAGGTCTGGTCCATCATTCTTTAAAATTCATTCAGTTTGCAGCAGCCATACTGAATCAAGTTGAGCAAAGAACATTCTGACTCATATTTATGCTCCTGGAAAGAATGATTAAAGATGCGGAGTTCAACTCACAGCCTAGAATTTTTGCTAAGATCAGATACTGCATTACTATATCCAGTCACGTTGCTGACATCCCACCACCGGCTCCTCTGTGCACTGCAGTAATCTCCAGCACCAGATCAGACAAGCAATGCCAGGTTTGGCCTCTCAAACTATGCTAAGATCAGGTGTTACTATATTCCACCCATATTACATCACACTCTCGGCTCATCTGTGCACTACGGTAATCTCCAGACCAGATCTGACAGGCAGTGCCTGGGCTGAGACTCACAGCCTCTAATTGAGCTATGATCAGTTGTCAGTGCACTAAAGCCATACTGCTAGCAACCCCATCGAACCCCATGTGTGCACTAGATGCCACAGACAAATTGTACGTGTTTGGAGTAAAGTGCAGAGCTCTTTGATCATTGGCTTCCTGAGTTTAACAAGAAAAAGGATCATCTACGGAAAAAAAAAAATGTATCTCTTGGTCAGAAGGTTTCCAACACAGGTCCTGAAGTAAGGCACTTGGATTACTACCCAGTGCTAACACTGCCCAGCAGTACAGGGGTGGGTGGCGCTACACTGTCAGAGGTGCCATCCTTCAGACGAGATGTTAAACCCGGGTCCCTTCTGCCCATTACAGCAGTCTGTGGAAAGCAGTGCCATCTAGTAGTGAAAGCTGTTAATGGTCAAAGCATTACATGTAGCAGCAAAACAGTGACCTCTAGTGGTGGTCCATAAAATAGCAAGTATGAATGTCAATGGAGCTCTCTAATATCCCAGCTAAGGAGAATTTTCCTGTAGCAGGATGGTTAGAGTTGCTGCCTTTGGGACTCCGGGTGCCAAGTTTGAGTTCCAACAGAGGATGGAGTTGCACAAGCCCAAATAGAGGGGGAACAGCCATAACACCCAACTTTTGTAGTTCACATAGAAACTAAGAAAGACACAGGCAGAAAAAACCCTGAGGTCCATCTAATCTGGTCGAACTAAATAAAAAATAAATACAATAATCTGCCCAACATGCTCTAACTGCTAATTAATGACCTGGGCCCTTAGCCCATTTTAGGCAAAGCATCTTGCAGATACCTTACTGGGGCCATGCCACCTGCCCTCCAGAACTCCCACTAGCCCTCTGAGCCCATCCTGAACTCGACTACAGAAGCAGCATTTATCACATTGCTAGGCAAGCTGCTCCAGTTTTTCACCACCCGCTCTAAAGTGTATGAGATTCACCCCCACCACACACACACACATCTTGGCTCCCAGAAATATCTCTCACTCCACACCAGTGTTGGACTGTCCTTCCCTTCTCCAGCCACTAGATCTCTAATAACACTAGCCCTGGTGAGCGAGCCTTCTGATCCCTGCATCTATCCTCTTTACTTGCTGACCTGATGGCAACTGACTGGTACCTCATACTAGCACCCAGCAACATTAACACAGCTCTCAATTTTTTTTTTTAACTCAAATTCTTGTCCAGTCTGAGATCATTATGCCACCCCCCAAAACCCAAAAGGCAAAATCAGGTTCATGGTTCACATTTCCCTGGATCACAGCAGAGTTGCTGGCCTGTCGCCGTGCACATGACCTTGCCTGGCAGACCCACAAGTCCACTAGTTCCCTAACTGACCTTCCTAAATACAAGTCACTCTGCCTGCACCAGAGCTACTAGGCTTATGAAAGCAGACTACTTTGCATCCATGTTCCAAAACAACCTTAACCACCCCTCAAAGTTCTGGAAGGTCATTCATGCTCTCTTCTCCCTGACCTCCCAGTCCTCCCCCGTCCTCAAGGAGGACGACTCCCTAATCTCTGATTCTGCAGCAGTCATCTCATCTTTCAACTCATTTTTCACCACTTGTTCCCTCTCCCTTCTTCTCTCCACCTCTCCCTACCCCACACACACTCCCCTTTTGCCTCAATTCACTTGCCCCCATTTTCCTTTCTCCTTCTCCCCTACCACTCCCTCTGTGACCCTAAAAATCCTCCTTGCTCTAAATCTACAAAAAAGAGTGAGCCCCGATGGCCTTAACCCTGAACTCTTGTCTCTCCGCCCTGGTCACTGCCCTTCCCGTCATCCACCTCCTAAATGGCTCCTTGTCATGTGGCTCAGTCCCCAATCTGTGAAAGCAGCTTGAGTACGAACATCAGTGATGTCAGTGTTCATTTTTACACAGATAATACTTCCCTGTATATTGCAAGGCCTAACATGATCATTGCATGTTCCGACCAATCGACTTCAGATTACTGTTTTTCACTCCAAACTGCTCTTAAATGCCAATAAAACTAAGGTAATGTTCTTCTCAAATTACCCAAAATTCATCCAGTGTTTCAGCCCCCTCCATCACTACATTACTAGGAGATACCATCAAAGCGGTTGATAATTATAAACATCTTGGTGTTTGACTTGATAATAAGACTGTCCTTTTCCATGCACATTGAGATACTATGTAAAAAAACTGTGGGCCAGGCTTAGTTCCTGTTAGAGAAATAAGCGCTGTTTTCTAGTAGATGCCAGGAAGCATCTGGTCCAGGTAACCTTTCTTCCAATTCTGGATTATGCAAACCTAATTTAAGTTCATTGCTCCAGTACTTGCCTGGCCAAACTTGACGTGCTTTACCACAGGGCACGCAGGTGCATTATGGATTCAACCCCCAGGATTGATCACTGCGCTCTGTGTGCATCTGTTGGTTGGTCTTCATTAGCAATTAGGAGGCTAAGAAATCTGCATATGTGAGCTAACAAGGTTGTGTTTAATCAGTTACAGTCAAAGCTGCTTACAGCGGACTAATCTGTGACAGAGTAAAATGTCCCTACTAACTGACGTCCGTAGTAGATGGGCACAATCGATGGTACAGTACTTCGAGTAGTTTACCGCCAACACCCCCAACAGCTGGACTTTATGGAAGCACGTTATAGTATTTTAATAGAAGGCTGAGGATTTCACTCGTGCTTGAAGAATGTTTATGCTTCTTTTGTTGTTTTATGCTATTCTTTTAAGTTGCTTTGTTTGGTGTTTTGTTGTGAAGGAATGTCACAGGTGGGATGGGCTGTGTTACGTGTCACGGGTCTGGATGAAGAGTCATGGTGAGGCATGCTTGCACATCAGGTAACCATGTAAAACATAACTTTTATTTATTTTATCTTTGATAAAACATTTCTAGTGCTTGCGCTTCGTGCTATCTAAATGTGATTCTATCTGCCAAATCAGCTCCACCTTCTTAGCCAAATGCAAAGCATTTTGTTTTATTACCACAGTTAACTGCTGCACACAGTGCTACCAGCACAAAGACTAGCATTCTCTTGGCAGCTTAGGTGAAGCCGCAATTAGCGGGTGTGAAAACAGGTACAAAAAGTGCTAATTGCATGCACTTCACAGTACTGAGCCATCAGATTCGGTCTGCCAAAAGCGCTCTCCGACGTCCATTTAAACAAGTGGAAAAAATAGACAAAAAGATACCGTCTGGGTTAGGTCAGCGCACCTTTAGGTCTGCAGTAACCTGACTGTCCGCATTAACAGTGTGCGTATTATGTGGAGTACACTGTACTATGTTACATCACTGACCTCTTTCGCAGGTCTCATAGCAACTACACCCCTAGAAAAAAGCCTCATCCTCTGGGACACCCCAATGTGCGTTACCCAGTTGGGAAAATCTACAATCAGCTGAGTCACTCCCACAGCATGGAACACATTGCAAAACTCTTTAAAACAAAGCTCATTGGTCAGCCGGAGTGCTTGTAAGCCCACATCGAAGATTTTTGCACTGAGGTATGGTCATGTGGTTACAGTTGTCTTGCTTCTGTCCACTACAATTTGGTTTTGTATAAATGGTGTCACTCATATTGAGTAAAACACATAGTTAGATTGCTTTCTAGTATATTTTCCGACTATGTGCTACATTATTCCATGATTGTATCACTGCATGCAATTTCTTTGTATCTTGTTCTAACTTGTACCCTTTGTACATCACTGCTGTTTGATTCTGTGTGCTGCCCTACCCATGAACTCTTCGTAAATGAGCTTGCTCAGTTAAGCTTTTTCCTTGTGAAATGAATGAATGCAACAAAAACAAATACAACTCCCTGGCAACTACTATACCTTCCCACTCCTTCCCTCCCAGGCTAAACTTCAGGAACACCTGATCCTTTCCCTCCTCTTTTCTTGACAACTCCATCACTCCCTACCAGTCTGGCTTCAGGAAACCCCACTCCACTGCCAACTTCCTCCTTAGGCTCATGGACGCCATTCTTTCTGGCATGGATCAGGGGCTGGTCACCTCCAACATCTTTGTCAATTTGGCCAAAGCCTTTGACGCTGCTGCCCATCCCATCCTCTTGGACATGCTAAAAGTGGCAGGCCCCTCCTCCTCTGTTGAATGGTTTCGCTCATACCTTGAGGACAGGATCCAGACTGTCTGTATTGGTGACACCATTTCCCCTCCTCTCCCCATTTGCTCCAGTGTCTCCCAGGGATATGTTCTTGGCTCTATCTTATTCTCCATTTTCCTAAATGGCCTTCCCATTTCCTGCTTATCTGCATTCATTCACATGTACACATATGGCATGATTCTCCATGCTTTTGGTTCCACTGCCTCAGACCTCACATCCCGACTCCATCCTGACTTCAACAATATCCTGCATTAGTTTCGGGCATATCAGCTGTCCCTCAATGCCCAAGAAATGGTCTCCAAGACCTCTGGCAATAGGCAGAAACCTGGAAAGCTCTCCCCTTCCCCTTTCCAGATCCTTGATGGTGCTGTTATTGAGGATATCTCCTTTAAATACCTCGGGTATGATTGGATTGTCATCTTGACTTCTCTACTCACGTGGATACTATCCACTGGAAGTTGCACTCTAAACATGGGGCCCTTTATAGGAACAAAGCAAATATCCCACTTCCTGCCCATAAAGAGACTGTCACGAAGATTATTCTACCTCTCTTCAAATAAGGCGACTTTGTATATATTGCTGCTCCCAAGTCCTTCCTTGTCAGGCTACATACCTGCTTTCACTCCTTTTGCCACTTTGCCCTAGATCACCTCCCTAAAACCCACCACTGTTCCCTGTATTCCTCACTCTCCTCATCCTCACTTGATGCCAGGGCCTCACTCATCGCACTACCTTTATCTCCAAATTCAGGCTTGGCTTCCTCCCCCAACTCTTCCTCCCTGCTCTCCTCCTCCTCTCCTTCCACCTCCTACTCCCTCCGCAGTTCTGTCACCTGCTCTCTCATCCTCCCTCCTGTAAAATCCTCTGCTGGTCAAGTTGCTTTCAGTACCGGGTCATAATCTCGCACGCTTAATAGCGTGCTACAGTATGGCTTACCCGGTACAGCACTGCACCAGTGAGCAAATGGTGCAATACCGCGTATACTGCTGTACGTGGTATTGCACCATTCTCACTCTTCCAGGCAGAAGATAAGACCTCTGCTGGGAGTGGGTTCTGCCGACCAGCTACTGTGGCTCAACAGACTGAGCCACAGCAGCAGGTAACAGGCAGTGCTTCTGGGACGGGTTTGATTCCGGTCCCAAAAACGATTCATCTTTACAACTTTGTGCACTCCTCGATTTGAACCCCAATCGAGTAGAGAATCTATAGTGGGAGTGTCGGTGGTGCAGCTCTAACGGGGTGGGGGCTAAAAGAGATATGCTGCATGGCAAGAATGTGGCATTCTATCGTGCGAGATTATCACCTTGTGCCGTTGCTTTCTCCTTCCACTTCCCCAAACTTTGGAGCACCCTTCTTGTTGCTATTTGCAATGCTCCCTCTTTCCCATCACTAAAATCCCTTCTCTGTGAATTCATACTTACTACCACAACTGCAGCTGATCATAGGCTAGTCTTACTGCTTCTGCTCCTCCTCCAATATTACCTCTTCTCCCTTCTGCCATGATTCATTGGTCCCTATCCCCCTTGGTCTTGATCCCATAGTACTCATTTGCCTTCCTTCCTTTTGCTGTCAGTTGCTCTTTGCTGAACTGTTGATTTTGATATGCCATGTTTTGCACTACTTGATAATTGTGCTTTCCTCTCAACTGTCTACCGTATACTTTTATTATTATTATTATTATACTTGTAACACTACTGATACTACTGACTGCACTCTCCTCATCCACTCCCTCCCATGATACCTTTGGAAATAAGCTGTTTAGCTCAATTATGTTTTTCCTGGTGAAACTTGAACAAATTAACTAACTAACTCCATCACTGAACTGTAAACTGGTTTGAGGTACTTTGCATGAAAAGTGCTACCGCCGGCCCGGTGGCGCTGAGGCTTGAGGCGCTGGATGCCACATCTCGTGCTATGCCAGCAACCTGGGTTCAGGAACGGACTCGGGTCACATGGGGTTGGTCGGGGGAGGGAGGATGGAGCGTCCCAATGGATGCTCTCCTCCCTCGGGGTGGGATACCAGGGGAGCTACAAAAGTGCCTGACGTCCTGAGAGAGCCAGTGGCTGCAGTGGCTCTCGAGGGCATGGCGGCTTTGCTTACCAGAGCCGGGGACGCTGCTAGGCATTTGGGAGGAGCGTGCATCAGTACGCTGACTCTCTGGACTTACATCCTATGCGCCAGCGTCTCAGGGGGTTGGGTAACAGAGGGATCGGAGGAGGAAAAATCCTTCACCTCTCCTAGGTGACGACCTCTCCAGCAGCATGTGCGTCAATGCCACCGACAATATCAGGGCAGACTCCGTTGTGCAAGCCCTCTCCCTGAACATTCGGGGGAAAAGATAGGGGACCTCTCCTCACCCACCGAGGCAATCCGGAGCCATCAGGACTTAGGAAAGTCGAGCTGGAGCACTCTAGGGGCAGACCCTGAGTCGGGTAGGTTGGCGCACTTGAGGCATTGAGGGTTCTGATTGAGTGGAGAGCTGAGGGTAGAGAAAGTGGTGGGGATAAAAAGAGGTTTAAAAAAAAAAAGTGCTACCTAGATTGTATCTTAACTGGTGCCCAGTTCCCATCAGCCAGACTCCCTCAGCCCCGTTTCCCCCCTTCTCTGGGACTTACCTTCAGTCTCCCATGGCTTGCTCTTCATGGGGGGGGGGGGTAGTTCCCTTCCCCAGACAAAATCCAGTAGAGAGCACAGTCACTGGAGTGGAGGCCAGAGGTCACTGGGTGCCATCCTGCACAGTACCACCACTTTCTCCATTCATCTCCCCCTTTCTTCCCCTGGGATGGTGGTGCAACACATGCACACAACAAGTAGGCACAGACACGCTGCTCATCCCCCCCCCCAAATGCTTGCTGCACCTGGCCCCATAGGGCTGCTAGGAGGTTCCCATGCAACAGACCAAACACAACCACCCTCTCAAGAGGATGACAGTGTTCGCTGGCAAACTCAAGCCTCCACTCCCCAGTGGCCCTCTGGCAGCCCAGGCTTGTTCTTGAACCAGGTCGTCAGCATTACAAGTTGCAGCGCTGCAGCTGCGCAGACAGGCCAACCAACTAAATTCCATTCAGTATTACTCTATTGTCAATGGGGAATAATTACATGTGGCTGTGCTCCCCCACTAGGGGAGTGGTACAGCCCAAAGCTGTGACCGAAGCATAGAACCCTGATGACGTGAAGATGCTAACCTCATCAGCTACCCCGTTTCAGCTGTACCACTGAAGATGTAGCATGCACAGACGAGAGCTCTATGGAAGATTTGGCTATTTCTTGTCTGTGCAACTCTTAGGCAGATTGGGGCTACCTGGTCACAGCGAGCACCCCTAAATTTAGAAATCATGTGGTTTGTACATCAGATGATGTTCCTTGCATGGAAAACTTGTATTTTGCAATTTTCTTATAAAATGAATATAATACAAATAAAAAAAAAGTGCAAGCATATCATAGTATGTACTCGTCACTGAATCACAGTGAGGGCACCACTCCTCATAATATAGTCAATTTAATGTCAGCTCGCCGGCACAGTGGTAGCACTACCGCTCACGACACCAACTATCCAGGTTTTGGGAACAAGCTAAAGCCACGGAATAGCCAACCAAGGAAGGGGCACAGAGCATCCCAGAGGACGCTCTCCACCTCAGGGAGGGAGGGAGGGTTGATGGACTCCGCTCTGCTTCTGCCAGCTGGGTGACCAAGGGTGGCAGCGCAAGTGGAACTGTGGAAGTAGAGGAATGCTGATGATGTGCAACATGCACATGCGTGCAAGCACGCCAGACGCTTCTCCAGACATCCCATGGGGGCTGGGCCAGAAAAAGGAAAAATACTGCCAGACGCTGCAGGAGGACGTCTGCCCCTCTCTGCAAGCCCTCCTCCAATGAACAAGGCAATCCTCTCTCCTAAGAGCACTGTCCGAGTCTCCATCAGGTGGTAAGGGTCCCCTCCCTATGGACCCACCCGGGGATAAGCCAGGGTGTCTGCAGGAAAAGAAGGTAAGTCTCAAGAAGGGTGGGGGACTGATGGGATGGCTGGCACAAGGAGGAAAGTACAGTAAATTTAAAAATATATAAATTATACATACATACATAGCTATATACACATGTATATTACAGTGGTACGGTAGTGCCACCATAGTTAGGGTTGCATGGCCACTTCTATGTTAAACCCCAAATTTTGCACTTTAATAACTTTGCAACCATTTGTCCAGTTTGCATGCGTCATATGGTACCAAAGATCTCTGGATCGGACAAGTTTTGTTCTGGTTGGATGTGCGGTTGCGGCGCTCTGGAGTGCCAAAAACTTTGAAAAATACCCCTTTTTTGTAAATCTTTTGCTTGGGGCTACAGCCAAAACAGTTTGGGGGTGTGGTCTGAAATTGTCAGGGTATATGGGGTCTGGGTCACTGATGTGCCTTTTGAAGGTTTGGTGAAAAAAATATTAATCTCTTCAAAAGTTATTAATGTTTAGCGTCCCATTATAGCCTATGGGGAAAAACAATATGTCCGCCTCAAAAGCACGGTTTGCTTTTGCGAAAGCATGTTTGACTGACATGAGTGGGTTTTGCACTTTTCGCATTGCTGCCATCTTTTTTTCAAGTTAGCAACAGCTAAAAAACACTGTAGCTCCAGAAAATATTGCCCCTTGGTAAACACCAACCGTTGCGTTTACCTAATTGGGGCCAGAGGAACACGATCCTAGTATCAGCTTTTAAAAATGATGCTTGGAAATATGTTTTTTGAATGTTTCTGTTGTAGGGTCGCAAATTTGCGGCAGTACTTTTGCAAAACGTTCGCAAATTTGCGAAATGAAAAAACAAAAACGGTTTCTTTGCCACTTCATAGCAAATAAAACAGTTAGGACTTTTGGGCTAACATTTGCAGGGTAGAAAGGGCTTGCCCCACAGATGTGTCTTTTGTTGGTTTGGTGATAAAATTTACATTGGTTCCATAGCTATAACATTCTGAAGTTTAGAAATTTCCCATAGAATAACATTGTGGTGGCCGTGGTAACTTTCAGCGCCTATACAGTATCTCGAAAATGGTTGAAGAGACAGATTTTTTGCTAAACACAGCTTAGTACACTTTAACGTGTACTAAGCATGCGTGCAGGTTGTCAGGCCATGACTACAACTGCGGTGGAATTTTTCCCAGTGTTCCTATGGTTACTGAAATATTGCGCCATTTGCATCACAAGGGTTACTTGGAATGTGTCTAGGCCTGCTCTGTGTCTCTATACTTATGGGTACCCACATATGGATACCATTATGCAATAATGGAAGTGCAGGGCCCTCCATTGTGCAGTACAGGAAAGGAGGGTTCATTACAATGTCTCTACACTTACGGATAGGGCTCCCACAAATGGATACTATTATGGAGTGATGGCAGCATGATTACAGCGCAGGGCCTAGAGGACCCCGCGTTCCCACAGGGAGAAAAGGGTTAATTACAATGTCTCTACAGTTATGGTTACATAGGAGCGCAGGGCTCCCCACGTGAAATTCAGACACAATTACAATATGCATGCATCCAGGCCCTGTGCTCCAACAATACACCACAGACTGATGGGAGGGCCCTACGCTTCCACAACCACATACGGGTAAGATTACACTTTCTCAAAAAGAAGGGAAATTCATTGCAAAAAAACTCCATTAATGCATCAGTTAGGGTTTCTATGACAGCGACAAAAGTCTGGAAATTTGGTGTTGGGGTTACCAATCCTACCACCCCACCCCACCACCCTCCACACACCAACAGGTGTCGGGTTGGGCCTTGCGGTCACTGGGCCCAACTCTCTCCCCATTCTCCTATACTGCACCATCTTAGCTTCCTTCACATGAAACAGGGTGAGAGTTTGGGCTGGACTCCAAGGCACTCTGACACCTGTTGGTATATTGAGGGTGGTGGGGGTGGGTGGGAGGGTTGGTAACCCTAACACCACATTTCCAGACTTTTGTCACTGAAACCCTAACTGATGCATTAATGGAGTTTTTCTGCAATAAATATATAGCCAATGTAACCATCGTATGTATATCTGTATCTTATGTATTTATGTATCTTATTGCTCATACTGATGATGCTATGTATTGCCATCTTTTGCATGCCTCTTGCCTGGGTCAAGCCTGAAAAAGGGACATTGGGTCCAGTACTCCTTACCCAGTTAACAACTTTAAATAAATACATACATATATACATACATACATACGTACATACATAAAACTAAATATTATGCTTAAAGATATGTCTCCGAGGGGGGAAAGTAGTAATTAGTTTCCAGAGTACCTATGAATAAAAGAACTGTGTACTGTATCCATGAGCTGCATGGTAGTTTTCAATCAAAGCCCAGAACACAGTTCAAAGTGGCGTGAAGAAGTCTGCCATGCTTGTCCTATATTGTTCACTTTATGTGCAATTTCAAAACTGACAGAGCACCATACAACTACATACGCTGTAATATAAGAAAAGCAGGTGTTCAATTTTAAAGAATATAACCATTCTTTTAATTATGCATACTAATCTGAACATTTATCTCCTATCCAACAATAAGGAGATAAACGACTTTAATGCAACAGTTTGGTTGTAACGTTTACAATAAAAAGTCTAGGTAATTAAAATTAAGCCAGCATGAAGCCAAGGATAAACTGTGATAACCTTTAGTCCAACTGCTCCAACAGGGAACTCGAAGAAGCGGGCAGGTGTTTAGCTACCCCAGTCCAAATAGTCTAACAATAGACTTTACCAACATAAATTATAATTTTACCTGGGGACTGCTATGTTACTCTCCTATGTGTGCATCTTTCTTTTGGAGCTGTGCTGTTAAGATTCAGGTGTCCTCTTCATCTGATGAGTGATCTTCTCAATCATCAGCCAGTGGTCTCAGTGTGATAGGCTTCTGGCTCCACTTCAGTGCTTTAGGGGATCTGAAAAATGTAAATCTTCCCTTGAATGGCTATCCGAAGTCCGGCCAGGAAAACCGTGCCATGGGGGATATCTGTCTCTCTTAGCATGGCCCTGACCCCGTCAAATTTTGTCCTCTTTTCCTTGGTCATGAAGCTGATGCCCAGGTATAATCTGACCTGCTGTCCATCCTGGAAAAGTGTCCCTTTCAGATGAACCAGTGCCATCAGGTAGTCTCGAGTGCTCACTCCATCCGTGACTACCATGATAGTACACATGGGGCCTCTGGGTTATCTGGCTGCCTTCATGGCTTTACCCAGTAGCCCTTTTGCAGTCGTTTGGTGTAATGGGATTGAATAAGGCCCTTTTCTATTTGTTATGTGGAAAGAGTAAAATGCAAGGACCTGTTCTATTCCTCTCCTTTTCCGTCTCTTGTCTGGCTGGTTGCACATCCAAATGTTCTCATGAGACCTAGGAAGTGATCACTCTGATGGTCTCCTGATTCTCCACCTCTCGCCATCTCTCTGCCTTCACTTGCTCTTTCTGTCTTTTCTCCCCCCTTGCATATCTTCGGTTATAAAAATATATGTGAATCTTTATGTGAAACTGGGATCCCTTGGTTTTAAATGTATATAGTTATATTGCTGATTGGAAAGGGCTATTTGGAACTTAAGTGGTTAACCTGAGATGCAGTTTGAGCTCCTCTCGGGCTTGTTTGCAAACTCTCTTGCAGAGCTGTCAGCAGGAGGCCATCTTGAGTCACTGTTTCATTTGCAAGCCTTCTCTGCAAAGAAACTGACAAGAACTCTGACACAGTCTATGAGAAACAGTATGTCTCCTTAATGAGCTCAAGATGTAGAAATGAATTGCCATGTAAGATTTGCTACAAAAGAGCAGCAATATTTTTGCTAGAGAGACTGAAACTTGGAATCATAGATACCATCAGATGAAGGATTTTGTTTTCTCTGTTTGTACTGCCTTTGTAAATAGTTATATCGAACAATCTTTAATTTTTATTTTACTGTTACTGATGATAATAAAATGCTACTTGCAAATTTTATAACTGCTCCTGGTTTTCTTATGCTTCCTGACCTGTGCCTCAATGACATTGGGCTTTCGGAGTTGCTTCTTCCCCAAGTTTGCACTAGCCAATATTTAACAAACAACAGGAGGTGGTCCCCCTTGCAGCTCTCCTGCATCCCAATTATCCTGAGATTAGCTGCCCTTGCTTGGTTTTTGAGTGTTTCCAAGCAGGATTGCAAGTGATTGTTCTTTCAGATGACTGAAGAGACTACACTCATCACTATGCCTGACTGCTTTGTAGCTTTGGCTGTCATTGTTTAAACTGAATCCACTGTAGATTCCAGGCCAACCACATGATTAGTAAGTCCTTCAAATTTATCAGACAGTCCAGCAACTGTTTTTACTAGGTTGTTAATCTTGGTGCCGACTGCTTGTAAAGTCTCCTTACTGGACTCTACTGCCATCTCTGCAATGTGGCCCTGTGCTGAACAGCATGACAGGTGCTTCAGAGGTATTTTTAGGCTTAGCTTCTTCATTCTGTGGTTTATCTTTTCAGGGGTTCCAACTTCCTCATCACGACCAGTGAGGTTTATGACATTTAGTTTTACAACAGTTTTAGCCCCAGTTGCTTGTTTTAAATCAGCAGATTTGGTTAAAAATCTCTCATCTGGTTGCAGAACTCTATCTTTGAGCGGCCATTTTGCTCAGGCACCACAGCACCTCCCCCTTATTCTCTCTTGTAAATGAGAGGCTGTATAATGATGATGATACGCAGGTCGGGCCTCCGACTGTACCTGTGAAGACACACAAACCCAAGCAAGCCCCTCAGATTTGGGGGGGGGGTTCATACATGCACCTCCAGGTGCGCCAGAGCAGTGAGTGTGACCCTGCCCACACAGATTTGCAGGCAACCCCAATCACTGACAACAGGAAGGTCAAGAAAAGCACGTAGGCAGTCATGGGGAGTACCTTGATCCAACAGACTGGTTCCATCAGATGAGACAGAATCTCTCTCTGAGGAGGGACGGAAGTGGGTGGAACACAGAGAATGGTTCAAATCCCATCCCTTCTGTTTGTTGTGAGTTGCTGTCCTAGCATATTCTGGTTGCTGGTAGGGAGTAGCAGGTCCAGGAGGTTCAAGATATAGAGGTCCATCCTATTCACTTTGGCTTGGCTCTAAAGTGTCTGTTTTTTAACTTCTGTAACTGAGTACAGGGGATGGGCTGAGGTGGGCAGACACAGGCCACATGGGCTTAAGGCCTGTTGTTAGTCTTTGAGAGGAAATTTTTTAAAGTTGGACATTCCTCTGGTGCCAGAAAAGACTGTATGTAGTGAAAGCACACCTCCTTGCTTAAAACAAACGAAGATCTGACTGGCAGACAAGCCTTTACCTCAAATAGCATCAATCTGGAAATAGTATATACCTCTTGTTTTTTTTTGTATCATTATGTAAGCAGGTTTGTTCCACCAGAGCCAGAGGGGCTGAATGGCTTCACAGCTCATCTCAAGGGCTCCCTGCTTTTGGTGAATGTAGTTGTAGAAAGTTAGTGAATATTGGCTTTTTTAAACTTCTCTATCACATGACCATGGAGGGATGTGGCTCTGTGTCTGAGCCACAGATCAGGTGTCTTAAGAACGAATGGCACAATATGTCCCTTATTTGCTTTTGACCCAGAACTGGATGGCATTTGGGAAGACATCCAGGACTAGGACGGACTCGTCAGTGCCTATAAAGTAACCATAACTCAGCACAGTTCAAGGGGGCGGGCGAGGGGGAAGGGCTCTTAGGCAGGCAAATAAATGGGTTTCAACCTCTTCAGATCATCTGTAATCAGAGAAATGAACATTTTTTTCTAGTGTTCCAGCAGTGGTGACAGAGACGCTCTCCCTTGCAATTGCAATTGGGGTGCAGGCAAGAGAAGACGTCAATCACAATGGAGATATGTGAATACATCTCTCTGCCCAGACCCTCACATGGTGGAAGACTGCTGAATCTTTCCAAGTGAAGGACCCAGTGGAGGATCCGTGTTCAGTAGGCCAGCCTTGGATCTCCTCATACAGACAAAGGCAATCAACCCAAAGCTACTTCAACGAGGAGAGATCACCAAAGCAGTTGAGTCCAGGACTCTGGCATCCATCAGTTTTAAAGATATCTGTCCACACAGTCCATTTTCTGCCAGTCACATCAACAATGCCAACATTTTTGCCATCCAGGAGTGACACTTTCATTCCCGAGCTCTTCAATAGTGTTCACTGATGTGGCTGGCACAGCAGTAGGGTATTAGTACACTGTATGTCCTGGAGACGTACAACTGGATAGTCAATAGGGAGACATCTCTCCCCCCAAACACCATCGCAGTGACTGCAGAACCTGGAGTGGTGTGTCAGCTGGGCAGTCAGGGGGTCCTCACACCATATGAACAGGTATGAGAACCCAGTCCAGAAGACTGACGGAGCTTCCTGTCAATTGTTTCTGCCAGCACACTGCTCCACGTCTAGGTCTAATGTTCGCAGAGTTAAAATTGGTACAGAGGGCCACATTTCTCATGAGATCTCTCTAAAACAGGATGTTGCCAGTATAGGTTCCAGCATCCGAGGGCTTCCAGGTCCCAATCCAGTATCCAAACAGGTGCTGCAGTCTCTCCCATGGAAGGAAACTACCAAGTTTATCAGGTGGAATTTCTCAATGCCTTCTTTGACTGATCCTGACCAGTCGACTGGGCTGGAAGCATGTCTAGTCCAGATACTGGTCAAGGAAATTGAGAGCCCTCAGTGGTTTCTAAGCCAGTGTTTTTGATTTATGAGCACGTATCTAGCCTTGGCACTCCTGTGTCCTTAGCACCAGTCCAAACATACTCACAGAAGAGACTATGTCTAGGTTTCCCTGGCTGTCTAACAGGAGGATGATCCCTGGTCTCATAGATGTTCATCCTGCTGTACAGAGGGTTCAGTGGCCCTCAGCTGGTTATTTTCACATAAAAAGTGAATGCTCCAGTGCTGAGGTTTTCAGTCAGTTTTTGGTGCTCGTGATCAGAAGTGGTGCTTGCTCAGTCACAGGAGTGGGCTGTTGACAGGGCGTATCAGTTTCCTCTGCTTCCACAGTAACCCTGGGTGCTCAAAGAGATTCAGCCTCTTATAACAACCTCAGAGTGGCCAAGAAGAACATGGTTTTTGAATCAGTAAAACCTGGCACTGCAAGCTTCTGTTTCTTTTCGGCTCACATTCTGCAGGGGCTTGCTCAGTTAGGATTACTTCCTACAGCCAATCCAGAGATGACACGTTTGCCAACCTGGCTCCTCTACGAAGGAGTCTCCTGAAGCAGAGATTGCTGAAAAGGTGGTTGTCATCTTGATTACCTCTAGGAAGGTGTCCACTCAGCAACTGTTGGCAGTGTATGGTTCATTTTCCTGACTGGGACCACAGCCCAGGATAATAGCCACCGGGGCCATGGTCCACAGATTTTGGACTTTACAAGCTGGAGTGGATAGGGTCAAGTGCTAAACACCCTACAGGGGCTGGTCTCTGCTCTGTGTCTGATACTGGAGTCAACCATGGAAATATACATGGGGTTCATCATGGGTATGATCCATATTCTCAGAGCAGTCAGGAGTTGTTGTCCCTCCACTGGCTTCCTTTCTCTGTGTGATTTAAATGTAGCATTACACACCCATCCCTGGTGTTTTTTGAGCTCTTTCCATCGATTCCATTGGATATTCGGTTTGATGAAGTGTGCTTCCAGTTTGAAGGTATCAGCCAGGAAGACTGGGGAACTCCAGGTGTTTTGTTCATACAAGGTAACTTTACCTTTTAATGCATAAGGTCTAGTAATACTGAGGGCTGTCCCACCCTTTGTTCCCAAGCTTTCCACAGTCTTTCTTGTGAACCAGGAAGTCTGGAACCAGTCACCTTGCCTGCAGCCAGTGACTCCAAAAGAGAAAGATTATCAAGATCTGGGATTGTGCAGGACAATCTAGAATGCACCATTACTCTTAATTGGAGCACAATCCCCAGGTCAATCCCCCATATCAAGGTGGGTTTGGTGTTAGAATATAGCAGGGAACGTTTCTTCATTCATACATGCACAGAGCACTACAAACTGGATGTTCAGAGCTATACTTACGTATTCTTCAAGTGCAGAGTGTGCCAGGTGGTGGCAAACAGATGAATCCCTGTAGTCACCCTTACTGGTCATATATGGGACAATATTTTCTCCCTCCCTACTGAAAATAGGTTCTTCTTTTTAGAACCCATATGTAATTATTCCCCACTGACATCATGAATCAATACAGAAAACAGAAATTCTTTCATACTTACCATAATTTCATTTTCTGTGGCTACATGTCAATTCAGTCCAGTCAATGTACTCCACAACAATTCATGCCATATTATTAGCACATGCATCAATCAACCCCCTGTACAAATCATTTCCAGACATCTCCCCCATTTAAATTTAATAAAATAAACTTTGGGTCACAAAACAGGAACGAATTGTGCAGGGAAAGTCGGCTGATGCTGGAGCTAATAGCTGGGCATGAGCTGTCGCAGAGCACAATGACCAGAGTGAATTGACGTGTCAGCCTTTTCTGTTAGTTCTAACAATGTCAGTGTGGCCTCTCCCTGGAGCCTGTGGCTCTTTTTGGAGAATACTGCACAATATATTTATAGGTGTGTGTTTTTGCTTCTCAGACAGGATAGCTAAACAGCTGAGCAGGTACGAGGATTCATCAGTTACCCATGGACATCATAGTATAGGTGCCACTATTTGGCGCGATGGGTCAGCTGCTTCACTGGCCATGGTGTCGTACACTGGGAGACTGGAAAACCTATCCAGGTTAGTATCCACTTGTGCTGAAGTCAAGTTCGAAAGCTGTTTCTACTAATAAAATGTCGTATGTTACAGTGATGGTAGAGGCCTCTCTGCAAACCAGCAGCAGTCCAGAGAAGTCAAGGAGGTTTTCAGACCGCCCCTGCGAGTGAGATGAGACGGGCCTATGTACCTTTTCATTTCGGAGTCACGTTCGCATAAGGTGAGGTTTCTGTTACAGAGACGATGACAGTACTGTTAAGAAGACATGGAGTTCTATATATATGTTTGATTGTATTGCGTGGACAAACGTAACTGAGTAGCTGATGCAATCAGGATCTTTATGTCCTCAGGGTTCTATTCTGACGTCACAGTTTTGGGCTGTACTACCACCCCAGTGGGGAAGGGGCACATTACCCATACGTAATTATTCCCAATTGTCAACGTTGGAGCCCACAGCAAAGGAAATTATGTTTAGTATGAAGGAATTAGTTCTCTCTCTATGGTACAGGACAAATGCTATCAGCAGTTTTTCTTGGTTACTCTAGAGGTAACCAGCAGAAGAAAGGTGGTGGTGATGCCACTGTACAGGTCATTGGTGAGGCCTCATTTGGAGTACTGTGTCCAGTTCTGGAGGCCGCATCTCCGGAAGGACATAGATAAGGTAGAGGCTGTTCAAGGAAGAGCAACAAAAATGGTGCAGGGCCTACACCAGAGGTCATATGAGGAGAGATTGAAGAAACTGAATATGTATACCATACAAGAGAGGGGCGACATAACTGAGACCTTCAAGTACCTAAAGGGAATAAATAAGGTACAGGAGGGCAGCATATTTCAGATGAAAAGAGGCTCTAGAATGAGGGGACATGACATGAAACTGGAAGAGGGTAGACTAAGGGGCAACGTGACAAAATACTTCTTCACGGAAAGGGTAGTGGAGGCATGGAACAGCCTCCCAGCAGAGGTGATGGGGGAATTCAAGACTGCATGGGATAGACATGTGGGAACCCTGGCAGTTCAAAAGAGGAGGTGATACCATAGATCCAAGTAGGATCTGAGGCATTTCTTTGTAGGGAGGGAAAAAAAGGGCAAACTAGATGGGCCTGGCGGACTTATCTGCCGTCAAATTCTACGTTTCTGTGTTATTTTTCTATATAGGCAATGGTATCTGAGAAACAGTGCAGGTTCATAAACTCCTACTAAAATAAAATAAATAAAAAAAAAAAATCAATCAGTCCTGGGGTTATTGGTGGGGGGCAACAGGCAGGGATGTGCCCCAAGAACAGAAACATAGAATTTGTTGGCAGACATGGACCACCTGGACCACCCCATCTGCTCAGATGTGCCCTGCCTAATCTGCCTCCGCAGACCCTATCCGCTCTGGTGACCCTCCCACCTCCCTGCCACTTTTATAATATACCCCTGTCTATCCTACATGTGCTTGAAGCCCCCAAAATACTGTTTCAGCCTCCATCACTTCTGCTGGCAGTCTGTTCCAGGCATCTACCATCCTTTCAGTGACAAAATATATCCTCACAACTCTCTTGAACTCCCTTCCCGCAGCTTCATCACATGCCTCCTGGTCCTGGTGCTCTCTCTCATTTGAAAAAGACTCCTCTTGCACTCAGTTCACCATCTCTGTCATGTCACCTCTCTTCCAGGGTGTGCATATTTAGAACCCTCAGCCTCTCCTTATACGGCTTCTCGTGCAAAACTTGCACCATTTTAGCTGCCCCTCTCTGGACTGCCTCCATCCTGTCGGTGTCCTTTCTGAGATGCAGCCTCCAAAACTGGACACAGTACTCCTGGTGGAGTCTCACCAGCAAGTGTTATCTCCATCCTCCTGCTGGAGATACCCCTCCATACACAACCCAGCAACCCACAGCCCTCCCCACTGCTTTATCATACAGCCCTACCATCTTGATGTCCTCAGATATGATGACCCCAAGTTCTCTTTCCTGTTTAGTGACTGTCAGTACCTCGCCCCATCCTATATTAAGCTCCTGGGTTCTTATTCCCAAAATGCACGATTCTGCACTTTTTAGCACTGAATTCCAGCTGCCATGCTTTTGACCACTCTTCTCCCAAGACTTGGGCCAGTCCAGTGGCACTGAGGCATCTGCCTTACCTCGCGCCACACTGGTGGCCCGGGAATGAGCCTGGGGAGCCGGGGGTCGGTCGGGGAGGAGAGGATTGAGCATCTGATGGACTGCTCTCCTTCTCCTGGGAGGTAGGTGGGGTCTATGTCCTGCGACGCTAGTGTTGCCCACTGGAGACTGGGTGCACTGCAGTCAGGGACCTTACAGGGGGACGACGTCAGGTGGCTGTCCTATGGATGTGGGCAGGTGCACGGACTTCACGCACTGGACTGCATTGCACATCCTGTGTCGGGGGGGAAGGGCCACTGAAAAAGCGGAAATCCCCAGTGCCGGGGAGGTGACGGTGGACACCCAATGGCCAAGCCCACATGCCCAATGCTGGCCCTGACCCCGACTTGACTCTCCATGGTCCCCTGTCTCCTCTCGAGGGCTAGCGGGAGAAAAGTCATACCTTCCTTTCCATTTCTTCTGCAGTGTCAATTAGTCAATTATGAAGACACTGATGAGGATCAGTCCAAGTTCCAAGCACCGTGGTACTCTCTGATCACTCTTCCATTATTAGAGCGAGTGCTGTTAACCACCACCCACGGTCTTCTATCTATTAACCAGTTTCCAACCCAATTCACCACTTTGGATCCCACCCTAGACTGTTCAACTTCCTTATCAGTCTCCTATGTGGCACAGTGTCGAAGACTTTCCTGAAGTCCAGGTAGGCTAGATCCACTGCCCTCCCCTGACCTATTTCCCTAGCCACCTAGTCAAGAAAATCTATCAAATTTGTTGGCATGATCCCCCCCCCATGAATCTGTGATGCCTGTGGTCTTGTAGCTCATAGGATTTAAGATACTCTACCAGTCTTTCCTTCAGTAGGATTTGCATTTATTTCCCCACCACTGAAGTAAGACTGACCAGCCTATAGTTGCTGTCCTCTTCCCTGCTGCTGCTCTAAAGTAGTGGGACCACGTCAGCCCTTCTCCAGTCCTCCAGAACCATGCCTGTTTCAAGTGAACTGCTGATCAGGGCTGTCAGTAGGGCAGCTAGCACTTCCCTGAGTTCTTTAAGTATCCTTGGGTGTATCCGTTTGTCCCATAGCCTTGCCACCTTCAGAGCTACAAGTCCCTTCCACATTCTTTCCCTCTGAAAACTGACTTGTGTCCAGCTCACCGCCCTTTGTTCTTGCTACTCCCAGGTGGTCTGTCCCCGCTCCTTCCACTGTGAAGACTTGAGCAGAAGTACCGGTTTAGGATTTCTACTTTTTCTTGGTCCTCTTTTGCATAGTCTCCCCCAGCTTTCACCCTTCTAATCCTCACTATCCCTCCTCTTGCTCTACTCTTCTCACTTATGTATCTGAAGGAAAGTCTTAGCTCCTTTAGCAACCCCTTCGGAATAAACATGTGGGAACTTTTCATCTGTAATTTCCTAAAGAAATTCTAACATAAACAGAGTTACCTTTTTGGTTTGACTACAGACTGCTGGAAATAGTTCTCGGCCATCTGCAACAGCTCCTTGTACTTGACAGATCCTTCCAACTCTTCCTGTTGGGGAACAACATCAAAATCCCTCTGTTAAAAGTTTATTGTGCTCAATTATCAATGGGGATTTTTTGTAATGGAAAGGGTACTTCTTGCCAACCCTCCCCCCCAAACTAATGCAGATAAAGTAAAGCACATTATTTAAGCAACTAGGCCTTCCGTATTTGACCTTACCAGTCGGAGAGAGGCAGTGTGGTCTAATGCTTACAGCACTGGCTTGAGAATGGGGTGACCACAAGTTCAAACCCCACTGCAGCCAGATACTGTGTGACCTTGGGAAAGTCACTTAACCTTTCAGGGCCCCAGTAATGCCTCTAGTGGGTTTACGCCTTGAGTACTTACCTGTCCAGGGCACTAGCTGATTGGTAAGGCTCAATACCGAGGACCTCATTGCTACTATAAAATTCCTGTCTATGTTTTCAAATGAAGCTAAAATAACCTTATTTTAATTTAAAGTGTCATAGAGCTACAAGAGCACAATGGCCCTACCCCCACAAGTTGTGTTAACACAAGCAATCCATTACCAGTGCAGTAAGGATCAGTAGTGAATAATCAGAATATGGAATTCCGTGATGAATGTTCTATTTTATTTTATTCATTTTTAACACGTTTTACCAGGTAAACACACAGAGCCCAGGGCTCATTTCCAGTTCCGACCTGGGGTGAGAGGAGCAACGGAACCGTGAGAAAACTTACAGCACTCATACTTCATATACATTCCACATTCCAAAAACAAATGAAACAAGTACATGGTAAGCAGCACGTCTTGGTGCAGTAAATTACAGCAACATGACAGGGTAGCTTTAGGGAAAGAAAATAAAAGGTAGAACCATAGCTGTCCCGCAGAGAATCACAGCAGTTAGCACACTGTACATCTCTGGATTAATGGGATATGCATTAGCTAGATGAGTTAGGCAAGGCAAGGCCATTTTATTTATATGGCACTCATTCTTGAGGGCTCTGGGCACCTCATATCATTTACAAATGACTAGCAGATTAAAACCACACAGATACAAGAATAAAACAGTATGTTATCAAGCCAAGCCAAAACTTCAAGTGAAAAAATTAGTTTTTAAATATTTTTTTTTTTAAAGAGGGCCACAGGAGGAGCGCCTCTCATCTCCCAAGAAAGGGTGCGCCATAAAATCAAGGCCACCATGCCAAATGCCCTGTTCCCTGCAGATTTTAAGTGGGATCTTGGTGCTGTTAAGAGGTATGCCTCCACTGACTGGAGGGTGCAACCAGCAGCATATGGAACCAGGAGGTCTTTCAGGTAGCCGTGCAAGACCCTGTAGGTTAACAAGCATACCTTGAAACTGATGTACCACTGAACTGGCAGCCAATGTAGAGCACGGAGCACTGGTGTGATATGCTTGAACCGGGAGGTTTCAGCAACCAGCCAGGCTGCCATATTCTGGACCAGTTGGAAGCAGCGCACGAGTCTCATGGATAACCAAAGGTAAAGAGCGCTGCAGTAATCCAACCTGGACATGACTAAAGCATGCACTAGTGCGGCCAGATCAGACTGCTCAAGATAGGGCTTACTCTGGATGATGTTACGGAGATGATAAAAGCCACTGCATACAACGGCCAACACCTGGTGTTCTAGTGTCAGCTTGGAGTCCGCAATTAACCCCCAGATTCATCACCCTGTCTGCGGCTCAAAAAGTCACATTGTCCAACAGAGGAAAGATGGTGCTACTACTTGCTGCTGCTGAACCTGACTGACCCGTCTCCACCAGTAACACCTTCATCTTCAAAGGATTAAGCCTAAGCTAGCTGGACACTATCCTGTCCTGCATTTCCTTGGTGCTTGCTCAGTTCCGAAATGGCCATAGCATTGCTGGGGCACAAGACACATACAGCTGGGTGTCATCGGCATAGCAATGAAAACCCAAGCCATAGTGTCTAATAACCTCTCACAGCGGCAACATATACACAGCAAATAACACGGGGCAAGGATCAACCCCTGGGACATGCCACAGCTAACTGAAGCACTGCTCAATGTAAAGGAGCCAAGTGTCACTTGCTGCTCACTGCTGGATGTGTAAGACTTCAACCATACACAGTACCTCAAACGAGCCAACAGCACCCCATGATCCACTGTGTCAAAAGCTGAAAAGAGGTCTAGCAGGACAAGAATGGAGCATCGTCTGCTATCCCTCAGTAGAAGATCATGCTGCACCCCAGCTAGCACAGTCTCCATGATATAGCAAGGACAGAAACATAACTTGAATGGCTTGTAGATGTCATATCTTTCCAGTTGCTGCTCCAGCTGAACTGCCACCACCTTCTCGATCAAATTCCCTAAAAAGGGAAGGTTCGAGACAGGTCTGTAGCTGGAAAGATCGTCAGGGTCCAAAGAAGATTTCTTGAGGAGGGGCCACACCACAGCATTTTTAAGGGCAGATGGGAAAACTCCCTTCCCAAGGAAATACCTAATGATCTCCACCACAATCGGACCGAGTGTGTCCCAGCACTTGAGGAGTAGCTAGGTCAGTCCAGGGTCCAATGCACAGAAGGTGGGACGCAATAAGGGGCTACCCGGAACACATGATCTGCCAAAACTGGCTCAAACTCAGCCCATAAAAACTGAGTGCCTCTGTCCATCAAAGCTGGAACACTGTCAGCTGATGACAGCTGCTTGAGGAAATCCCAGCCCGGATGGCGGACGCCCTGTCTAGAAAGAACCGGTTGAATTCCTCGCATTTATCCAAAGCAAAGGCTCTGTAGAAGCTGACAAGACAAGACAAGACTGGATTTAGTAGTTGGTAGATGGTGTTGAAGAGCTGAGCAGGCCAGTTCCTTTTAGCACCAATCACCCATGACAGGAACACTGACTTTTCCAGTGTGACTGCCTGCTGGTACTCACTGTAGTTGACTCTCAGCACCAATTTATCCTCCAAGAGGGAACTCCACTAACAGTGCTCTAACCTCCACGCCTTAGTCCTCAGCCTCCTCAGGTCAGATTGCACCAGGGCGACCTGAGTCGAGAAATCAAGGGGCGGACACGAATCAGTGCTAAGGAGTCTACAGCAGTCATAAGGGCCAGATTCTAGCCCTCCAGAGCTGCCTCAGCTCCCACTGCACAAGTTGTCTTCATGCCTGAGATGTCCAGTACCGACAAGAGACTCCGAGACCCCAGATATCTGAAAGAACAGTATCTGACCATCTTCACCAGGGAGGTTAAACAGAGGCCTGGCAAAGGAACTGCATGATCAAGACCAGATCAACCCTAATGTCACAGATATCAAGACCCATTGAGAAAACCAGATCCAAGACATGGCCATGTTGGTATTTACCAGTGGCAACCGCCTATATGAAGCCCAAGGAAGTCATCACCTGGTGGAACTGCATTTCAAACAGAGATGTTTCACTTGACCCACACATTAGAATCACCCAAAATAAGATTAGATAGGCTTGAGGTGGAGCTTGGCATTGGGAACATGACATAGGGGATTTGTAGTAGGATTTGATCAGAGCCTTCCTTGATGTGGGGGAGGGGGCAGTGACACGGACTGGGAAATTGTTCCAGGTGTTAGGAAGCCTGTAGCTGATGGAGGCTTGGCCTAGGCTGCACTTGTACCGTGGGACAAGGAAGTGGCGACCTGCCTCGGATCTAAGTAGATAGGAAGAGTTTGCTGCAGCGGAGAAGAGGCCGGACAGATATTTGGGCAGTTTAACAGACCAATACTTGGCACCCAGAAGGGGAGTATACATTATCTGTCTCACAGGGGGAAGGGACCACTCTAGCTCATTGTACACACTGCATTAGTGGGAGTGGCATGGGCAGTCCAGGGCAAATCTACTCTATGCACTGAACAGGGTGTTGATTTTATCAAGGGAGGTGGATGTAGCACCTGAATAGACTATGTCCCCATGATCTGTAATATAGGAAGGACTGAAGTTCCACAATCTGTTCTGTGATGATTCGATGGAGGTATCCCTTTACTCTATATTGGGCACCTAGCTTGGCATATGACTTTGTTACTATCTTGGAGATGTGTCCCAAGTAGTCACAATGCTAGTCTATGTCGAGACAGAGGTATCTGTAGGAGGAAACTGAGCCCAGGCAGGACCTGTCTGGGGTGCGTAAAGTCAGAATGGGGGTGATAGGGTTGAGCCCATTCTTGGTGGCAAACAACATGGACACCAGTTTCTTTTGGCTCCTGATGAGGCAGATATCTAGGAAATATTGCTGTACTGCAGTGAAGTCCTTTCAGAGGTGACCCTCAATGGAGGGAGCAGGGGTGCCAGACACATAGATAATGGTACTGTCTGCATACATGTGTATATTGTGGGCAGTGAGGGAGTTTGGTAGGTCATTAATGTAGGTATTAAAGAGCATAGGCCCCAGATCAAACCTTCTGGGACCCTGAGAGTGACTGGTAGGGCAGGGGAGGAGCATGGGCCAAGCTTGACAGATTGGGTCTGGTTGCTCAGGTATAACTGGAACCATGCTAGGACTGAGGGGGAGGCACCAGAGTCAGCTAATTTGAGTAGGAACCAATGGTAATCCACAGTATCAAAGGCCTTTGCCAGATCTATAAATATGGCCCCTGTGTCCAGGCCCTTGACTATGTTTTTGGTGTGTATGTGGTTCGTGACTATAAGAAGGGAGGAGGAAGAGGCTGAGTCATTGACGTGAAAGCTAGATTGGTAGGGAGTTAGGAAGCCAGTGTGGGCACTGCAATTCCATAGCTACCTGATGATAAACCTCTCAAGGGTTTTGGAGAGGATGTGGAGCAGAGAGATTGGCCGTCAGTTCTGCGTAGTTTGTAATTTACATTATTAATTGCTTCAGGTCACTGGTGATACTGACATTTGTGCTAAACTAAAGTTGCTTCTTTAATATGACTGCATTTCTTAATTTGTTACGATTTCACTGAAGATGTGGCATTTGCAAAAATAAATTGGTACATAGAAGACATATTTAATTTACTTAATAAAAATGGCTGTACAGAAAAGGCATGTGGAGCTGGGGCCCAGTTCCAGGCAAAGGGACGTGTAGTACACTTGGAAGTAGGCAGTCTACAGGAAGAGTACTGTGTGGGATTCGTAAAAGGATGCTAGGAGAGAGAAATAACCACATTCATTGTTTTTTTTATCCATCTTTCCAAACCACACACACTCTAAAGCCTTAATCCCAGTACAAGGCATCATGGGTATACAAATAGCAAGGAAAAGAAAGCAAGGCAAAATTACTAGTATAATGGTTGCAGAACGACTTAAAGCTGAACAATGGGAACTTGGAGAACAGATAAAAAAAAGAAGCAGTGGAGGGGTCCCCCAGCCCAGTGGGTGGTGCAACGGGCTCCTTGCTGGTGGCCTGAGTTCAGGAGTGCATTCAGGAGCCGAGCAGGTAGCCTGGAGGGCTGGGGAGGAGTTGCTGTGAGGCAGCACTCCCAGACAGGTTCTGCTGTTACAGCAATCCTTGTGACAGGCTAGGAAGCGTGCATCTCCACAGGGGCATGTTATGTATGTGCAAGGTGGCTGGGATGCTGTTGACAACGGGGCTGACAGTGGGTGGGAAGAAGGAGAAAAACTAGAGAAATCTAAATATGCACTGGTTACCATCAATAAATGGGCTAGCAGTATAGCCTAGAAGTTAGAGGAACGAGGTGTGAACGAGCTTAGTACATCCAGCAGACCAGACCTGAGTTTGATTCTCACAACCTCCACTTGTATAGTGTGTGACTCCGAGCAAGTCACTTAATGCCCAGTGCTCCCAGGTCGCCCCTGAAAACAGGCACTTGTGCCCAGTGGGCCTTACCCTGTTACCAAAGACTAAAATAAAAAAATAAATAAAATAACGATGCAGGTACTTTCACGTCCCACCCCATATGGCATGACAAAGGGGCTACTGGCAGATGGGAGCAGGCGAACTGGACACAACCTGAAGCAGTAGCGTGGTGGTGACTGCGGGGTGGAGTGGGGGGCTCTATTGCAAAAAAGAGAAGGAGCAATAGCTACAAGACATAATGAAAAAAAAGCAAAGCATTAAATGAAAAGAACAAATTTAATTTCTTGAGGGGAGCACCAGTGCCTCAAACTAACACAAGTGTGAGGACAGGGAGAAGGACTGTAGTGGGGGGGGTTAATATGGGGAAGGGGAGAACATGTTGTAGAAAACCGGGTTGAAAGATCCTAGAGGAGAAGGATTAAATGTGAATGGGAAATTATTTCTGAACCAAAGAAATCAAGCTTTCATTTCTATGTCACATTGCACAGACTAAGTAAGCAGTAACTAAGCTTTAATTTCGGAATGTCCAATCCCGGGGGCTCTGGGTACTTTACAAAAAAGGTATGGAACATACAGTCACACATTTACAAGGGTCAGGCAGAATAAATAACGTACAATAAAACAAGCTAATAAAAACAGAACAGACTACGCAAGCTCTCACCTTGAAATAGCCACTTTTCTCCAGACTGCCTAGAAAGCCCTTCCAGATTGGGTTCTTTGTCACAGGGCTCCTCGAGTCCGATGGTGCAGTGCACTTAGAACACAGGATCTCAAAGCCATGGGCCTGGTGTGGACAAACGAGAATAATTAAAACAGTGTGTAGACTAACAGTCAGTCTATGCCATACCAAAAGCGAGGGCACTGGAGTTTAGGAGGGCTGACTTTGGAAAAATGGGAGTGCCTCAGAAAAGCACTAGCAAACGGGCAAGAAGGAGGGGTGGAGGAACAATGGGGAAAAATCAAAACTACCAACACAGAGGCAACAAGCCTTTGTGTGAAGCAAATAAAACAAAATGAAGGAAAAAAACACTATCGTTCTCGAAAGAGGTGGCATGGAAGGTTAGGGAGAAAAAGATAGCATTCAGGAAGTATAAAGTAACACAGAAGAAGCAGGACAGAGAATTGTACCAGTTAAAGCAGAAGGAAGTGGGTAAGGCAGTCAGAATAGCAAAGGTCCAAACCGAGGAAAAGATAGCCAACTCAGTTAAGAAGGGGGATAAAACCTTTTATAGGTACATTAGGGAGTGAAGACCAAGGGAGGCATACTGAGGCTTAATAAAGGGGAAGGGGTGGGCAGAGGGTGACAGTGAAAAAGTAGGGATACTGAATAAATACTTCTGCTCAGTATTCACAAAAGGAGAGGAGGGAGAGGCACCTAAACCAAACAATAGAAGCACTCTCATAGGTTTCATAGGTTGGTTCAAGCGTTAATAGACTTGCGTCCTTAGTGCTTGCTGTTTATGGGTTTATCCGAACGTAAATTTTACCTCATCCCCAGATGCATAATCTAATCTTATTTTAAATACTTCCATATTTGGACTATCCACAGCCTCCAGTGGGAGACTGTTCCATGCTGTAACCACCCTTTGACTATAGCAGTTTTTCCTGGGTAACAAGTTCCATCTTTCCAGGAACAGTTGTTTAGGATGTCTCCTTCCACTAACTCTACCATTTTTAGTCACAAGAACCAGTTCTGCTCTAAGATTGTCATTACCCACTGCTCTGTATAGCATACACATATCCCCTCTATATCTCCTACAGTGTAATGAATACAGATCGAGTAGTCTTAGTCTTTCCTCACAGGGCATCTCTTTTGAATCCAGTAATGGACCTAGTGACTCTGCGCTGTACACCCTCGACCCTTTTGAGGTCTTCCTTAATATAGGGGCATCATACCTGGGCGCAGTATTCGAGGTGGGGTCTAACCAATGCAACATACAGGGGGAGAATCACTTCCCTGTCCTGACTAGATGTATGCCTGAGGATGCAGTTTAAGAGCTGGTTTGCCTTCTTGACTTGGTCCCTGCAATGTATATTAAATTTAAGGTCTGAGCTTATAGTTACTCCTAGGTCTTTTTCTAGGTGGGTTACAAGTAAGGTTTTGTTGCTTAGTTTATACTTTTGTTGTTTATTCGGAGTGCCCAAGTGCATGACTTTACATTTACTGGTGTTGAGGGCTAGTTTACTGTATTTGGTCCAATTACACATATTGTCCAATGCTTCCTGTAGAGAGCGGCAGTGCTCTCTGGGTTAGTTGCCACTAATCCCATATTGCAGTCATCTGCGAATTTCGTCAGACAAATGTTTGGTATACCCAGCTTAAAGGGACACATTCATGTACAGTGGCAGACGGATTGAAAGCCCATGAAAAGTTCTTTTAATTGAGGTATTGGGCATATCTGTAGGTGGAAGCAGTCCAGAGATATAGATGACTGAGTCTGTGCAATACAAATACCACATTAGAGCCATTCTTAGAACCTTATGATGTCAGTGATGATCAAGCAATGCCCAGCTGCAATGAGTTAAGCACTGCTTGATCGTCACTGACATCACAAGGTTCTAAGAATGGCTCTAATGTAGTATTTATATTGCACAGACTCAGGCATCTATATCTCTGGACTGCTTCTAGCTACAGATAATTCCAATATCTCAATTAAAATAACTTTTCATGGGCTTTGAAACTATGTCTGCCACTGTACATGAATGTGTCCTTTAAGTGAAGAAATAATATATATATATATATATATATATATATATATATATATATATATTAAAAGGTAGGGACCAGGACAGACCCCTGGGGCACCCCACTAGTAACCCCCACCCAGACCGAACAGACACCATTCACTGCAACTCTCTGCTGTCTTCCCTCAAGCCATTTGGCAATCTAATTTGTGATGTTAATACACAGCTTAATTTCCCTCAAGGATTTCACCAATTCCAAGTGTAGTAACTTATCGAAGGCCTTCACGAAGTCTAATAATATAATATCAACAGAATTTCTCTTGCCTAGTTCCCTGCTTAAATTCTCGTAGAAGGTTAATAAGTCAATCTGACAGGACCGGAGTTTAGTAAATCCATGCTGTAGGGGATCGAACAACCTAAGTGACTCCTGGTGATTTTGTATGTAGTCTTTAATTATGCCTTCCAATATTTTCCCCATTAGGGAGTTCAAACTAATGGGTCAAAAGTTTTCTGGCTTAGTTTTGGGTCCTTTTTTGCGGAGGGGCAGCACAGTGGTCACTTTCCAGCCCTGTGGAATATCACCTGAATCCAGAGAATGCTAGAATGTATGTGTCAAGGGTAAGTATAAAAGATCGTCTAACTCGTGTAGTACTCTTGGGTGTACTTTGTCTGGCCCTGGGGATTTGTTAATAGCTCGTTTTTTTAGCCTTTCGTGCACGTCATTTGAATTTATAATTAGCTGTCCTGATTTAGATCTTGAAGTGTCCCTGATTATATTTGCAGTGTTGTCATTGAACACAGTGCAGAAATATTTATTCTGGATATTTGCCATCTCTTTGTTGTTTGCTGGTAACCCTGAATCATTGGTGAATGGACCTACTGAGTTTGTACTTCCTCAAACTATTTATATAGGAAAAAAAAAAGGCTTTTTTTATTATCTTTAACCCTAATAGCCAGTGTTGTTTCATGCTGAGTTTTAGCTTTTTTATTCTCAGATTCGACCTTTTTGACCAAGACGCTATAAGCAGAGTATCCGTGGGGGCCGCCACATTTAATTTGTTTAAACATTCTATTTTTTTTTGTTGATTAACCTTTTTATGGAGGGTTTCATCCATCTGGGTACTATTCTCTTTATACTGTATTTTTTTGTGCTTGGTATGTTAATTCTAACCTGTTCTCTTTATTCGGAAAGTAGCGGGTCCCATTTCTCTTCCACTGTAAGGCCCAAAAATACCTTAGTCCAGCCCCATTTAAGTAAGCTGCTCCTTATTGCACTGAAATTTGCCTTACTAAAATTCAGTTTTTCAGTGGCCCCAGTCCTGGCTTGTCTGTGTTGTCCCAGGACGTGGAAGCTTACACTCGAGTGGTCGCTGTTACCCAATGGTGCAATAACAGAGAATAATGCACAGGCAACTGTGTGTTATTAAGTTTTTTTTGTTTGTTTTTTTTTTACACACCCGAAGTGTGTGATGACCCATAAACCTCGAGAGTGAAGCCCGAGAGGTTTATTAGGTCATCACACACCAAGGGTGTGTGAAAAAAACGTCATAGGCACAGTCGCCTATGTTTTATTTTTTATAATTACTGGTGTGAAGAGTTTGTTTCTGGAGACAGCGGGGTGAATCAGATGCTCATTTTACGTGGTTTTGAACCCTTGCTGGGCTGTAGTTAATGTCTCTCCTCTACACACAGACACTCTTTGTCCTACACACACACACTCTCTCTCTCTCTCTCTCTCTCTTTTTTTCCTGTCTCTCTCTGACCAGTAGGAACGTTCTTTTTTTTTAAACTTTCCGTTGAACCACAGACAGCTAGTGTTGTAGGTTGTCAGCCACAGTCCCATCCTGGATCTCACTGTCTGTGTGCTGAACCCGACACATGCACCAAGATGATTCAGATTGTAAAGGCAGAATTAACCAGATAAAGATAAAAAAAAAGGTAAATAATGAAAATGGATGTGAACAAGAGTGGCTCCAAGTCCTCGTCAAGCGAGCAAATTTCCCCTGCTTGTACAGGCCATGACACAGTGCAGCACGAGGACACTGCTAGTGAAAGGAAAGCTTTGAGAACGCCATAATAACTGGTTTTCTGGTTATTACAGCGTTTGACAGAGGACTGTTAACCACGTGATAAAGGGGCTCACCAATAATTATACTAACATAAGCTACATTGTTTCCCTCGTTGGTTAATATAATATCCAGTATTTTGTCGTTTCTGGTGGCAAAAGGGATTTTTTGTTCAAACGCAAGTTGTGCAAATACGTCTATGTAAGAGTTGTCAGATTTTCCTATTCTACTCTGTTTTCCAGTCTATATTTGGCAGGTTGAAATCTCCAAGAAGGAGAATTTTATCGGATGGATCTAGGTTACCAAAATTATTTAATAGTTTGGCATCATTTTTCTAGGGATATTGAGGGAGGCCTATATGTTAGAACTAATTTAACTGAGGTGCCAGCCTGAGGGAGTAACTTGACCCATAATATTTCAAGCTCACCAACATTTCCCGGTATCTCCTCACCTTTAATGGTCTCATGGATATAGATGGCTACCCCACCTCCTTTCCTGTACTCCCTGTTTTTTTTTTGTATGATATCTTTATTAAGATTTTTGCAAAAAAACAGGGAAATCAACACAACATACAACTGACATACATACAGACAAACAAACACAAGTGAAATCATATATATACAATGTATCTTCTGGTTCTCAATGATATTTCATTTTTACAAATTGTATCATCTTTAACCCTTTATCGTCTTCACCCCATCCCCGCTCCCACCTATCCGTAGCATCCTCCCTACATTTCATTACACATTTGCAACTACTATCCCTCCAGCCCTTCTCTCAGTTTCAATGCCTCCCCTGGGCTTAGTGAAGACAGAAAAGGAGCCCAGATCCTGTCAAATGAATCCTCCCTGTCCTGGACCACCAATGTGAGTCTCTCCAGGGCCAGTGTCTGCAGAATTAAGTGGTGCCACTGTTGCCCCGTGGGTCAGGCATGGGAGACCCACGTATTCTGAATACAGTGACGAGCCAACACGTATAAGGTCCTTATCCACCTTGGAAATGGTATCCACTCTCCATCCTCCCCGACCTCTACCCCAAACAGGCAGGCTAGGGGGTCTTTTCCATGTCCATACATATATAATATATATAGGGGGATACTGGGATGCATAGGGAAGGGCATCACAAGTAGAAAAAGCGAAGTGGTTATCCCTCTGTACAGACAGCTGGTGAGACCCCATCTGGAGTACTGCGTGCAGTTTTGGAGACCTCATCTACGCAAGGTCATAAACAGGATGGAAGCAGTCCAGAGGAGGGCAACTAAAATGGTGCAGGGTTTACATCAGAAACCATATGAAGAGAGACTGAGAAAGTTAATATGTATACCCTGATGAAAGGAGGGACAGGGGGACAATGATAGAAACTTTTAAGTATCTCAAGGAATCAACAAAGTCCAGGAGGGTAGCATCTTTCAGAAAAAGAGATGTGTAAGAACAAGGGGGCACAATTTAAAGTTGGGGGGGATGGCTCAGGGGTAATGTGAGGAAATTATTTTTCATGGAGAGAGTGGTGGACACATGGAACCGCCTTCCTAGAGAGGTTGTGGGGTCTAAAACAGTGGGGGAATTCAAACATGCATGGGACAGACATAAGGCAATTATAGTGGGGGGTTGCAGGAAGTAGGCTGTTGGTTAACTAGAATCTGCTGCTTATCCAATAGGTAGGGAAATGGGCAGACTGGGTGGGCCAAGTGGTCCTTATCTGTCATCAAAGTCTATGTTTCTATGTTTCATACTCGCCATTTTTGTTACCTCATCTACTACCTCCCACCAAAAGAGCTGCAATATTGGGCAGGTCCAGAAGCAATGGATGTACATACATCTTTCCTGCCTGTACCGGCCACATATAGGTGATACCAGAGGGTGTGCTTTATTAACAATTACTGGTGGGTAATACAGCCGGTGTATAAACTTATAATATGCTACTTTATATTTGTTACAGGCCATTATACCAGCATGTAGGGGCAACACCACTTCCCAATTCTTCTCCGATATAGGTCTCCCTAGGTCTCGCTCCCATAGTAGTCTCGTATTCGCCATCATATCCTGGAAGTTCCGCTTTCTTATTTTAGCCACCTTCCCTATAAATCCTTTCGGGTCCACCTTAGCTTGATACACCATACTTTCTACGGGGTCCAGTGCGAACCATCCTGGGTTCTCTCTTTCCAGACTTCCCACATAGGCCCTGATCTGGAAGTATCTAAATCTGTGTTGCCCCTTCAGTTGGAGATTCTGTTGTACTGTGTCAAATGAGCAGAAATCCCCCCGCACCAACAAATTGCCTAGGCTATGTACCCCCTTTCGTTCCCACTCCTGAAATCCCACATCTTTTAATCCTGGCAGAAAAAAGGGTTACCTGCCACTGGCAATAGTAGGGTCTCGCCTCTATGGGCCAAACCCTGCTTCTTCAATTGACCCCAGGCTTCCAATACCTGTGCTACAAGCGAGTTGCCATAGCCCCCACCCCTGTACGCCTGACTGCCTTGGCTGTGGAGGTATGCCGTGAGTCTTCCGGGGTATCCCCCTGCTCCAGGTCCACCCAACTGGTTACCTTAGGTTGATTTACCCAATCTGCGATACATCTCTGTTGTATTGCCAAGTAATAGTTGCCTAGGTCTGGAAAATTTACTCCCCCTTATGCCTTTCTGCTTTCAGCCTTTGCAGGCTGGTCCTCGGCTTTTTCCCTTGCCATATGAATGCCGAGAACATCTTCTCCACCCTCTTTAAATCTCCTTTCGTGAGACCCATATACAACATCTGCATCAAGTATTAAATTCTGGGTAGGATATTCATCTTAATTAAGTTAACCCTACCCAGCCATGATATTGGGAGCTGTATCCACCTCTGAAGATCTGCCTCCACCGTCTTCAGGAGGGTAGTGTAATTAAGCCGATACAGGAACCCCAGAGTTCTACCCACCTGGACACCCAGGTAAGTGAAGCTGGGCCCTGCAAGTCGTAGTCCCCATCCATCCTCCCCTTCCCCTGGGTCCGGGTAGCACACCAGTTCCAACTTCCCCAGATTCACCTTGTAGCCCAAGAAGGCCCCAAATTCCCCTATCAATTCTAGCAAAGGAGGCACAGAGTCCCTGGGATTAGAGATGAACAAGAGCATATCATCCGCGTACAGGGCCAACTTGCGCACAGAGCCCTGTGCTCCCGCAATTCCCTTAATATCTGGATGCTCTCTTATCGTGATCGCAAGCGGCTCTATAACCAGTGCAAACAGCAGCAGGGACAGTGGGCAACCCTGCCAAGTGCCACGCTCGAGGCCAAATCGCTCCGACATAACCCCGTTTACCAAAACACGGGCCCTGGGTGCTACGTACATAGCCCTCACCCAATCTATATATGGATCACCCAGACCAAACCGGGACATCACCTGATACAGGTATTCCCACTCCGCCCTATCAAACGGTTTTTCAGCGTCCATTGAGATGATACCCACCTTCTCCTTTCCCTGGGTCACTCTTCAGACAATATTTAGCAGCTGATGCATATTATGGTAGAACTGCCTTCCCTTAATAAATCCGGTTTGGTCTGGGTGAATGATATCTGGTAAGATGGTTTCCAACCTAGTGGCCAAAACCTTCGCTAGGCTCTTGCAGTCGCAATTAATCAACGATATAGGCCTATAAGAGGCGCACTCATGTTCATCCTTGCCCTGCTTGAGTATCAGGCAAACCGCAGCATCGTAGCACGTGTCAGGCAGGGTGATTCCCCCTGTCTCCACCTCCCTCCCATAGACCTCGCTTAGGACCTTCACCACTTGTCCCCCCAGTAGCTTATAATATTCTACGGGGAACTCATCTAGACCACTGGCCTTCCCATTCTGCAGCTTCTGAATAGCCCACATGATTTCTTGTCGTGTAATTGGTTGACCCAGTTGTTCCCTCTGTACATCTGTTATTTTGGGGAGGTGCACCCTGTTCAAAAATTCAATGATCTGCTCATCCTGCTTAGTATTCTCTGCCCTGTATGACTGCTGGTAATAGGCCCTAAAACAGTCTCTTATCTTCTTAGGCTCCCTGTGCAGTATACCCTTAGGAACTTGCACCCCTGTAACCCTTGTCATACTCGCACTTCCCTTCATGACACGCACCAAAAGGGGGCCTGGCTTACTGCCCCATTCATAAACCTGATGCCTACAACAGAGCCAGACTCTCCCTGCTTCTTCCTTCAACAGGGCATTTAGGGCCTCCCGAGTTGCCAATAAGAGACTCGCAGTCTCACCCCGCTCCCCTCCTGCCACTTGTTTATCTAGTTCTCTTACCTTTTGTTCTAGTTCTGACCATTTCTGTCTCTTTTGCCTTTTCAAACTGGCCATATATTCTATGATCACCCCCCTCACAAAAGCCTTACCTGCTTCCCAGAACAGGGCTTTCGACACCGCCCCCCATCGTTAGTCTCTAAATAATACTGTCATTTCTCTTCCAGGTGTTTTCTAAAAGCCTGGTTCCTTACCATTGAAGTTGGAAACCTCCACTGTGGTGAGCCCTCTCATGTCTCCCCTCTCTGCAACTTCAAGATTACCATTGCATGATCTGAGATCCGTATAGGGCTGTGAGCAACATCTTGCACTCATCCATACCAATCCCTGGGCACATAAATATAGTCAAGTCTAGACCACGCTTTATGTGGGTGGGAGTAAAAGGTGAATTCCCCGGCCCCGGGGTTGGCTGAATGCCAGTCATCCACGAGATCCAGATCAGAGATCCCGATCTGCCACTGCTGCATAGCCTCTGAAGTCCCCCCCACCCTCTGAATGGTCCATTTGTGGGTCCATCGTCCAGTTAAAATCCCCCCCAAGGATCAAACCTGGGAATTGTTCTCTTATTAGCAAATCCAGTAATGACGTGTAAAACTGCAGGACATACACCGCAGGGGCGTAAATGTTCCCAAAGGTCATCTTCTCCCCATTAAGCTCCCCTGACAGAAATATATAACGACCTTCCTTCTGGTCTCTGACCACCCGTGTAGCTGTAAAGGGAAGGTTTTTATGTACTAATATTGCTACCCCACATTTATGCAATGAATATGAGGCAGCGTAGCATTTCCCCACCCAAGTCCTAACTAGATTAGCATGCTCCACCTCAGTCAGGTGGGTCTCCTGAATCAGAGCGATCTGCGCCCCTTCCCGTCTCAAAGCTATAAAGAGTGACGTCCTCTTAACTGGATTTACTATCCCTTTTACATTCCACGATATAATAGTAACCTTCGGCGATTTATCCATTGTTAGCCATGCCTACTCTCCACCCACAGCACTTAAACATTCCCTCAATCCATACATCTGAACTTTTACAAACCAGATCAGTTACGACCCAGACTCTAGCAAAGCCGGATCCAGCCCCTAACCAGGCTCGCTTCTCGTGTGGCCGCGGCTCTCCTAGCCTGTTCGCCCATGCCGCCACCTCAGGACCCCACGGAGACTCCAGCAAAGCCGGATCCAGCCCGACTGGGCTCGCTTCTTGTGCAGCCACGGCTCTCCTAGCCTGTCCGCCTACATCACCACCTCAGGACCCCACGGAGACTCCAGCAAAGCCGTATCCAGCCCCTGATCGGGCTCGCTTCTCGTGCAGCCATGGCTCTCCTAGCCTGTCCACCCACACCACCACCTCAGGACCCCACAGAGACTCCAGCAAAGCCGGGTAAGGCTTTCAGCCCAGACCAAGGAAGCCGAGAGCAACTGTGATTGATTGCTTGCTCCGTGAAGGAACCCCTGATTGGACTCCTGTTTTGGCCTCTGCTCCTGATTGGCCCCTCTTTCTCTGTGCTTCACCGGGCTTAGTGCCCATTCATTTTCATTGAAAAATGCTGAAAATTTGAGCCCGCCCCCCCCCACCTTTATTAAATAGACCTTAGCTCCGCCCATCCCTTCCCTGACCCTCCCTGCTTCTATCCCCATTGGTCCCTCCCAAGTTTCTGCCCTTCATTTCTCTTCTATTGTAACTACCACCCCTCTTACCCTCCCTCTCTGCTCCTCCCCGTTTTCTTTTTTCTTTTCTTCTACTAATTTCTGCCCCTCCTCATAATCTCCTTTCGCATTCTTGGTGCCACTGCTCTGCTACCTCTCGCATACCTACTGAACATACTGAACATGTTTACCCTTCCAAATATGTTGATTTATCTCACTATACTCACCTCCCTGCTTCACCTCTCCTACCTAACTGTAGCCTGCTACCCCTTCTCCCCTCCCACCTACCAGCTTGATACCATATACCACCACCTAGGCACACTGCACTATGAGTACCACTCTTCCCCCAAGGACCTCTCAGGCCTCTGATTGGATGCTCCATATCTCCACTGGATTCGGGCCTCGGACCCTCCTGTCATACATGACGTCACTCTCGGACAAACACCAGCACCACCAGATATGCCATCACAAGCAACGAACCCGTAACCTATCCTTCAAGAAACTCTGTTTGTGCACACTGAGGTTCCTGCTCCTCCTCCTGCTGATATCAGGAAATGTGCACCCTAATCCAGGCCCATGCACTACTAGCACTGTCGGCTGTGCGAAATCTACGGGGGGCTGATCACTGCTACCATTAACATCTGCAGCCTGATCCCCAAGCTTGATGCCTTTACGAGTCTCTGTAAACCAACACAGACCTGACATCCTTATAATTGTTGAAACATGGCTAACGCCTAAAATTCCGAACTTGGCAACTGAACTACCAGGGTATAATGTGCACAGGGTGGATCGCATGCCCAAAAGAGGAGGGGGCTGTGCAATCTACATTAAAGACTATCTCATGGGGTGCTCTATCTCTACCCCTCTCCATGATTCTGCAGCACAGATCCTACCAATTAAAATACTCTTAGGGGCACACAACAAAGCCCTCACAGTTATCGCCATTTACATCCCCCCAAAAGACCAAGGGAAAAGCCTCTCAACTGTCCTGGACTTTATCAAAACCCAACCTACAGGTGCTGAGACTATCATACTGGGTGACTTCAATATAAACTGGCATGCAGCTGATGCTGCTGTCTCTTGGGATGCTATATTAGCAGATAACCCTTCGCAAATGGTTGTCTCCTCCACAAGGAAAAACTACAAAACAGGCACTAGTACCCTTCTGGACTGGGTTCTTACCAGTCACCCCTCCCATATCTCCAGCACCTCTGTCCTTCCCGACTCACTAAGCAACCACTCCCCTGTTATGTGCGAGTGGTCAAACAAATTCCGCAAGCCTCCACCTAAAGTCATCACCAGCAGAGTCCTCCTGCGTGGTCAACTAAGTCACCTTAAATCCTGCCTCAGCCTGCATGACTGGTCCCCCATTTACCAATCTACGGATGTTAACTCAGCTCTCAACTACTTTATCTCCTCCTTCAATGCGATGTGTGACTCCTACGCCCCGCTCAAAAAAATGAAAAGTCAAGGCGCTCTGCAACCCTTGGCTACTGGTGAGCTCCTAGCACAACTAAAATCTAGGGACCACCTCTGGGCTCTAGCTAGGGCCTCCAGTGCCCAACCCAACATACAGAACTACAAACGTGCCCGCAACAACTGCACAAAATCCATTTAACTAAATAAAAGCACGTACTACAGAGAAGCTCTTTCCAACACCTGGGGAAATGGGTCTGAGTTTTGGAAGAACATCAAGTAAGTCACGGGGAAACAGCCCAAATCCTCCCCAACTATGCTACTGATTGGAGAGTCCATCACTCTAGATCCTCTGGTCACTGCTAACACCTTCAATGATGTGTTCACTGACCTAAGCAGTGTTCTCCCCCCAGACTTTTTCCTGGATGATACCTCCACTACCCCTTGTGGCTATCCTACCCCTTCAAATCACCCGCCCCCTACTTCAAAACAGTTAAGTTGCACTAAGCCCGGAAACACATCACCAAGGCAATCTCCAAGACAAGAACTAGTGGGGACTTGCTAGACCTCAAACTACTAACCCTCACCCTTGATGAGGTCCTAGTCCCATTAACACATATTTTCAACCTCTCCCTTAGCCACAGTCAGTTCCCCGACAAATGGAAAGCTGCTAGAGTTACACCAGTCCACAAAATCGGGGATAAGACCTCCATGGGAATTATCAACCAATTTCTATTCTACCTCCTCTCTCCAAGGCTCTCGAACACATAGTGGCCAACCAACTCACTGAATACCTGGAAAAAAAAATCTCTTATGTACACAACAACATGGTTTCAGAAAAGGACACAGTACCTCATCTGCCTTACTGGAATTCACTGGAGCACTACACAGCACCTTGGATAAGGGTCATCTAGCCAGGGCAGTATTTGTCGATCTGACTAAGGCATTTGACACTGTCCACCATCGTCTGCTGATCAAACAACTCCAGCTTACAGGGCTCTCCCCCAACGCTGTAGCGTGGTTCAATAGCTACCTGCAAAATCGATCGCAAAGAGTAAAAACTGCAGGTGTCCACTTGGATCCCAGACCGGTCCGCTCTGGAGTCCCTCAGGGGTCCATCCTGGGCCCACTACTTTTCAGCCTTTTCCTTAACACCCTCCCGAAATCCTGCCCTGAACAACTCATCCTCTATGCAGATGACGCTGTAATCTTCTCCTCCCACAAGGATCCTGTGATCCTACAACTCAATCTTCAGCAAGGCTTTGCATCTGTGGAAAACTGGTTTAGCAGTCATAAGCTGGTCCTCAACCATAAAAAAACCAAGGCAATGCTCTTTAACAGCCCTCACAACAGAAATAAACAATAAATAAATAAACAAACTTCACCTCCTCACTATTTCAATCTGCCTTGGAAATGCCCTTGATCAGGTGCAGTCATTCAAATACCTAGGGATATCTCTGGACTCAAATCTTTCCTATGTGGACCACATAGATCGGTGTTGCCAAAGCTGCCAACATGCGTTTAGGCCTGCTATACCATCACAGACATCTCACGGCGGAAGCTCTTAAGATCGCCGTCCAGAGCTCAGTGGTCTCCATCACTGACTACTGACTAATTATCTACGGCTCTGCTTCCTCCACTGCCCTCAGACGAATATCGACATCCCTTAACAAGGCCTGTAGGCTCACCTCTGGTGCCGACCGTTTCACACCTACATGTGACCTCTATGCCCAATCTGGATGGCTTCAACTTTCCAACCGCATAAAGTATCTAACCTGCATCATGGCAAAGAAAGTTACCATGGGCCTCGCCCCTCCTGAAGTCCACGCCTTACTGAGTCAAAGACTGAATCCTCGAACCACCAGGGGCTCTGAATCCCAGCTCCTCCAGGTCCCCCGCTGTCGCACCTCCCAGGGCCAAAGATCTTTTGCCTACAGAGCGCCCAGCTGGCTAAATGAGCTCAGCCCTGACATCTCCTCCACTACCACTCTTGGCTCTTTTAAATCTAAGCTACACCTCCATCTCACTGACTCTCGCTCCTGTGACCGTTACCTGTAGTCACCACAGTCCATTCCCTGTGCTCATCCTCTTTAGCACTTATTTATCCCTCTTGCTCCCTCTTTCTCCTACTTCCCTCCCCCCCCTTCCCTCCAAATGCAATTTGCCCTCTTATGTTTAGCTATGTTACTCTGCTCTGTGCTGTCGACAAGGCCCCGGGCTGCTCTCTCCTCCCTTATGTGACCTTACCTTACTTTGTGTTTTCTTCGTCCCCTCTTCCCTCCTCTCCACCCTATTCCAGTATGTTACCCTGTCTTCTCCTAAGTTACCTCACACTAGTACTGCTTATCCTGTTTATTGCATTGTTTCTCACATGGTTACTAGTTAGTCTACTGTATTGAATTGTACTGTTTTAAGATGTGGAACCTTTGCAAAAGAGCCCTGGCTCAAAGGTGTATTGTAATCCTAGACTTAAATAAATAAATCAGTACCCACAGCATTTGCTGAGTCGATGAAACCCCCAATTTTATGATTGCACCTAAACACACAAAAACCTGTATAACTGTAAAACAAACAACAATTGTCCCAGCCCACTCCCTCCCCCCCGTTCCTTCTATTTTCCCCATCTCCCAAAAGCTCCTTCTTCCCTCTATCTGCATGTGTAGCAGGAATCCCCAACCTTGCCTATGCACATTCCCCCAGTAAGATTTATCAGTACTTCCCCCTTCCTCCTCTCCATCAATTCCCTTGACACTAATTGCCATGAAAGCACGAGTGTCTAAATCCCCTAAGTGATGTATGTGCCTCGGTGACCCCCCCCCGACTGAATCGTTTACCCCATTACTCCCAGGAAAGGAGATATCTCCCCTGCCATTCCCCGACCCATCGGGCAGCATCACTCTCTGACATACCTTCGGCCACTTATTAGAGTCCCTCGTTTACAGAAATATCCACCCCCCTTGTCTCTGCTTCATATGATACCCAACTATAGAAAAACACTCCCCTACCCCTCCCATCCCCCCTGCACATCTCTCATTCCCATAACCATGTTTCCCACCAAAAGAGTAAAGCCCCACCACCCTCCATTTTCCCCATCAGCAACTGTCCCCAAAGTCCAAATAAACAGACCATAGCTGTCTGAAATAGAACACACGAGCAACTGCTCCGGGCCACATCCGACCAGAGGTTGCTGCAGGATGGGGGAACCAGGCCACACACTTCAATTTACACACAGCACCCACCCCCCTCTCCCCAGCTCACTCACCAATATCAGACATCCTCCACTCGGGTTCTCAGTCCAACTCTTCCATGCAGGGCATCCGAATGCAGAAATCCTCTGACCTGCACTTCCTATCTAGCACTCACCATTGGGCAGGTCCGCTAGGGGAAAGTCCCATGCAGTTCATCCAGTGGGCCATGTGGTAGGACCGATCTATTCAGACGCATAGATCCTGTCTTCTTTCAATACCATCCCCACTGTCTTTAAAAGAAAACAACAAACTCACAAAGAATTACCCCACACTTGACCAGATATAGCAGTTCCTCCAAATTCGTGTGGATGCAGTATTTCAGGTGCGCAGTCTAATAACAAAGGGATAGGTAAAAAAAAAAGGGGGGGGGGAGTCTGTCATATCTTCAAAGAGCTGTATTTCTCCTCCTCCAGCTACTTCTATGCCTCCTCGGTTACTTTTCCCCCCTTCAGCCAGCCTCCTTCTGGAGATCCTTCGCAAACATCTCAGCTTTTTCCACCTCCCAGAACGAGAAGGTGGCTCCCTCATATTTAATCTTCAGTGTAGCTGGGTAAACAAGATAATTTTTCACCTTCAGACTCCACAGCTGTGCCATTACCAGATTAAACATTTTTCTCTTTTTGAGCAAGCGTAGCGAGTAATCTTGAGAGAGGTACAGCCTCTGGCCCTTGAACATCAATGTGCCCTGCTCTCGATGAGCCCTCAAGATTGCCTCCAGATCTTGGAAATTATGAAAGCGGATTATCACCTGTCGGGGACGCTGGCCCGCCGGCGGTCTTGGCATCAATGCTCATTGGGCCCTTTCCAACTTGAAACGGCCATTCTTGGGCTGGAGGCCCAGAAGCTCTGGCAGGGTGCTGGCACAAAAATCCAAGATATTCGGCCCCTCTTCACCTTTCGGTAAACCTCTTAACCTGAGGTTCAGGCGGCGTTGATAATTATCTTGATAGTCATGCGCCTCTCTGAATTCCTTCTGCAGTTGCACTACTTGCCCGGGAACCGCCGCCATATCGTCCTCGAGCCGTGAAACTCGATCCTCTACCTCAGTTAGCCGGCTCGCATGGGAGGTCTGCTGCTCCAGTATTTCTTGTAATTCTACATCCAGTTTGACTAATCTGGGCTCCAGCGCCGCCAAAACCTGCCCTGTTAGTTCCCGTCCTAGTGCGCTAACTTCAGCAGCCGAAAGGGAGATCACTGCTGCACCATCTTCCGCACCTCCAGCCAGTAGTTTTTTTGATATTTTTATTAGCCAAGCGCTGGCTTTTACCAGAGTTTGAATACAGATATTCGTCCATGATGAGCTCTTCTACCACTCTATGTTAAGACGAAGGTAAATGTATATTAATTTTACTATTATTTGGCCGTCGGGACACAGCTACCGAAAGACGCGTCTATCTGACTTGATGCTCATCAGCGCCCCCTTCCTGTTCTTAATGAATAAATTATACCCTGGAATAGTTTCTGCCCATGTGTCATCGTCCCACCCAGTCTCAGTGACTAATGCCAGTTGGATATCTTGAGCGGCTAGCAGGAGTTTAAATTCTTCAGATTTCTTAACCAGGCTTTTAGCATTGATTAATATTCCTTTCCATGCATTATTCATGCGATTAGGTGAGTTACTGTTAGAGCAGGTGTTACAATTCCCTACTGTGTACCCCCCCATTTTCCAGTTTAAATGGAACTTTAAAACTTTGTTTATTCCACCCCCCCATTACCCTGGTGCCAAACTGGTTTAAGTGAAGTCTGTCATTTTTAAAGCATGCTTTATTAGCAAATGTGATGGAATTATCCATAAACCCTATTGTTTCTTTGTGACAGAGTTGACGTAACCATGAATTTAGTGTTAGGATTGACTTGTTTTTGTAGCAGTGCCTCTCCACAGTAGGTAAGATACCGGATATAATCTCCCCCTTTTTTTTCTTTTATCCATTTAATGATGTCAGTATAATCAGCTTGAATATAATTCAAACTATTCTTTGGTAAATCATTGGTACCTACATGTAAAAGTACAATTGGGTTGGTAGTATTTTCCAGTAGCCTGTCCAGTAGTCTGGTAATGTCTTTTGCATGAGCCCCTGGAAGTATACTAACTGTAGTGTGGGCTTTACGTCCATTACAGACTGTAGTGTCAACACCTCTTAAAATAGAGTCCCCTATCACCACTATATCGTTGTTTTTGAGGTTGGGGTTTGTGGTATGTTCTGTAGTTATTGGTGTAGGCATTAAACTGTTAGTTGTTGGTGTAGGCATTAAATGGTTACGTGGGGTTTGTGATTCTGTGTATTATGTAACAAGCTCTTCAGGGTCCCCGATATCATTGGTGAGACTTTCAAATTTATTATGCAGTGGTAAGGGTGCTATATTGCTTTTAACGTGCAATGATTCTAAATCCGTAAGGGGAATATGGGCCCATGTACAGTATCTTAATCTTTGTCATTAATGGATAACGATTCTTCAGGTTTCCTACCCTCTGGAGCATCATCAGTGGTTATAATCATGTTATTACTTGTTTCATAAACTGCCCCATCAATAATGTTTTCAAGTAATTTTATTTCTTTTTATATTTCCAAACATTGTAGTAGTTGACTAATTTCCCCTTGCAAGATGCTAATTAGGATGCATTTGTCACAGACGAAATCCTGACAAGGTACTTCGTCCGTGTACTTATGACATTGCGTGCAACTTATTTTTTTTGGTTTTGGTGCGTTTTCCTGTAGTTTGGGACATGGTGAATATAGGGACATGCAATCTACTGAAAAACTCAGACCCAGAATTCTAATTACCTCAATAGTTTAAGTGGTAGAGTTGTGTCTCACTTCCACCTCCCAGGTCGCCAGTGTCCCCAGCGGACACAGCAGACATGCGCGTGTCTCTGCACGCCTGCATGACACACGCCCCACTCAGCTTACCCCACTCGCAGCAGGGCATCTTAAATACAATCAAGGTGCCCCAGAAGTCCTCGCTAGGGTCATGCTCTAATGTGAGTGCAAACAATGTGTTAAAATGTTGTTTTAATTTACAAAATCCCACCTATAGAGCCCCTCCTGTAGGACTCAGCAATATTTCAATACTAAAAAATGTTTAAGACGCCGGTCTGATGTCACTGACGGTAGGGGCGCTGGACACCACACCTCGCACAATGTCGGCAACCTGGGTTCGGGAACAGACTTGGGACAATGGGGGTTGGCAGGGGAGAGGAAGTACTGAGCGTCCTTCGACAGCTCTCCTTCCTTTGGGGTGGGTGAGAGAGTTGTATCACGCTGTGGCGGCCCCTAGCGGAGGCTGGGGGCACCACAGCTGCGTATACAAAGGGGAGGAGCACGGTGGGCATTGGCACATTTGTGCGAATCCATTGCACATCCGGCTCAAGAGGTGAAAAAATTGGTGGAAAATAGCGGTGGGGCGACCTCGGCGGGCTGATGGCTGTGCCCTGGATGGGGAAGGGTATCTTCACCGTGTCTGTGCCGCAGGTACCTGGGGGGGTCCTGCCAATTAGATGGCCCGTGTAGATGGGGTGTATAAATCTGCATGCCAGATCTGGTCCGGGGATGCAGGTGCTGGTGGTTGGGGGTCGGTGGGTGTCCACTCTGACCAGACGAGAAAATAGCGACATGTTTAAAAAAAAAAAAAAAAAAAAAAAAGTTTAAGAACAAAAATAGTTCAGTTTAACAAGCTTGTAGTTCACTGTGCTCTCAGCCAGTGACTACAACCTCTCTTCCTGGTTCCTGTCAGAAACCAAGGCTCCCTTAGTAAACAACTGTGGTTAAAATCAGTACAAATGTTTCATTTAGCACAGCACTCAAGCATTATGTTACAGGCAACCCCTGCTCATTATTTTATGGATAGCACAGTTACAAATTAGTTTCTACACTGCACGCTTGCAATATGGCATCTTAAATACAATCAAGGTGCCCCATAAGTCCTCGCTAGGGTCACGCTCTAATGAGAGTGCAACAACGTGCTAAAATGTTGTTTTAATTTACAAAATCCCACCTATACAGCCCCTCCTGTAGGACTCGGCGATATTTCAATACTAAAAAATGTTTAAGAACAAAAATAGTTCAGTTTAATAGGATCTTGGTTCACTGTGCTCTCAGCCAATGACTACAACCTCTCTTCCTGGTTCCTGTCAGAAACTAAGGCTCCCTTAGTAAAAAACCATGGTTAAAATCAGTACAAATGTTTCATTTAGCATAGCACTCAAGCATTACATTACAGGCAACTCCTGCCTCCTTTATTTTATGGACTGCACAGTTATAAATTTGTTTCTACCAGATACCAGCCCATTCACAGAAGAAAGGGTTCTGAAAGAACTCCTAAAACTTAAGGTGGACAAAGCAATGGGGCCTGATGGGATTCACCCCAGAATTCTAAAAGAACTAAGGGGAGAACTAGCGACACCTCTGACTACCCTTTTTAACAAATCATGGGAGGATGGTGCAGTGCATGAGGACTAGAGGAAGGTGGGGATGTAATTCCCCTTCACAAAAGTGGGAGCAGGGCAGAGGCAGGAAACTACAGACCTGTTAGTTTGACCTCAGTGGTAGGGAAATGATGGAATCACTTCTGAAAGAAAGAATTGTTGAGTACCTAGAGGACAGCTGGGCACAGGACCCAAGGTAGCATGGGTTCACAGCAGGAAGGTCATGTCAGATGAATCTAATAGATTTCTTTGTCTGGGTGACCAAAGTAGTAGACCAGGGAGGGGCTGTGGACATGGCCTACCTAGACTTTAGCAAGGCATTTGACACAGTCCCACACCAAAGATTAACAAGTTAGCCAACCTGGGAGTGGGTCCCAAGGTGATAGCCTGGGTAAAAAAAACTGGCTAGACAACAGGATGCAGAGGGCAATAGTAAACGGAGTCCTCCGAAAGGGGGTTACTACAGGGGTACCACAAGGTTCAGTACTGGGACCGGTCCTCTTATTGTTTTCAATAACATACAATTGTTCCTGCAATCATGGTACATACAGTACAATCTATTGACCATGGGGGGGGGGGGCACTTCTCTTAATATTAACCAACAAGTCAGACACATGCTACTTAGATACGATCTTGGGGAACAGAAATGTAGTTAATAAAATACTTGACCTTAAAGCTGTCTCAGAGTCCAGGAGTGGCATGGATTAAGGGAGTCCATAGATTTTAAAATCCATGAATTCTAACCGTAGCTGTCCTGCCACTATAGTAGGAGCAGAGAATTCCTCCATGCTGTACATTTACAGGGTGTGTTCTTTGGCACACAGCTAATTCCGAAAATTGCAGGTTACTATACAGCTCCCAGAAAAACAAGGTGCTTAAACCCCAGGTCATTTTATGAACAGTTCTACAACAATTTAATGAACTTTTAAAATTTTATGCAGCCCATAACAATTTGCAAACCAACAGCATGAAACAGGAACTAGGTGAAGGGTGGATTCTATGCGTGATATATCACAAAAGACTAAGTATAGCAAAAGTTAGACCATAAAATCCACTACTTACCCACCAGACCTACGGTGTACAAAGTTAATGATGGAGTATCAAACACTTCCCACAGGTTCCTCCTCGGATTGGTCATCAAAGTCATCCCAACGACGATGAGAAGTGATATTTTTCTGGGCCCATTTCTGAGCAACCGTCAGGTCAGAAAAAAGAAAAAGCCTGCCTTGATGAACGATCCTCAGACGGGTCAGGAAAACCATTCCGTGACTGATTTCAGCAGCCTCTTAACATCGGCCGAACCCCATCAAATTTATTTTTCTTTTGCTTGGTGGCATCGTTTAAGTTGGGGTATAAACGTACTTCTTGACCGTCATGCAGCAGCTGTTTTGCCGTCTGGCCAATGACAACAGAAATTCCTGAGTTCCAATCCCATCTATTGCCAGCACGATGGACTGAGGGGCATTAGGGTTGTTTGGTCGGTCCCGAGGAGCAACGCTGTAGGCTTTTGGGAAGGCAAAGGCTCGTGTCTTGATAACCTCTCCAAATTGCTGTGCCATCCAATCCTGAAGAAAGAGGGCCAAGGAGTTCCCCTCACTACTCTCAGGCAGTCCCAGGATCCTAACATTGGCAGCGCAAGCCTGATTCTCTAATGTCTCTAAATCGAGACCACAGATTAGTGTTTTCCTTGGCAAGTAAAGTGGCGGTCCCCAAGGCAGCGTTGGCTCATTTGGTTGCTTCAGCTGTAGCAGTCTGAACTTCCTCCACTGTGGTTTCAAAGCTGGTTAATCAGTCACATTTATCATCTAGTCCTGTGACCGACTGGATAAGTCTACTGATCTTGACGCTAAGTGTTTGCAATGTTTCTTCAAATGGGCCTTCCACTGGGTCTGAAACTCCACTCAGCGCAGACCTCGTGGCAGGAGTACCCAACAGGTTTTCACTTCTAGCTCCGGACATTGTTTTATCCTTGCGAGGATTTCCCATCATAACAGTCGAGTGTTCATCCCTCTTTCCACCAAAAAAAAGGCTACAAAAAGAATAGATTAAAGTCCTGATTTAACTGAATATTATTGAAGAAGTCTGGGAGTTCTAAGTCCTGGCTACTATTTTACTCGGGCTCCACAGCACCCCAACCCGGTCCTCTTTAATGACTTTATAGGTGACACTGCAGAAGGACTGGGAGGAAAAGTATGCCTCTTTGCAGATGAGAAAAGATCTGCAACAGGACTGATACACAAGGGAGGGTGGAAAGGATGAGAAGAGACTTGGCAAGGTTGGAGGAATGGTCAAATGTATGGCAGCTTAGATTCAATGTAAAGACGTGCAAAGTAATGCATCTGGGAAACAAAAACCCAGGGGAAGAGTACACAATGGGGGTGGGGGCGAGAAGAGAGGTGCCAACAACAAAAATGGAAAGGGACCTGGGAGTAGTCATATCAAATGACCTAAAGGTAGGCAAGCAATGTGAGAAGGCAGTAAGGAGAGCTGGGAGGATATTGGGATGCACAGAGAGAGGCATCACCAGTAGAAAACAGGAAGTTATCATCCCTCTGTACACAGCTGGTGAGACTCCATCTGGAGCACTGCGTTCAGTTCTGGAGGCCCCATCTTCACAAGGACATAGACAGGATGGAGGCAGTCCAGAGGAGGGCAACTAAAATGGTGCTGGGTCTGCATCAGAAGACATATGAAGAGAGACTAAAGGAGCTTAATACGTATACCCTCGAGGAAAGGAGGGAGGCGGGGGAGATGATAGAAACTTTCAAGTACCTCAAGGGAATCAACAAAGTACAAGTGGGTAGCATCTTTCAGAAAAAGAGATATGCAAGAACAAGAGGGCACAATCTGAAGATAGAGGGGTGACGGCTCATGGGCAATGTGAGGAAGGATTATTTCATGGAGAGGGTGGTGGACGCATGGAGCGGCTTTCCTGAGGAGGTTGTGAAGTCAAAAACCGTGGGGGAATTCAAGAATGCATGGGACAGATATAACGCAATTCTCGTGGGGGTAGGAGGAAGTAGGCTGTTGGTTAACTAGGATCTGCAGCTTATCCAATATGTATGGAAATGGGCAGACTAGGTGGGCCAAGCGGTCCTTATTTGCCATCAAAGTCTATGTTTCAGTCTGCACACCCACACATTTGCTACAAAAGCCAAGCAACAGTCCAAACCTCAAATTATCATTTTGCATGATGGATTGGGGGTGATACTGTTAAGTAATCCCACATCTCCATGTGCCTAACTGGCGAGTGCTATTCACTGTGTGGCTAGGAATACCACTTGCTAACCCCCACCCCAGGAGTTGCCTTACCATGATTATAAAACACCCTTCATTGTTTGGCTTACATATATATATATATATATATATATATATATATATATATATATATATATGTATATACACATTTTTTTTTACTTCATATTTTCCCCCATTGCTCCTTGGTAGCTGCCAGGTCCTCCTTCCACCTGCCCAAGCCCTTCTGCTCGAGGTAGGAGTCCTCTGATATTCCAAACCACTACCAGCCTCTGCTCGACATCCTCTCTCGACACCCCGATCGAAACCCAGTTTTCCCTTTCCGGTGGGGCCCACCAGTCCCCCCAAGCCAGAAGAAGGATAATTCACTCGACAGTCCAGGCCCGGGAGGAGTGAGAAGGACCCTACCATGGCATTGGGTGGCTTCATCTACCTAGTGCTGCTGGGGTGTTTCCCCCCCAAGCCCTAATTTATCCCTCCCCAGGGTGTGATCTTGAGAAGTGACCCGGCATAGCGCCTATCAGGGCCACCTGCCCTACCTCTGGAACTCCCCTGCCAGCCCCACTCTGTGCGTGTGCCGCCTCCACGTCACTTGTCAGGTGGGCAGGTGCATGCTGACTTAAGACCACTCCAGAGGGACCACTTGTTCCTCACCACTCGACTCACCCTCTCCTAGGACACCAGGGGACAGTCATGCAGTGAAAGGAGGAGGAGGGGCCCTCCTCCCCAGAGGAGGACTCGGGGCACAAACCCAAGCCATCTGGATGGTAAATGATAGCTCTACCACTATTCTAGCTGGCCTTGGCTTAATTTTTTAAACAATTAAATGAAAAAGGTAACCGTTTCCATTGCACATGTGTTCCTGATCCTGCAACACCAGGGGTGCACAAACCATAAGAATACTATGCGGTATTTACATGGGTCCCAGCCAATCAAAATCTGGATTTGGATGTCCAGTTTAATAATTTACATTAACAATGTGTGCGTGTGTGTGTGTGCACAACAAAATTAGGCAAACCATCTGACCCCACCTTTCTTCACTATAAAAGATTCCATGCATTTTACTTAGTGGTAAAATTTTCCAGTTCCACCAAAATGTGATTATTAATGTTTAATTTTGTTTTGGTTTTTCCTCAAGGAAAAAAGACTGCCATAAATTTGGGTTAAAAATAACACTGTAGACCTGGCAGTGGTTAGGATCCAGAAAATAAAAAAGTTCACAGTGTGCAGCACTGGGGGTACCTAGAAAAGTAGATTTGACAGTTATGCTATAATTTTATTATCTGTAACTAAAACCAGCTTTTCTGGAAAAACATTTTTCATTGCACTGCTGCTTTACAGTGGGTGATGCAAGAAAACTTCTACATACCTGATGCATGCAGATATATTAGGTCAGCCATCCCGATTTATTGATAAATCATGGCAACATTTACTACTCTAAATGGACAATTCTTGTAAAAACCGGACTGTAAAAATTTGCTATGTATACCAGTTACTGTATTTCTTTAATTCTTTCTGCATGGGTATCAGAATTTATCAGCTGAAGGGGCAAAGTTGATATTCCTGGGTTTATAGATTTTTATCGGAGATAGACCAACTGTGTCTAAGGGCAATTTCCATCCCTCTTGTCCTATAACATGGCAAGATCCCTAAACAGTTAATGGGAGCGCTTCAAAGGACAGAAGTGTCTCTTCATCTCAGGAAACCGCTCCAAGCCAACGACTGATACAGCCACCCCCGCTGGGGCAGACAGGACTCCTAACAATGAGAAGGTTTCTGAATCCACGAAAAATAGCAGTTACGGTAGGTAAGAACTTACTGTAACAGTAGATCTTCGAGAGAGGTTACTGCAGTAGGTCTTCACAGTTAGGACTGTGCCCCCTGGTGTGAGGACCAAACGGCAAAAATGTAGCTAGCAATCATCAGCGGGGACTGCCCCTGGCGTCGGGTGACGGATGTCAGCGTGACTACAAAAGGGGCAGTCCCTCGCCCGCCCTCCAGTTCTTCTGCCGGAGACCTCTAAAGACGAAGCAGAAAAAGGGAGTGGTAACTCCTGGGACCCTGTATCCTGGATGAAACAAAGTCCTAGAAAGGGAAATCTAGACCTACTGCAGGAACCTCTCTCGAAGATCAACTGTTACGTTAAGATCTTACGTAACTGCTATATCTTACTTCGAGAGGGTTCCTGCAGCAGATCTTCACAGTTAGGACTGAATAACAAGCAGTCAAACAAAAAAGGAGGAGTCGAAGATGAGGATCCAGGAGGAGGAAAATGTCTGGTGGGATGAGGTGGGACCTGCAAGATCACTCTGCCCGGCATCAGGGTCCACAAGGGAGTCCTATGGGAGAGAAGTCACCACGCGGACGCTGGGTGGGCCGGTGTCTGACTTAGAGGTGACGGCCCGGTGGGCATCTGAGGAGCCGACGACCGGCTTACAGACCGTGGTCGAGCTGACAGAAGCCAGGAGGCTGGATTCAGGCTGACTGGCCTGGGCCAGGCGCCCAGCAGCGGAGCCAGATGGTGACTTATCAGTCGAGCTCAAAGCAGGGACTGTAACTGGTTCGTCTGAAGAGGAGACCCCCGACTGCCTGCTGACCTCGGCGGGGGGGGGGTGTCTGGTCCGCCAGAGCGGATGAAGGACCTAGAGGCGGGGTACTCATGGAGGTGGAGGCTCCACCCGAATGGCGTTGGCTGTCTGGCTATTTTTCCTCTGTGAAGAGTGGCTCCGCTCCCAGCGTCTCTCCTTCTTTTTCTTCTTTTTTCCAGGGCCGGCGATAACAATCTTTCCCTCAGCGCCAGTCTTTAGAGTCAGTAAATGAGCATCGAGGGTCCTCCTGCGATGGGTGCGCATGGCCTGGTTGAAGCCCTGGCAGATGGAATACTCTGCGGTGTTATGCTTAGGCCCATGGCAGAGGCTGCAATGGGAATGGTCGTCCCCATGCAGGATCTGAGCGCTGCACTTGGAGCACTTTTTCTTAGGCTGACGAGACAACATACACCGGTGTGAGGAGGAGGAAAAAATGACAAATTTAACATGACAAAAACACTGAAAATGGTGGGCGACTGAAGCTGTTCTACTGCGAGGTCCGACGATTCAGGTCGATGGTGGGAAAGAACTGTAGGGCAGGCAGGGGACCGTCCCTTTTGTAGTCACACTGACGTCCGTCACCTGTCACTGGGGGCGGTCACTGCTGATGATTGCTAGCTACATTTTTGCCGTGCGGTCGTGGCAACTAAAGGGTTTCTGAGCACCTGCCAGACCCTAAAAATTTAGATGTTAACTATTCGGAGTCCCAAACCTAACTAAGGTTTGTGTCTGCCCTAATTCACCAAGGGTCCCGAGTAGTAACCTCCTTCTACTCTCGGAAAGTTACAAAGTGCAGTAAGATTTTTTGTATGTTTTCTTTCTGCTGTGTGGAAAACATTCTCTTTTTACCTCTGTAGAAATATTGTTGCCCATAGTTTTAGTGTAATATCCTGTATTATTTGTTTAAATATCCTGAAGTATTAAAATATTATTTTTTATATAATTCACGTTTCTGTGACCGACTCCTTTGAGGTACAAGTAACTGGGTTATAACGGACAAAAACAACTACCATATTTTGTTTTTAAAGTAAGGTGTTTTCGGCACTGACAGAGAGGAGTGGGTCGCTTGCCCTTTGGCAAGGAGCGCGGTACTGTGTGAGCAGAGGTTCTAGTGGGATTGAGACCTACAGATACCCTGAGAGAGTGTCTATGCTGAGTGGTGGCAGCTACTGAAGTACAGTGAAGTTCACCAGGATGAAACCCAATTCTGCAGCATTTTGCAGCATGCTGCAGCAGGGTTACAGTGGAAACTATGTAATTTCAATGACAATTAGTCCCTTTTGTCATGCAGGAAACTGTGACATTTACTTCATCCTGGCAATGTCACATTTTCCTGCATGACGAAAGGTATTAATTCCCATTGAAATTACATTTTTTACTGCAGTAACTCTGCTGCAGAATGTTGTAGAAGTGGGCTTCATCCTGGTGAGCTTCACTGTACCCTTTTAGGTATCTGAAGAGTTTGAGAAAGCGGGTAACAGAGTACAGGAAGAGTCAGGGAGAGACCGGTCTGTCACACTGACGCTATGCTGAGACAGAGAGAGAGAGAGAAAGCAGCCAAAGCTTCCGTAAAGTAAGGAGGTTATTTTCTAGACTACACTGAATTGAATTATTACTTTTTGGACCTGTGTAAGTAACTAGTATTGATTCTGTTTTTGGGGTTGACTTTTCTTAGTTTAACTTTAATTTGCTAGGGAGGAACTGTAGCTGGGAGATATTTGCAGTCATTTGTGACTAGACCTGTTACTTAACCTCTGTGAAATAGGTGCCTGAAAGGAAGGACGGCACTCCCTGGGGTGGAGGGTCAGAGGTGTAGTTTGTTTCTGGAGGGCATAGGTTGCTGGGAACCTCCACAATGGAGACCCACAGGAGGGTGGCACAGGACCCCAGGGAAGGAAACAACTCCTGGTGAGGGACTCAATTGTTAGGGGGGTAGAACTGGGGGAGGGAGGGGAAAGGGAGGTAAGGTGCCTGCCCAGCGCCATGGCTTGGAAGGACAGGAAACAAATCCTCAGGATCATGGGAGAAGCTGCAAGGGGGAGTGAGTGGGATGTCATTACCCACCTAGGGGCAAGTGACCTGGCTGAGAATGGGATCAGAGCAGTGCAATAGGAGTTTGTGGAGTTGGGGAGGGGCCTTAGACAAGCAGCACACACGGTAACTTTCTCGGAAGTGCTACCTGTCTATGGCATGGATGAGGCTTGGGTACTCCGCACCATGGGATTCAATGACTGGTTGAAAATTGGCTTCATTAGGGACTGGGGCTCCACCTGGAGGGATGCAGGCCTATATAGGCACGATGGTCTGCATCTATCCAGGAGGGGAACCAGGATCCTAGGTGATAGGTTTAAATGCTTCATTGACAAGCATTTAAACTAGCCAAGGAGGGGAGGCACTGAAAAGGAGAAGGAAAATCCTAGCCCCCCCCCAAAAAAATCAGGGTAGTTAGTGAGATAAACACTAAGATAGAACAGTCGATAGCAAGAAGGGCAGGGGTAAATGGAGAAAAAGACAAAGGCAGTAAGGACAGGGATGGGGCAAACAGAAATAAAGTCATAAAAAATGGAGGGCAATGAGTACCAATGCTCCTAGTCTAGGTAAAAAGCTCCCCGAAATGATGGCCTTGATGGAAGAGGGATGCCTGGATATTGTGGCAGTCACAAACACATGGTACACAGAGAACCATGACTGGGATGTCAACATACCAGAGTATGCAACCTATAGGAGGGACAGGGAGGTAAGAAGAGGAGGAGGAGTAGTAGCTCTCCATGTAAGGGAAGGGATCAAAGCAACAGAACTAAAGGGTAAACAGGGAGGAGAGGAGGCACTGTGGGTCACCCTGGAGACTGGAAATGGCACCACAATCTGCACAGGGGTTGTATACAGACCCCCATCTCAGGGGGAGGAAATGGACAAGGAATTGATAGAAGGCATCCTTGGGATGGCAGAGAAAGGGGATATATTGCTGATGGGGGACCTGAATATACCAGAAGTTAACTACAGAACCTTTGCTGCAGCCACATCCAACAGCAGGGCCATTCTCAATGCCATAAGGGGCATGCCTCAGACAGCTAGTTTTGGAACCCACTCGGGAGGGAGCAATCTTAGACCTGGTACTCTCAAATGGGGACAGAGAGAGGATCTCCGATCTTGAAGTGGGTAGCCATCTGGGAACAAGCGACCACCAAACAGTGTGGTTCACGATGAACTTAGCTGTAGAGTCACGCCATACAAAAGTGAAGGTACTGGACTTCAGGAGGGCTGATTTTGTCAAAATGGGTGAGTGCCTCAGAAAAGCACTTGCAAATAGCCAAGAAGGTGCGGTGGAGCAACAATGGAGAAACATCAAAACCGCTATCACAGAGGCAACAAACCTTTGTGTGAAGCAAATACACAAATCAAAATGAAAGAAAAAACCACTATGGTTCTCAAAAGAAGTGGCGGGGAAGGTTAGGGGGAAAAAGATAGCATTCAGGAAGTATAAGAAAACACAGAAGGAGCAGGACAGACAACTACCAGTTAAAGCAGAGGGAAGCGGGGAAGGCAGTCAGAGAAGCAAAGGCCCAAACCGAGGAAAAGATAGCCAACTCGGTTAAGAAGGGGGATAAAACCTTTTATAGATATATTAGGGAGCAAAGAAAGACAAAGACAGGGCTACTGAGGCTGAATAAAGAGGAAGGTGGTGGGGCAGAGAGCAACAGTGAAAAAGCAGGGATACTGAACGAATACTTCTGCTCAGTATTTACAATGGAAAAGCAGGGGGAGATACCTAATCCAGTCAATAGAAGCACCCTGGATAGGGGGGTTGATATTAGTCCTTTCACAGAAGAAAGGGTTCTGAAAGAACTCTTAAAACTGAAACTGGATAAAGCAATGGGGCCTGGCGGGATTCACCCCAGAATTCTAAAAGAACTAAGGGAAGAACTAGTAACACCACTGACTACCCTTTTGAATAAATCATGGGAGGATGGTGTGGTACCTAAGGACTGGAGGAGGGTGGATGTGATTCCCCTTCACAAAAGTGGGAGCAAGACAGAGGCAAGAAACTACAGACCTGTCAGTTTGACCTCAGTGGTAGGGAAAATGATGGAATCACTTCTGAAGGAAAGAATTGTTGAGTACCTAGAGGCCAGTGGGGCACAGGACCCAGGCACCATGGATTCACAGCAGGAAGGTCATGTCAGACAAATCTAATTGATTTCTTTGACTGAGTGACCAAAGTAGTAGACCAGGGAGGGGCTGTGGACATGGCCTACCTAGACGTTAGCAAGGCATGTGACACAGTCCCGCACAAAAGATTAATAAACAAATTAGCCAGCCTGGGAGTAGGTCCTAGGGTGATAGCCTGGGTAAAACACTGGCTGGACAACAGGACACAGTGGGTAATAGTAAATGGAGTCCACAGTGAAGAAAGGGGGGTTACTAGTGGGGTACTGCAGGGTTCAGTACTGGGGCCGATCCTTTTTAATGTCTTTATAAGTGACAGTGCGGAGGGAGTGGAAGGGAAAGTATGTCTTTTTGCAGATGACACAAAGATCTGCAACACGGTTGATAACAAGGTGGGGTGGAAAGGATGAAAAGGGACTTGGCAAGGGTGGAGGAATGGTCAACTGTATGGCAGCTTAGATTCAACGCAAAGAAGTGCACCTGGGAAACAAAAACCCAAGGGAAGAGTACACAATGGGGGGTGAGATACTGACAATAACAAAAATGGGAAGGGACCTGGGGGTAGTCATATCAGACAACCTAAAGGTGGGCAAGCAATGTGAGAAGGCAGTAAGGAAGGCTGGGGGATACCTCTATGCATAGGGAGAGGCATCACCAGTAGAAAACTGGAAGTTGTTGGACCTCTGTACAGACAGTTGGTAAGACCACATCTGGAGTACTGTGCACAGTTCTGGAGACTCCATCTCCGCAAAGACAAACAGGGTGGAGGCTGTCCAGAGGAGGGCAACCAAAATGGTGCAGGGTCTGCACCAGAAGACATATGAAGAAAAACTAAAGGAGCTTAAGAAGTATGGCCTCGAGGAAAAGAGGAAGAGGGGGGACATGATAGAAACTTTAAAATACCTCAAAGGAATCAACAAAGTCCAAGAGGGTGGCGTCTTTCAGAAAAAGAGATGTGCAAGAACAAGGGGGCACAATCTGAAGATAGAGTGGGGACGGCTCAGAGGTAATGTGAGGAAGTATTTCTTCACAGAGAGGGTTGTAGATGCATGGAACGGCCTTCCTGAGGAGGTCGTAGAGTCAAAAACAGTGGGGGAATTCAAGAATGCATGGGACACACATAAGGCAATTCTAGTGGGGGGTAGGAGGAAGCAGGCTGTTGGTTAACTAGGATCTGCAGCTTATCTGTTAAGTAGAGAAATGGGCAGACTAGGTAAACTAAGCGGTCCTTATCTGCCATCAAATTCTATGTTTCTATGTTATGACATTACCCATATTATTTACAAATGTCAAAAAAAAACAAGTTACCAAAGAGTCAATCAATACATCTGATCAGTCAGTTCATACTTGCAGAGACCATGATCACCACTATATACTGCTGGACACGTTGAACGTTTTTCAACAAATAAAGTCAGAATCTACAAACTATATTGTTTGTCTTCTTTAACAATGTTCATTCTATCACTTTGTTTCAATTCCCCTCTCGTTCAGCTCCTATAGAACGACCCACAGTAAGAGGGCACGCAGCAGCATGTATTACTAGACTGGATGGAAGAGCTGCACAAGCAAGAATACTAGTTTTTCCCCAGCCCAACTGTTAGGCCTGTTCTGTATGGTGTGGCTTAGTTTATAGAGAAGGAGTGAAGCCCGTTGAGGAAGTGCTAGTCATGCAAAAAACGCTGGGATGGCTGTGGGTGTGTCTCTGCCAGTTCAGCATCATGCTCAGACTTAACTGTGTCATAGTATTGCTGCACATCTGAATACACGATCATTGCATTCGAATGGTGAAGGAATTACCACAAAAAACTAAACAAAGGTTTGTTCCGGTGGTGCAGGCTGGTACAGCACTGTACTGCTCCATGGAAAGACCCAGTATCGACTCTAAATCCCAACTCCCTCGCTCACAAAGGAGGGGCTAAGGGTATGATGTGGAGGCACTGCACACTGGCCTGGGGGAGAATGTTGTTCTATTGACTGTAACAATGCCTCCTACCAAGGGCCAAGGGGGGGGGGGACTTGATATTATGACCTTGGCCACACCTTATGCATAGGCTGACATTCGGGTAGCTAAGTGGTTTGACTGGGTGGTGGGAGGGCAAAATCAAGGATCAAATGGGAGAACAGCCACCCGCTGCCATAAATAAGCTACTCCTCTGAGCACCTCTGCGCTGCTAAACATGTTTTTATTCCTTCCCCTCAAACTTCCCTTGCTGCCCTAGGTTGTTGCCAGGACCTGCTCCGCAAGCAGCTGGACAGATTGGCCCCGCTGCACAACAGACAGTTGTGAAGCCATAATGGAGAAGTTGCAAGAGTGGCTCTGGACGGGTGGTGTTGTGAACCTTAGTATGTGAGTGACGGGAAGAAAAGACAGAAGGATGTGGTCGGAGGTAGCATAGTGGACAATAAAGTATAAATTAAAAATATGCAAGTACCAGCTTCGTGCCTAGGTCATGTGCTTTGTACTGGTGGTGGGATGGGGAAGGTAGTATATATCCACTGCGTCTGTCCGGTGTAAACCTCTGCTGTAGTAGCTGTGCATATGAACACCTGGTAAGCGTCACCTACAGGGCAAGCAGATGGGACAAGTTAGATTAAGCTTTATAAAAGACAGTTACCGGCTATACTTTGAGAATGTTGTATTTTATTAGCACAACATATATACTTACATTATCTAGCACCTGCCAAATAATGAGGCACTCCACGTACAAGTGAGCAGATGCTAGGTATCTGGCCAGTTAGAGACCCTAGGGACCATGTAACAATAAACAGAATAACAAAGGGGGAATATTGTACAAGGATGTCTTCAAATCATGGAGAACTATGCGGCATCATAAACCGCAAGAGGGAAGATCGAGTGGTCTATGATAACTAACTAGAGTTCTATACCTTTGCCATGGAAGTAATGGATTCCATGATTTTTCACATTTTTATGAAAACTCCATGAGTTTTGCAACTTTCCATGACAACCCCATGATTTTAGACATCTTCCATGCAAACACCATAGTTTTCAGCGTTAGCAAATGGCAGGCCGATAATTTTGCTCACCACCACAAATGCTCTTGGGTCACCAGTAAAGGGGTTTAGAATTCTTAAACTCCACTTCTGCTGGAATTGTGCAGTATTTTGGAAATTACACCCAATTCCACTGGAAGGGAAATTCTAAAAGCAAAACGTTTCTTTACATAAACCATGGAATATTTAGCAGTTTATGTAAACTACAGATTCATTTTCCACAAACCCATATAGTCTACGCTGCATAAGATTATTCTGCAGTTTACACAGAAATACTTTTTGGAATTCTACAAAATTAAAAAAAAGATATTCTGAAAAGCATTTTGGAAATAGAACTGCCATTCCGCACAGCTCCAGTCTCCAGTCATCCCCAGTGTGGGATTCTGGGGCTTGCACACGAGTCCAGGCCTCCAAGATGGCAGCTACTGGTCCAGCCTAACAATGAATTTTTTTTTTTTTTTTTTTAAACATTGAAATCTTCGCTGATGTGTTTTTAGAAACATATGTTAAAATAGAATTAGCTGGCTCCGTGGCACTGAGTGGTGAGGCACCTGCTCAGCACACTGGCGAACCAGGTTCATGTCTCACACCCAGAGCAACAGGAGTGGAGACTGTCAGAGAGGGTTATGAGCATCTGTGTGAACGCTCTCCTCCCTGGGAGGAAGGGTTAGGCCTGCACCGCTCTTCAAGTGGCTCCTAGTGGTTGACTGGTGGATGTGCACTTGGCACTATGGGTGACCATGTGCCACCAAGTGTCCTCCCCAGGATGCCGCAGCCATCACATAGAAGGGGGAGAAATGGAGGGAGAAAATGGGAATATTGCCTGTCCTGGGGTGCTGTATGACAGCCCCCTGTGGAGTCCCCTACACAGCCATCTGCCCAGCGCACCATCCTTGCCCTCTAGACCGTCACCCCCAATGACAAAGGCACTTCTCCCCTGGTGGCAGCAGGGAGCCCCCCAGGCAGGAATAAGCTGGAACATTGTGGGGTGTCGGTGAAGCTTGGGGTGTCTGAAGGCAAGAGACAGCAGCAGGGTAGGGGACGGAGACTTGGAGGGGCCGAAGCTTGGGGAGTCCAAAGAAGTGGGGTTCCAGGGGCAGGGTGGAGCAGAAAAAACCCCCAAACAAACCAAAAAACAGAGGTGATTTGTTTAACATTATATGGATCTATGATTTTCAAGACATATTATCCAAGATAATGTGAATATTTGTAAAGGTGATATTACATGTTGCTTGTTATGTATTGCAATTGTTATAGTTCTGTCATGTTTTGTGTCAGGCATGTCTGAAAAAAGACAGTGCCCAGACCACCTCCTGTTAAAAAAAAAAAAAAAAAAAAAATTGATTTCTGTCATTTTGACCATGACACTACTAGAGGATGTGATGTGTGCAGGCAGCATGCATGCTTTCAGTTCAGACTGATACATTCTTAGGTGACAATAATATTGCAGATTCTTACTGTAAGGATAGAATGGAAATGGATCAATGCCCGTCAGCAATTCCACTCCACCATTTCCAAAAGTCTAGCTGTGCACAACAGGTTGAACAAATCCTTACCAGTGTCATCACGCAGGTTTCTGGCAAAAAGGTTTTGAAGGTGCGGCAAGCCCGCAGGTCACTTGGGTCTCGTAGATAAAAGGCCTGAACCGCTGGTGCTATCAACTGAGGGCGCTGTTTCAGCACTGCCGCAATGCCTGCTGGAATGCAGCAGTAAGCCCGCTGAAGGTTCAACTGAATCTTCTCTGGGCATCTGATATGGGGAAAACAGTTAAGTATTCAGGTTACAAGGACACCACCCCTTCACTATAGCTTTAAATCAGAACAGGATTGTTGGTGATTAACATGCATGGCTTCCCCACTGCAATTAACTAATGAAAATCGTGGGACCAAGTGCTTCAGCTTCACAACTGTGCCCTCATTCCCCCTAGTCCTGGTCTGGAATAAAGCATTTCAAGTTTAAACAGAACAAGTGCAGTGTCAACACAGCCTTTGTCTTCTGAAAAGGTCGGCGTAATCTTGCCTCGTCTCCCACTGTATTCCTCTTAGACAACCAAAAACAGGAGTTTTAAGAATTTAGAAAGTACCAGGCTTGGTACTTGCAGTCATACTGTAGTTAGTGGCAACAGTTAAAGAACAACAAACATCAAAGTAATGAAAATTCAAACACTGCATCACTGCAAGCAGTGAACTTCAAACATGGTAGTGTAATTAGTGAACTTCAAACATGGTGGTAGTGTAATTAGTGAACTTCAAACATGGTGGTAGTGTAATTAGTGAACTTCAAACACGGTGTTAGTGTAATTAGTGAATTTCAAACACGGTGTTAGTGTAATTAGTGAACTTCAAACATGGTGGAAGTGCAATTAGTGAATTTGAAATGTTGAGGTATTGCAACTAGTTAACTTCAAACATGGCAGCAATGCAATTAGTGAACTTTAACAATGGTGGCAGCACAATCAGTGAATTGCAAACATGGTGTTAGTGCAATTAGTGAACTTCAAACAATGTTGCAGTGTAATCAGTGAACATCAAACATGGCAGTAGTGCAATCAGTGAACTACAAACATTGCAGTACTGAAATTCAAACACTATGGCAATGCAATTAGTGAACTTCAAACAATGCAGAAGTGCAATTAGTGTACTTCAAACATGGCAGTAATGCAACTGGTTAACTACAAACACTGCAATAGTGAAATTAGTGAAATTCAAACATTGTGACAGTGCAATTAGTGAATTACAAACATTGCAGTAGTGATGTTAGTGAAATTCAAACATGGTGGTAGTGCTATTACTGAACTTCTAACATGGCATTAGTGCAATCAGTGAACTTCCAAACATGGCACAAAGTGTAACTGGTGAACTTCAAACACGACAGTACTGCAGTTAATGAACTTCAATCATGTTGGTGTCACTGCATGGGGAACATGCTGAATAAATACTGAAGTGAAACACACACTTACAGCAAAGCCGAATGTAACAGTTGGAGCTTTTTATGAGTAGAGAACCTCTGATGTAATGAAGTTGTTACTGTAGTTATCTGAATGATATTCATTTAACACCTCTCTTACCCTTTGATACGCCTTTTTATGGAGGAGCGGACAAGTTCTGCTGCCACACATTTCTCACGGTGTGCTGACAGCACTGTTAAGGCCTGAGGGATGCTAGGGTTGCTGGCTGGTAACCATGCCATCTCTCCAGGATTCTGGGGAACAGGGATGATGTGCAACTCACCACGACAATAAAAAACCTGACACAGAAGAAAACACTGAGTTATAATCCATCAGTGGGTCAACTCTATTTTCACAATGGCCAACAATACATACAGTAGTTGGTCAGTGTTGTACAGGAGATAAGGCAGCTTGTACAAAGTAGCGCCATCTACTAGTGAAAGCAGTGAATAAAGGTTAAAACCAATGACGCCAGCGGCACACTGCAGGTCTGAAAGCGAGCCAAGGTAGCCAGTTGGACAACCCCGAGGGCTGAGGATGCTGCCAGCTGGGCAGGGGTGTGACATCAGGTTCCACTGCCACAGTGACCCCTGCAGTGGGCCAAGCAGTTTGCCTCTCCTGCAGGGGTACGCTGGAGTGCCTGAGGTCTGACAGGGCACAGCCCATCAGGGAGGTGGGCAGAGTTAGGGATGCAAAATGAGAAAATCAGGCACCCCACTGGCTACATGAAGCCATCACAAGCCCCACATCACAGACTGGGCCTTGGCTCCAAATCTGGATGTTGTCACTGTGGTGGGGGAGAAAGACCCCCCAGCCCCCATGAAGGGACAATCCATGAGGATCGAGAAGGCCAGGTAAAACAAGGATGGTGGTTGATGGGGCAGGGTGGGCAGGAAGCTACAGGGGGCCCGAGGAGAAAGGTAGGCATAAACATACGATGAAACAATAAAACAAAACAAAAATGCAGTCAGGTGCTGGCCAGTTTCCCAGTGGGTAGCATGTCACACTCCCACGTTAGAAACTGGAGTTCAGGAGCAGACTCTGAAGCCAGCTGAGCAGTTCTGGGGGGTGGGGGATGGAGAAGCGGTGACACTCGGCAGCACTCCCAGCTGTGAGAGAAAGGTGCCAGGTTCCCTGCAGTGGGCTGAGAAGGTTGCCTCCTCCGCAGCAGTATACTATGTGTGGACATGACCTGCAGGGGCACTGCCTGACGCCATAAAGGTGGTGGGCGGGGTGAAGAGGGAAAACCAGGTATTATTCTATGTGCACTGGCTGCCATAGATGACAGTGCCGGTACTCTCAGATCCCACCCTACAGATTGTATCAAACTAATTTTGCTTAGTTGTAGGCTGACGTCTTTTGTTACTACAAATCCCAGAATTCCCTGCAGATGGCATCTGAGCAGCAGGCAGCAGTGAGAAGATTCAATAGCCTACAATACATGTTAGCTAGTCCCACTGTACTCCATGGGCTATGTACAGTCATAGTCATAGAGGACTGTACTTAGCCCCTGGAGAAAACACCCGATCGGAGACCACAAAATCTCTAACATGCACTGCAGGCTATTCCCACTGCTGCCTACTGCTCTGACGTCAACTGCAGGGGATTCTGGGATCTGTAGTAAAAGAAGATGTCAGCCTACAACTAAGCAAAATTAGTCAGATATACTACAGTAAACAGTAAGTAAATCAAGATATTTCTGCCCACAAAGAGAACACTAGGACCAGCCCCACACTTCAGTGCAGTGTCCTTTCTGTCGACAGTTCCCCTTTAAAGAAGCACTTTAACCTTCCAGCAAGGGGGAATTTTCCTTTAGCTGAATAATTGGAGCTGCTGCCTTGGAGACTCAGGGTCCAAAGGTTTGATTCCTTGCCAGGGCTACAGGTGCATCTGTCCAAATAGACAGAAGAGACACAACAGTCGGCTCAAAGGTGGCTATGACAGGCAAAGCACCACAGATGCGGTCATTAACCAGTCAGCCCACGGCAAGGAGACCTGGGTTCAGAAATAAAAGGGGTCGTTTTGTCCTGGGTTAATGAAGATAAGCAATTACCACTGAGCAGATGTACTCAGTTTCCAGGAGACTACACTGTTAATCCCCACCACTGGTGGCAGACATGAGGGGTGGCTGGTGGTCCGTTTACTTTACCATCCATAGGTTTATAGCATGCAGCTGCACAGGAAGCCAGGGGTGGTCATTCCTATAGGAATAAAACTCAACTGGGGCCCCGTGAGAGCTGCAGTCAGATAGATTTGCACAGTAGTTGCACCAACAGTAGAGGGACTACACGTACAGAGAGATCTCCAGGAAGGGGATTTATTTATTAATTTTTTTTTCGAATGTACTTTTGACTTTTTCCCTTTTAGTCCCACTCCCTTGCATCTCCAATGTGATGCACGTGTGTGGAAGCACGCCTTGCGGGATGCCCTCCACCCTACCGGTCACACCGTTGCCGCCTGCACCTATCACCGGACCTCCATCTGGTGATGGCAGGACTTTGCTCAAGCGACTCCCCCCCCAACCTTTCCCGGGACAGGAGAGCCTTCGCTCAATCCTGCTCCCACCCCCCCCCATGCTGGCACCCCAGTGACCCGAGGTTGCTCCCGAACCTGGGTCGCCGACGCAGCGCGAGGCAAGGTGTCCAGCACCTCAGCGCCACCGGGCTGGCGTCAGAAAGGGGATTTAGAAGGAGAATATGGACTTTTTTCTGCTCCACCTCCTCCTCGCCCCTAGCACCCCCACTTCTTAGGGTCCCTCAGTACCCTGTGCTTGTCATCTCCAGCCTCCTCAGTTGGCCTGTTATCCTGGAGTGTTGATACAAGGGGACTCACCTGCTTCCACTAGAGGAGAAAACTGCTTGATGAGAGAGAAAAAGACAGCTGGGGGAGGGCACTAAGAGTTAGGTGGTAATGAAGATGCTTGTGCCATCTTCCCATGAGCCAATATGGGTGCTTTCTCACCCCTCCGTTACTCCCTTCACCCACCTATCTTGCAGGGATAGGCAAACACACACACCGCAGCATCCTGAGAAGGTGGGCACAGCAGTGAGTGGTCATCGCTGCCCAGCCCACCCCCAAAAGGAAAGCACTTTCATTAGTGCTCCTTCACCCTCCCTGCCGGCCTGAGCTCCAGATGCTTCAGCTGCAAACCTGAGTAGACATTATGGCAGAGTTGCCTACTACTGCTAGGTGCCATCGAGCAGGCTAACATGAGGTTTAAAAATAGGTTAGAAAAAAGCAAAGGGCCATGACTGGCCCATCTGTACCAGTACCAATTATGATGCCGGCAACCTGGGTTTGAGAATGAGTCTGGATCATTGGGGATCAGCCCAGGGGAGAAGGCTCGAACATCACAAAGAATGTTCTGCTCCTCCTCTACCAGGGAAGAAGGGCAGTTGGCTCCACTGCAATACTGCTAGCTGTGTGACTACAGATGGCAGCGAAGTCTGAAGCAACCTTGTGGGAGGGAGGATGTCTTGTGCTGCCGCATTATGCCCACTTGTGGTACACATGTGCACCCTCAACACCAACATCCTGTGAGTCTGAGCAAAAAGTGGAAAACCCAGACCAAGGTACGATGACTAATCTGACCTCCCTCAGGCCCCACACCAGTGACCCAGGCACCTCTTCTGACTGGCTCCTGTTTGTGGTGAGGGTTGGAGAGCTCAGCCAAACCCGCAACAGGGAATGGAGTGCAAGGCTGGAAGAAACAGTGAATGGGCTGGGGAGACCAGCCACATGGGGCCCTACGTCATACACAAAATGCAAAAATAGAATAACAGAAAAATAAAAAAAATGGGTATGGGCCTGCCCGTCCATTGGTGATGCTTAAGACAGGGTTTGGAACAAGCAGAGCTACAGGAAGGGCGGGGGGACGGGACTGAGAATTGAGTATCCCAGAGAAATCCTTCCTCCTTTGGGGTGGGGGTGTGGGATTGCTGCATTAGCAATACTGCCACCTGGGTGACAAGGGGCAGTGCAGTGGTGGCAAAATGTGTAAACAGACATCGTCTAGCCCTGGGATTGTGCCTGTTATGTGCTCACATCCCTCAAGCCCTGTGCATGCCAACATCTGATGGGGCTTGGAGGAAACAAACCAGAAATATCCTTAAGAGGCTCGCCTTCTGCTCGAATGGAGCAGGGGTTTGTGTTCTCGACCCACTTTCCCAAAACGGCAGTGGCAGGAGGAAGAGAGGGAAGTCCTTAGAGCATGTGCTCTTCTTTGGGGTGGGAATCCTGAACTCCTTATGGAACAGCTGCCCCTGAAGTGCAGGGGGAGGGAAGCCATTCTGGAAGAATCCGTTAGCTGCTTCAGTGTCTCCTGATGATGAAAGTGTGTGCGATTCATTCCTGGGGTGTGGAGGAGCTGAAACCAGGCCTGTGCTTCCCACTCAGGACATGGGATCCACTGCCAGTCTCAGCAGTGGCGTGACCCATCACCCTAGGGGTGGCATGTGAGAGAACAGGATGTGGGTGGGACCAGAGGAAGATAACAGTGAAATACCAAAATACAATGATACAAAAAAGAACTTCTGTAATGAAAGGGACCCTTTGACGAAAACACAATATGTAAGACACAACTTTGCTTTTATTTCAGTCTCAGCTTCCTCTTGCCCATTACTGTTTAGGAACTTCTCATGAAAACATGCTCTGTCACTTGGTCTTCATCTGCTCTGCGTTCTTGCCACCAAATGACATCACAGTTCTCTGCTTGTAACATCCCAACTGGTTGACAGAAACAGATTACAATGATGTCACTTGCAGACAAGCAGCCAGAGCAGATGAAGACCAAGTGACAGAGAATCCAGTTGTCAGGTAATGTCTAAAGTAATAATAAAAAAAAATGAGGCCTGCTCCACTCTAGCAGAGTTCATGATGTGAGTTATGAAGGGCACGCAGATCACTAAAACCACGCTACAGTGTTTAAACTGGCCCATTTGCCAAATGCTGTTAGATTTTGAATCAGGCCAGTAAATGTTTCATTAAACTAGCATTCCTGGTTTATACTGGTCAAGGTTACACTACAATAAATGCACCAGGTAGGCCAGTAGATTGCTTCTGGGGCCCGCGGATTTCCGCAGCCTCTAGCTGTGATGGCTAGTGGCTACCAATATATTCTGACCCCTGCACTATCACAGCAGACCCCTTTCCTTACCCGGTTAGTGCTGGTTTCAGGGTTCAGCCATTTCGGGATATGTTCAGCAGCTTCAATCAGCAAGAATTCTCCATCATTATCCTCTAGTCTAAAGAAAATAAAAGGCATTAATTGTTTAAACTTTCACTCACTGGCTGACTCCATGAGATGCAGTACCTTGTTTCCCTAGAGACCCCCAGAAAGACAACAGTCACAGCACAGAATGATAGCTTTCCACATGCAAATCATCTGCATTGTTATAAATTAACAAACAGAATTGTGCCTGCAGTTGTGAGGACAGTGATCTCAAGCAGACGGTAGGTTAAGAACAATGAGATGGTTCCTATGTTAGTAAGTAAAGTCCAACTACAAAGTTTACAATCAATGATGAAAGTTTGTGAAGGCCTGGTAGTCCATTCAAATCAGTTCAGCTCAAGTTTATTTGTCCCATTGTTAAACCATTACAGATTTAACTTATACAACACGTAAATTACAAAATTATTAAAACATTCTTTTTCGTTCCTTCATTTCAACTATCAAGGACGACATTTTAGTACAAATATAAATTTTCTTTTTTTTGCTAATTTAGCATAATATTACAAGTCCCTATATACATGATATTACCCAGTTATCAAACTATGGATCATAGGTAAGGTTTCCGGTTTTAGGTTATAACCGATAAACACTGATAAAACACCACCGTGATGAAAATCGGGAAATCAGTTACAACCGAAAAACACCGAATTTCATTGTGTCCCCACTCTTCCAGCTGACCAACTGTGAGCTGGATATGTGGGTGGATCGTGTTTTTTTTGTATTACACCTTTCACTTGTATGGTGGAACAGAGCTCTAATACTGTGCTGCTCCTAGCTCACCATCACCATCTACATATTTATATATGTATAGTTCTACAGTTATGGTGCACTATTTTGTAAAACTAATGCAATATTAATATGGTGCAATATCTATGGTGCTAACATGCAGTAGTCATGGTACACAGTTTGAAAAAGTGTAATATCTATTTTTTTAACTTGAGTGAATAAACACTGATTTATAAAGATTTTTGTTGTCCGAGAAATTGATTACACCTAAAATAACAGATTTTTGGTACTTCTGAAAGGGGGAGAAAAATGCTGAAAATAAACACCTTTTTTTACAAAAAATAAACACCTAAAACCGGAAACCCTAACTATGGGACAACTAACATTCTCATTACTTTGCCTTATGTAAACCCCATGTCCCATTTTCTCTACAAAACTTAGTTTGAAAAAAGGAGGATAAAATTAGAGTTTGCCAGACATTTTACGATTTAATTTAAAGCTAGAAACTGCTTTGGTTAAAGGCTGATTCATTTAAAAATCTATAGGACAGGGGACTTCTGGTGACGTCAGCACCTGAATGGCAGCACTCTGAGCTCCTCTCGGGCCGCTCCATATACTGTAACTTGCTCCAGTACACTTAAAATAAGCTAAAAACACAGCAAAATGGCATCAGGAGCGACTGGAGGGACAATAACAAGCAGGTCCCATCATAAAAACTCTACGAATCAATCGGATGGCGAAGGATTACATGAGAGAAAAATGACAAGCAGGGTCTCCTCACCAGCGAGCATGCAAGGCCAGGAACCAGATACAGACACTGAGCTGAAACATCTCTCACGATCACGATTTGAAACTCTCCTACAGAAATTAAATCTTTTAGGGGAGAAAACAGAAAAGAGTTTCAAACCATACGCCAGCAACTAAAAGTTGTAGAAGAAAGAATGGAGGAATCCGAGACTCGCATAGCTGAAGTGGGAAAAAAAAAAAAATCGAACAACTTCAAGCGGCGGTGAATTTACAAGTAGATAATCAGGAACTGATGCAGAGCAAACTCACCGATCTAGAGGCAAGGTCCCACAGGGACAATATACGGATCTATGGCTTACTGGAGGGGGCAGAGACCAGGAGAATGTCGTAATTTCTGGAGGACTTACTATGGGTTGTCGTGGAGCCCTCTCCCACAGATCACTTTTGCACTGAAAGGGCCCACTGAGCGTTAACCCCTAAACCGGCAGACTCCAACGCCAGACTGCGCTACATTGTGTTTCAACTTTCTAGGTTTCAAGACGAGGAGATATTGCGGATGGGATGGAGGCAAAAAGTAGACACATACAACACAGCGAGGCTCATCTTTGATTGACTACCCAACAGACATACGGAAAAAACGCAACGCCTACAACAACATTCTTAGAGAGCTCAGGAAGCATAATCAAAAGTTCCAAACACCATATCCTGCTCAACTGAAGGTCTTTTGGGAATCGGGAACCATAACATACCAAACTCCAGAGGACGCTTGGACCGCACTGAAGGAGAAAGGATGGACTGTCTCGGCAGATGCACAGCAGGATCAATGACAGAGGCCCTCTCGCTGTAGCTGGACTCCTGGAAACTTATACCACCATAGAAACAAAGCAAGACAAGCAGCTCCTGCCACCCTCCACGATATCCGCAGCATGCTCTGAGGAATGCAAGAAAGCAAATAGTCAGCGAACACAACAGCAAATGGAGAAACCTGGAAAGGGAGGTTAGTCCTGTATAGGTTTTGATACCCGCTTACTGCTCCCCCAGGGTCAAGAAACTAGTGAAAACTTTTTCTTATGATACGACCCTTCCTGCCTCAAGAACAGCAGCATATTAGACCCAAACAAAATTAAGTATATGCGGGTAATGTACAGAGCACGCTCATCAGGCATCTCATTAGTGCCTCAAGAGTACAGCAGAACAAACTATTAAGACAGTTTAAATGATGACACTGTAAGGGATGCCATGGTCTTCGCCCCTTGATTGTGTTTTATGGTTAGAATGATTACCTCTCCTACAAACAGTTTGGACACTTACTCGGATGGACTTCCACTGTGCTAAGTTACTGTGTTATATAATATCTGTCTAGAAAAAGTACATAGAAAAGTTAATATGAAATTAGAACCACTGGGTTATAGCCAAAAGGGGTAAGAACTGTGTTCAGGGGATGAAAGAGCGGAATCTGGGGGGGTATTTAGAAAAGTCTGGCAATCCCATCCCTCCTCTGGTCTTCCCCTCTGTTAATATTTCCCATCTAACTCTTGGACGCTTCCCTAACCAGATGAAGTCTGAAAGTTTTTTTTAAGGTCTTTCCAATCTTTTTTAGGGACTTGGATGGGGAGATTAATGAATAAGAACAGGAATCTCGGTAAGATGTTCATTTTGACAGTCTCTATTCTGTTCAAAAGTGTTAAGGGGAGTAGCTTCCATCTATGTAAATCTATAAATATCTGTTGTTTCAGGATTTCATAATTGTATTTCTACAAAAGGGTTGTCTGCTTAGGGATTTGTATGCCGAGGTATTTTAGTTTATTTTCAACCCATTTAAATGGGACTTTCACCCTTAGTTCATCTGTATTTTTTCCAATCAGCAAAGCTTCAGATTTTGAGTAATTGACTTTAAACCCTGAGATATCCCCAAAGTCTTTTAAAAGTGTTAGTAAGTGTGGGATAGCCGAGTTTGGATCACCCAGGTATATCAGGGTATCGTCTGCATAAAGAGATACTTTATGGTGGGTATTCTGAATCTCTATGCCCTTAATTTGATTATGTTGCCTTATGGCCTGGGCCAGTGGCTCCATGCTAATTGCAAACAGCAATGGGGATAAGGGGCATCCCTGACGGGTACCCCTCATGATTTTACATGGTGGGGAAATAGTGCCATTTACCCGCACCCTAGCTTGGGGGGTTTTGATAGCAAAGTTTTATCTAGGTTAAGAAATTCCCCTCGAACCCCATTTTATCAAGCACCATAAAAAGATACGTCCAATTTAACCTATCAAAGGCTTTTTCCACATCGAAGAAAATAGCTAGAGCTGAATTTGAACTGAGTTTTTGTTTGTATAATATTCAGGAGTCTTCAGATATTATCACTTAGATGTTGGTGCGGAATAAAGCCCGTCTGAGCAGGGTGGATAAGTAATTCAATGTATTTTTGAAGGCGAATTGAAAGGATTTTTGTAAAGATTTTTTGATCTTGGTTAAGGAGGGCTATGGATCTAAAAGATTTACATTTGGTTAAGTCCTGTCCTGGTTTAGGTATAGTTGTTAGTATTGAGTGGAACCAACTGTCTGGGAGTCTACCCTCCTCTTTTTTTAACTTTTTATTTTATTCGATTTTTCCATTTCCTTTAAACATACACACAGTAACAACTTATTTAAAGGTTCAGATGTCAGAATTAATTACATTGACTTCATAGACAGCACCACAAGGAAAAGACAACAGGAGATACAAGACCCACATAATTCCCTGTCTTTACCCCCCTCCCTAGATTCCCCCATTCCCTCTCCGACTCTTCCCTCCCCTCTGCACAGGGCCTAAGGCTCAACTACACATTATTTAAGGGAAATTTTGGGAATTCAATTCTACTAACAATTCTAATGTATGCATACATTTAATTCTTAATAATTCATTATTTACAGTATGGAGCCTGCAATCGAATTCATATAACCCCATCTTGCTTGAAACCCTGGGTGTAACTTTTTCTCTTTGCTAGTGTTTCCCCTTTCCCCCTTATCCTCTCTCTTCTTCCTTTCTCATCCCTCCCCCTACCCCATTCTGCCTTCTTCCCCCTTTTTCCTGCCCATCTTCTCTCTCTAATTTCCTTTTCCCTTCCCCTTTCTTTTCGAACCCCTCTTCTGTTCCATCTAAGCCAGTTTCCTCTATGGATAGAAACATTATGTCATGGTATTTTCGTCCAATTTGCCCTCAGGGCACAAAAGTAGAGTTATGCTTCATTATGTACAATACCCACTGTCTCCAGCTAACTTCAAATTGCTCTCTCTGGTGTCGGACCCAGGCTGTGGGTTTCTCCATCCTATATATCTCGTTCATCATATTTTGCCACTCCTTAATTGTTGGAATGTCCGCTGACAGCCAGTGTTTTGTAATCACTTTTTTTGCAGCTAAAATAGCTATTAACATAGTTTTCCTTGAATTTAATTCCCAACGCCTGTCAGCATAATCATTAAAAAGAAATAACTCCCCTGTGATTACTATTGGGTAAGAAAATAGTTCTGACAGGGCTTCTTGTAATTTTTCGAAAAAAGGTTTAAGCAGCGGACATGTCCAAAAAATATGCCCATGAGTGGCCGGATTAGTACCACATTTCCTCCAGCACAGTCTGCCATACTCTGTGGTATATTTCAACTGAACTGCTGGGATTATAAAAAACCTAACAGCTACTTTCCAATTAAACTCTTTCCAGGTAGGGGAGGCCGTAACTGTGTGTAATTGTCTGAGGTTCTGCTCCCATATTTCCAGAGGGATCACAAAACTCAAGTCTGTTTCCCATTTCTGTTTTATATAGAGTGTTGTGTTTTTCTTTAAGCTCATTATAGCCTTATAAATCTGGGATATCATGTGTGTCAGGGGGGCCTTACCTTCTAGTGCTTTCCTTATAAGGTCAACAATGGGAGCATTATAGTTCTGGGTTAAATTATCCTGTGGGAGTTTCCTAACAAAGGCAGCCACCTGCATATCTCTGAATCTGTCCCGTGGGGTTAAATTATACCTTCGGGCCAGTGTCTCAAAATCATTTAGTACTCCATTCTCCAGTAGGTGTCAGACAGTGATAATACCTTGTTTTTCCCACTTTCCAAATCCACTGTCTAGAGTGGCAGGTTTAAACTGTGAGTTTCTAGCTAAAGAGAAAATTAATTCTCTGGCTGAATGAAATTGCTTCGATGTGATGAACCTGTCCCATATTACCAAAGTGTTGATTGTACTGTACATGGGTTGTCCGTCTGGCTCGATGGGGAGGGTCTGGGAAAGGAGAGGAGAATTTGATAAGGATTTGTAATATCTTCTGCTTTAACCTCAATCTCTCTCTATTTCGCATAATAGGTCTTGCGTAGCCATAAAAACAACACTCTTAATTGTGCTGCCAATTGGTAGTTCCTAAAGTCCGGAAGAGCTAGGCCTCCCTCTCGTTTTGGGAGCTGTAAAGTGATTAATTTAATCCGTGGGCGTTTGTTGTTCCAGAGATATCTGGAAATTTTTTTATTTAATTCTACATAGAATTTTTCTGGAGGGTTTACAGGCATCGTCTGTGCTAAATATAATATTCTGGGTAACAGATTCATTCTATCTGCCTCTACCCGCTATATTAGTGGAATTGGTAACTCCTTCCATCTATCGAGATCCTTATATATTGTATCCAATAGCGGGAGATAGTTTATATTCGTATAATTTAGTTGGATCAGGTGTTAGAATAACCCCAGATATTTTAAGGACTTTAGGTCCCACTTAAATGGGAATCGCTTGGTCGTTCTCTGTGAGGGGGTATAATTTATTTGGAGGATCTCCGTTTTATGTGTATTTAGTTTGTAACCTGCCACTTTACTAAAGGATTCTAGTATCTCCCAGAGTGGGGGTAACGATAATTCTGGATTTGTCAGGTATACCAGTAAATCATCTGCGTATAGCGCAATTTTGTGCATATCCCCTTCTATTTCTAGCCCTCCTATGTTTCTGTCCTGTCTTATTGCTTGTGCCAATGGTTCTAAATAGATTGCGAACAACAAAGGACTAAGGGGGCAGCCTTGTCTTGTACCTCTTAATAGGTTGATTGGAGGGGCTATAGACCCATTTATCCGTATATAAGCCTTAGGTTGACTATACATCGCCTCTATAATTTTGATGAAGGTCTCCGCAAAACCCATTGCCCTTAAGGTCGCGTATAAAAAGGGCCAAGACACCCGGTTGAAGGCCTTCTCCGCATCCAGACTCATCAAGAGAAAAGGCGCCCCCGACTGGGCAGCACGATGCAGTATGTGTAGGGTTCTTTTGATGTTATCTTGAGTCTGCCTCATTGGAATAAACCCACATTGATCATGATCAATTATAGAGCCCAACATTCCCTCCAATCTCTGTGCATATATTTTTGAGAAAATCTTATAATCTATATTTAAGATCGATATTGGTCTGTATGAGGCACAGATCGTTTGGTCTTTTCCTGGCTTGGGGATGCTGGCCACTACCGCATATTGCCAAGAGGGGGGCACAGTCTCTCCCTGTATAATACTTCTATATGTTTTCAGAAGTATAGGCTGTAAGGCCCTTCTAAACTGCTTATAAAATTCCCCGGAGTAACCGTCCGGGCCTGAACATTTACCATTTTTTAAATTTCTAATTATATTTTCAAGTTCCCCCTCTGTTATAGGGGCTGTGAGTTTTGCCCTCTGTGCATCAGTTATTTTAGATAACTGTAGCCGCTCTAAAAAGGATCGAATCCCATCCTCTGTGGCCTCCTGTTCTGGGGTATAGAGAGTTGTATAAAATTGCCGGAAAGCCTCCCTGATCTCTATAGGGTTTTTTGTCCTACCAGCCAGTGCTGCTGAGTAAATTTGGGTGATCGAGGTCTGGGTAGTTTTCACTCTATGTCGATTTGCCAATAGCCGGGCAGCCCTAGGGCCCCCTTCATAATATCTTTGTTGTATACACTGTAGTGCATGTTCCATTCTTAAATCTAAATGTTCCTGCAGGCGTTGCTGCGTAGCTTTTAGTAAAGGGTATACTGCTTGGTCCCCTCTTTGATATTGGTCCTGTAAGTCTCCGAGTTGTGCCTGTAAGTGTTGTAATGTTTCCTCCTGTTTCTTTTTATATTGTGTGGCATACTTTATCACTTCCCCCCATAATACTGCTTTAATGTATCCCATAGTATACTTGATTGGACTTCCTGATTCTCATTTTCTTTGAGGATTTGAGGAATTAGTTTTTCCATTTTCTCCCTAAAATCCAGACGGTTCAATAAAAAATTATTGAATCTCCATAACGAGTTTTTTTTTTTCCATTTGCCAGCTCATATTTAATTCAACCATGTAATGGTCCGAAGGTGGGAACGCATGCATTTCACAATTCTGGATTAAGTGAGCATGTTCATTAGAGAGATGTATATAGTCTATTCTGGTGTGAATCCTATGGGGGGCAGCATAATGGGAGTATTTCCTTAGAGTGGGGTTCTGCTTCCTCCACGCGTCCGTCCATTTAACCTGTTTCATATAATCTACTGTGGCTCTCTGAGCAGCAGTGTGCCTTTGTGGCTTGGGGTTAGTTGTATCTCTGTTCTTATATACCATATTATGGTCCCCCCCTACTATTAATATTCCTTCCTGAAATGTTGTTATGCTCTGGAGGAGGTTTATGATGTTTTGCCTGTCTGCACCTGGTGGAAGGTATAAGCTGGCTACTGTTATCAAAGTTCCCTCTAGTTCCCCTTTCACCATTGCTAGCCGACCTCCCGGGTCTGCATAAAAAGCTTTTACCTGAAATTGAGTGGTTTTTGACACAAGAATGGCAGTGCCTCTTCTTTTCCCGTTTATATGAGGAGGAAGCAACATGCAAATAGCCTTGATGTGTTAGTTTTCTATGTTCCAGTTGGGAAAGATGAGTCTCCTGCAACAGGATGAAAGTTGGGTGTTTTTTTTCTCAGTAATGTGAGCGTTCTGTACCTCTTAACAGGACTGTTTAAACCGTTCACATTACAAGAACATAGCTCCATTTTACCCATGAGGACATGTATCAAGGGTTGCTGACTGTGTGGGGTTTTCCCTGACTGCCTTGCTTATAAGCTGTCTGCAGTGATGCCTCTGGTGTGGGCTACTACAAGTCTGTGAACTTAATTCCCACTCCATAACTGTAGTTATCCTGATATTACTTAACCTGTTCCCTAAGGTTTCCTGAGTAGCTGTTACATCTGACCTATATACCAACAAAACTAACAGAGCAAACATGAATTGTAGCAATAACATTAACATATTACAACTATTATACATAATCGTACTCCCAAGGTAGAAGGGCAAAAATCTATGTCCTTTAATGGGCCAGGGTTTGCCCCAAATTAATTGGGGGAACTGGCTAAGAGGCAGCATGTTGTCGTTTTGCTCGTAGCCTCTTGGGTCAACACTCGCTGACTACCTTTCGATGGCTCTCCAATCACCGTGAAGCAGAATGAAGATCAGCATCATTGTTAAAAGATCGCTGAAATTACCATTCCTCTCCATCATCATTGGACCCCCTCCCCATGCAGAATATCCCAATCCAAAATAGAAGAGGGATGGGGACCCATACTGGCAGTCATCATTATTTTAATTTGTGATCCAGCTGTCAGAGTATTTTCATCGTTCTGTTCTACCCTAACTAATCGTTTTGGCATTCTTTACGCTTTGTAACCCCCCCCCCATCAAAAAAAAAATTCCTGGCTGCCATCAGCCTGATCAGTCCGGGTGGAAGAACCCTATTGCAAACAGTTTGAAGTTGCTTCTAAGTAATCCACTGGGCAGGCTGTGCAATCAAAGACTCCATCGATTGCCCCACTATTCAAGTCCCCGGTCAGAGAAGTGTTATATTCAGTAAGTCTCTCCCAGCACGGATGTAAGGTTATCCCTTCGTAGCTCTTAAATATAGGTCTCTTACTCTCATATGAGGTTACTTTCTCCCCCATCTCTAGGCTGCCGGTTACTTACTAAAGGCATCCACTCACTACACAGTCTTTTCCTTTCAGATAGGACCTTCTGCTTCCTCTGCCATGGTATGGGTTTTCTTCGGGGTCGTGATGTCCTGTAGAAGCCTCTGGATATCTTGAATTGTTGCTGGAGCTGAACGCTTTCCCTGCGAGAGTGCGTTGTGCCTGCTCGCTGATTGCCAGTGCGACAGTTGGGGCCTTCTGGGTCTATCCACCTGTTGAATTTCCGCTTCCCATCCTCTTTCCATTAACGCTTGCCTCGCTTTTTCAGAGTCCGGGTAGGTTTCCGTTCCTGTGTTCCAAAAGATTTTTAATTTCGAGGGATAAGGAGTTTGAAATCTGATCCCTTTCGCTCGTAGTATTTTTAAAATCGGAGCGTATGCTTGCCTTTGCTGCATTATCACCGTGGGGTAATCTTGGTCGAAAAAAAGGCGGTTTCCATTATATCGTAACTGTTTCTGTTGCCAAGCCTGCCTAAGGATTTGTTCCTTATCTCTGAAGCTCGAGAATTTGGCTATGATGGACCTTGGTCTTGATTTAGGGTCCGTTGGCTTAGGCATTAGCGCACGATGAGCTCTTTCTATTTTAAAGGTGAAGGATTGCATTAAGTTTAACGTGTGTTTCAGCAGGTCCATTAAGAAGTCTTCCATTGCCCCTTCCTCTGCGCCCTCTGACAATCCGTAAATTCGGATATTATCTCGTCGTGACCTTGCTTCCAAATTTAGACATTTAGCGGCTGTTTGTTCTTGTTGATCTATTAGGTACTGGACAGCCTTTGTGAGCTGGATTAGGCCGTCCTCCATAGTCGCAACCCTCTCCTCCGTTGATTGAACCTGTGTCTCAAGTTTTGTAAGTTTTGTATGTAACTCCGAGAACTCTTGTTGATTTTCGTTTCTAAAGCTTTTAATTTCTGCCATTAACATCTCAAAACGGGATCTCATCAACCTCTCATGTTCTGCTTCAGTATCCGTGTCTGTCCCAGTCATACTAGTCGGAGAGGCTGTTCGGCCTGGGGTTACATCCATCGCTTGACATCCGTTTCCATCCGCCTTCAACCTTCGCTGTTTCGAGCTGGATCTGCTTCTCTGTGAGTTTCCACTGCTTTTGGAATACATAATTTATATTTTGGAGTTGTCTCGACTGTGTGGAAGCTATTTTGGGTCTCTGCATTGGGAGCGCTTTGGTCTCAATCGGCCATCTTGTTGGTGACGTCACCGGAAGTCGGGAGTCTACCCTCCTCTAAACGATGATTGAACACTTCTGCTAGAAGAGGGGCTACTGAGGTGGCTAGTTCTTTATATATTTCCCCACTGAACCCGTCAGGGCCTGCTGTTTTTCCCCAAGGGTAACTGGTGGATAACCTCCAGTGTTTCTTACACTATAATGGGGCAGTTTAGTTCGTTTTTAGCAGCTACAGGTAATTTGGGTAGCTTAAGGGCATCTAAAAAGAGTTGTGTTTTTTCTGATATACCCTCTTGACCCTTATCTTCCCAGTATAATTTTTGATAGTATTTATGAAATTGAAGTGCTATATCTTTAGGGGAATTCCATTTTCTCCCCTGCGGTCCCTCCTCTTGGATACAATGGACATGCCTAACCGCTTGCGCCTTTCATAATCGAAAGGCCAGTAGTCTAGCTGCCTTTCCCCCCACTTCATGATATTTCTGGTTGGTGAACCTCAACTGACCCTCTGCCTTTTTGTTCTCTAAATCCTGTAGAGCTTTTCTGGTTGCGTTCAGTTCACCTAAGGCCTTTTATCAAATGGGTTGGTCTTGTGACGCCTCTCTAGTTTTGCTATTGATGTTAAAAGCTTATTATGTGTTATCATCGATAATTTTTTCTGTGCAGTGGCAAAACTAATAATCTCACCCTGGAGGACCACTTTCAGTGTATCCCATTTAAGTAAGGGCGAATGATCTGTGGGTTGATGAATTAGGGAAAAGTTTACTATTTGCCGTTTTAATTTTGCCACAAAACCCTTGTTATTCAGAAGGGAAACACTGAGCCTCCACAGGGTTTGCCTATCTTGGGGTGGAAGGGTTAAGCAGAGTGAGATGGGGGCGTGGTCTGACAAGATTATATTGTGTATACGGGATTCCCTGACCAAACGGAGGGTGGTTGCATGAGTATAAAATAGGTCTATGTGTGAGTATGACTGTTGAACATGGGAGTAGAACGTGTAATCCTTTTCTTTCGGATGTTGAGCACACCAAATGCCTACAAGACCCAATTCCCTCGTCAATGTCACTAGGGATTTGGATGCCCTACAGTTTGTTGAAGTAACTCCGGAGTAGCGGTCTCCTTGGGGATGCGGGGCTGTATTAAAGTCTCCACCAAGCAACAGTTGGCCATGTGGAAGTTCAATTATTTTTTTAAAAACCTGTTCAAAGAACATCCCTTGCTGTGAGTTTGGGGCATATACGTTAATAAAGTGGACGAGCTTTCCTTGAATAGCAGCAGAAACTCTCATATATCTACCCTGAAGGCCCCCTTCTGTTGATTCTATGGTCAAATTTAATCTCCTGCGAATTAGGATGGCCACCCCTGCTGTTTTAGTTTTAGGATGAGATGCCGCCACTACTTGCCCAACCCAAGCCCTACGAAGTTTTAAATGCTCATTCATTGGTAAATGTGTTTCCTGGAGTAAAGCTACGTCCACTCTGCATTTGAGTCTGGTTCGCTTAATAGGAGAGTTAATTCCCTTTACATTGTATGAACAGACATTTAGATTCGCCATGTTATTCTTGTTTGGTGAACAGGGGATTTATGCAAGAAAAATATACCTTGTGGGCTGTCATCACCCTCAGTCCCCCACCCTTCCCCTTCCAGCCAGTATAAAGGCTTATTAAATTGTGATTACACCTCTGAATGGTTGGATCTAACAATGTCCAACATTAACATTACCAGAAAATAACGCCCACAACAGTGGGCAAATACAACAACATTTCTGTAACCTAATAAAGCAGTAATTCTTTTTTTTTTTCCTTTTGTTGTTTCCACAACAACCAAGCAGTTCAAAGATGTTAAAATCAACAACAGAAAATAATAAAAGATAACTAACCAAATTGCTTCCTATGTGTATTTCCCAGCTCTCCCTGTAAAGGGCATCTGGGTCCACTTGTAGTGGAGAGTGTCTGGCCACAAACACTAATAGTCTCTTATAGGAGACTATGAGCAGAGATGTAATGCTGCTCCTAAAATGCGAAAAGTCACTAAGGGTTGGGAAGTCTATGAATTCTCCCCGTCCCAGTTAAGTAAAGTGTCTTAAGTCAAGTGTCTTAAATCCCTCCCTCCTGTCCAATCTACCCTCTGTATAGTGTTTTATTTTCTGGATTCCTAAGGGGTTTCATCCATTAGACCAGATCTTAAGTTCAAGCAGGTGATTAGGGGCCTCTATTTGAGCTTATTGCCATCTTTCAGACACTATTTTAGTCTGGAGAAGGTCCGCAGGATATCCCCCCAGCAATAAGGCAGGTATTTGTTCGTTGCAAAATGAATCCAAGCTCCCGCCTTTAAATTCTGAGATCGGTGAGATCGTAAATAAATGGTAGAGGAGGAACCCTGCCCCCCACAAGAGTTCTAAATAGAAGTCTCTCTTCCCTTATAGAATTGCAGTCCTGGGCAGTGCTCCACCCAGCTATCAAGGAAATCTACCTTGCAAAAGGGATCTTCTGGGGGAAATAAGCATCCACGTCAGGTCACTTCTTCTAAGGCCCGAGACACAGCAATTGGCCCTATATCATATTTATACTTGTTGCCTTGTGTCACCCCCAAGCCAGTTCAATTCAGCACTACTACGGGAGACACTGATGTCGTGAAAAAGATATAAAACCTCCCTCCCCCTTTCTTTTGCCCATTTTTTTTTTTTTGAGAAAATTCTCCTGAAAAGGTACCAACGTCTGAGGGTAAACAAGATTTATAATAGCTAAATTTGTCCTGTGGTATTTGTATCTTCAGAAGTCTAGTAAATCGATAGTAGTATTTTACCTCCCCTCTACCCAACGAAAACGGAAGCCTAAATGTTCGAGTCACAGTTCAACGGTGTGGAGAGGAATTTGAAGCAGGCGTCTGTTTGGAGCGGTTCTTTTTTTTCTGCCCTCTGTGCAAGTCACATGGCATCCTTCATCAACGATTGAGTTAAAGCTCCGTGGTGGGGGCATTTAGTGCTTCTATTTGTCACCTGCCACACATTTTCAGTAATTTCTGCTCAAGTATTTCAGCTCCTAGGTCTGGAATGGTTACCCCCCCAATCTTTCAACAGCGGGAATCGCTTCTAGCAGATTATTAAAAATTTTAGGGCCAGAGTCCAAATGTAACTTTAATCTGGATGGGAACAGTAGCTGGGCCTTCATGTTCTTTTTTTCTTTCCTCTCCTTGACCACTGCTCGCACTTTGACCCGTTCAGTTTGTAAAGAGGGGGAAAAGTCCTGCTCGAAGAAAATAGCTGTGCCTTGATATTTTAGGTCTTTTAGCCTCCAGGCTTCCTTCAGCACTCATTGCTTACTTTGAAACAGCGCCATTCACACCACCCAGGATCTGGGCCTAGCCGTGGGATTTGCGGGTTTTGGAACAAGGGATCGGTGCGCTCTGTCTATTGTCAGGTCTAGATCTGAGGGAATCGAGAGAACCGAGCGCAAAAGTTGTTGCATAAAGTCAATCGGCGTTGGGAATCCCTCTTCCACTCCCTCTGGAATGCTGTGAATCCAAAAATTGTTTCGGCGAGACCTGTTTTCAATGTCCTCTAGCCTGTTGTGCGTTTCTCTGTCTCTTTGGAGCAGATATAGTAGGACCCTCTCCTCTGTGTCCTGCGCCTCAGATAACTCCGTAAGTTTGCTTGAATGATCTACTACTTTAGAGTCAATGTTTTTTACATCTTGCCTCAGATCCGCCATAGACGATTCGATTTTCTGTACTGAAGAGAGTATCTTTTGTAGGGTGCGTTCCGCTTTGCTAGGGAGGCAAAGCTCATCGTCGTCGATATCCAGGGACGACTCAGACAGGGTTCGTTCTCTACGCGAGCAGGCTGTGAAGGCCTCCATTTCCTCATCTAGTGTGAGCTGCTTCATTTTCGCCTGAGAAGTGTTGTTCCTCGAGTTTTTCGGCTTATTATATTTAGCTGCCATTTCTCCGGTGGTCAATTAAATAGGAAGTTTTTCACTCTGGTCCAATTTAGGAGAGGCTTTGGCTGAATAGTTCGGACGGGGCCAGAAGCTCCTCGGATCAAGCTCCCATTGCCTCGGTGACATCATCGGAAGTCCCCTTCCCTCAGCCAGCATTACAAGGTCTTCAGATAGTTTACAAAAATGAGGCATTTGTGAGTACGTTCTGATGCAATGGGTCAAAGGTCCATTTCACTCCCAACATGAGACCTATAAGAAGTCTTTTGCCTACAGTGCAAGTGGGGCTCCAAGCTATAATCTGAAACAAAACAAGCCATGTTTGAGGTGAAACCAGTAGGTGAGCACTTCTCCTGATATTATCCAGCTTAGAGATGCTGCAGACATGCTTGTCCGAGGAGAGGGGAGTTATGATTCCCTGAGTAGGGAACAGGAGTTGGGGGCGGGGAGAGACAGATTCGATTAATAATTCAGGAAGTTATCAAATTTAAGTGTCACTGCTGGCCTTTGATACCGGGGTGGGGTGAGGCGAGGTGCAGCCGCTGCACCCATGAAATGAGGATGTACATTGGTTCAGTTCTACTGAGATGCCAGGGGCTTTATGGAAAGATACAAACTCGAGTTGTGTTGTACACCCAGAGAATAGGGTCCTCTTACCACTACAGGAGCCTCCATCTCGGGGTGCATAATCTGTACCATGATGCACAATCTCATAGTGGATGCAGTGTTGGCTCATAGATTTTACTTTCTTGCCCCGGCTTAACTAACTGAGTCACTGTTTGTTAGGACGAGTAGGCACATCACCGCCCAGCACCAGCCCAGGATTGAGCCCCTGAACCCCTTCCCCCCAAGTCAATCGGTTCTGCTGTTCACCCCCCTGAAACCAGAAGGCAGTTCTGTCTAGCAGGATAAGTTAGGGTGGAATCTGTTCTACCCAAAATGTTTTGGGTTAGCTAATTATGTCAACCAAAGGTGGAGTCAGTTTGCAGGCAATGTTGTTTTGAGGCTTGCACAGTCTCCCAACGAGGAGGCTGTGGAGAAGATGCAGCTGGTCAGTTGTTGCATCAGTGTCTGTCTGTTAAACTCGTTGCCCATTAGTGATCTGCACTACGAGGTGGGCTGGGTATGGAGTTTTAACTAACTGTTTCTGCAAAAGTACTTGCAGTATCAGGATCTATTCCTGCCTTTGTTGCATAGTGTGTGTGTGGCATAGTCATTATCGAAAAACACTGATTTGTCTGTAGAATATGCTTTTTCCAAGCGGATTGTAGTATTCATTCCTTTATTGCGTAGTTCATGAACTAGATTATGATCGACCTGGATTATGGGGTTGGAGCAACTAATTTTAGACCCCACACGAATAAATATTAAAAGTCCAAGTGAGTCAACTTTATTAGATTTGAGTCTGACAAATGCCCCCCATAATTATATTGCGGGGCAGTTAGAAGATTTCAATAGTGATCACAACATGATTTATTGTATAAGACGGAAGAGACCAATCATAACAACCTAGGTTCATCTCATTTCGGACTATAAAAAACTTTGATTACCTAATATTTGCAAAAGGTCTAGATAAACTGGGAGAGATTTGATCTTATCCCAGATATTGAGTAACTTGGAATTATCTCCTTTCTGAACTTCTGGGGATTACTGATTACCATTTACCACTAAGAAAATTAAACAATGCTTCACCCCCTGGTATTCTCTTGCATTAAGGAAACTCAAACGACATAAAAAGCAGGCAGGTGTAGGCACATGAAACTAAATATAAAATTAACTGAGACAGTTACAGAAACCAGAGAAATGCCTACCGGTATGTTGCAGCAGTAAGAGATGTAAAGAGGAATTATTATAGTACTAAGTTGGAGGCATCAGCTGGAGACCCTAGGGCCTTCTGGAAAACTGTTAAGAGCCTAAGTAAACCCGTTAAAAGACTATAACACTGAAATTCCAGTACAGGATGGGCTTGGATCCCTTGCTGATGTCTTTAAAAATTATTTTGCTAATGCAAGTAACTTCTTTGGTAATACTGATAGTGATTCCACTAATGATATTAATCAGGTCCCACCTTATTGTAGAAACTGTCCTACCTTTACATTTAAGAAGACAGGAATATGAAGTCTTGGATTTATTGTTAGGTCTTAAAGATAACAAGGGTGGGGGCCTTGATGGATTGACCCAATTTCTCTTAAAAATTTCTGCTTTACAGATCTCTGCCCCCCCTCACATATTTGTTTAACTGGTCTATTCTTGAGGGGGTTATTCCAGAAGACTGGAAGCAGGCCAGGGTGGTCCCCATTTTCAAAGGGGGGTAGCCATGACCAGCTAACAAACTATCGCCCAATATCCTTGTTGTCTTTGGTCTCCAAACTGTTTGAAAGGCTCCTGGCAACACAGCTCTCGGATTATTTATCTCAGAATAAATCTATATGATAAATATCAGTTGGAGTTTCGTAAGTCCCATGGTACGGCGGTCTCTGAGTCGAGGGTCTTAGATAATGTCAACAAAGCAATGGAAAAGGGCCATTTAACTGGTGCCATCTTTGTTGACCTCTCCAAGGCCTTCAACACAGTAGACCATTAAATTCTGCTATCAAGGTTGAGGGATATTGGACTATCTTTATCTGCCCTTAAATGGTTTGCATCCTACCTGGTAGGGAGATCTCAGGTCAAAACAGTTAATTATGTGACCTCAGATCCTTTACCCGTAGTTCGTGGGGTCCCTCAGGGATCTGTACTTGGTCCCCTGCAATTTTTGCTGTATTTAGGTAAATTTGGAGACACAGTTAATAGATCGACATACCAGCTGTATGCTGATGATACAGTTGTATACACTTCAGCATGTGCCTTGCACGAGATAGAGGCAAATCTGCAATCTAGTTTTGATGACATTCAGGAATTTTTTGTTAAATCAAAGTTAAAAATTAATATTAATAAAACAAAATGTATTGTCCTAGGGTCTGGTTCAAAAATAAAAAAATTGTTCGGATCCGAATAGAACGGATTTAGATGGGGTCAGGCTTGAGCAGGTCTCTCACTATAAATATTTAGGTTACTGGGTAGTCACATCAGCATCAGGTAATATCCATGTGGATAAGCTTATAGGGTCCATAGGTAAAAGAGCGAGGGTATTATATATTGCTACATAAGCTGTCTAGGGAGTAATGTAATAAAGAAAATAGTTGAAACACAGTCTTTCCTTTGTTTGATTTTAGTGATATTCTTTATGATTATGTAAGTCAGGCCAAATTGCAGAAGCTTGAGGTTCTGTATAACAGACTGGCAAGGCTAATTCTTCAATGCCCAAGAAATACCCACCATTGTTGGATGTATGCTAAATTGAGTTGGCTCTCCTTAGCCGATAGGAGGCAACTACATAAAGCCGTTTTTGTCCATAAGAGTGTTCGAGGGATATACCAGACTATCTTTGAAAAAAATTAAAATTCAGGGACCTGAATCCAATCCTTAGGAAAGCAGTATATAGGGAATTAGTAGTCCCAAAATCCACTACTCAAAGATCTAAGTATTTTTTCAGTTACAAGATCCCTCAGTTGTGGAATAATCTTCCTCCAAGGATTCGGTTAGTAAATTTCATTTATTTATATACTGATGTATATCGGATAACACCTTTGAGTCAAAGACTCCTTTACAAAGGTTCCACATCATTGAAAACAGAGACATCTGGGACAATAGCAACAACTAACACAATAATTACAGAAATGGATACAAAAATGGTTACAGATAACACAGTAAAGCAGCTGAAGATACAGAGTTACAGAGTGCTGCCAAACATAGGTACACAGTGCAAATGGTAGTAGGTAACAAAACATACACTGCAGGGTGGTGGTGCAAGCCATGCCCTGGTGGTTATTTGCAGGCCTAGGCCAGACTGAGGTGTCAATTGTCAAAATACAGGCGCGCACAGCGGTGGCTGGACCAGAGTTAAGTCCATAGTCATGGGGGGTGGGAGGTGGTAAATACAAAAACCCTGTCATTGAAAACACTCAATGGTTTGTTGATACTATTACTACACAAACTAAACCCTGCTGTGTCTAGCTTGATTGCATATGCCAGGTATGTATAATGTTTCATTGGAAGTGATGCTATCTTATGATGTGCATGTATTTATGTTATTTATGTATTTTCTGTATTTATGGATTTTGTGTGTTTTGTAATTTTGTGAAATGTTATTTGTTATACCATAGATCACCATTTTAAATGAGTTAATTCTCAATGGTCTAACCCTTTAATAAAATGAAATGATCTTGGGCAGGCATTGGGGGTAGCGGGTCTGGGCCCAAGTGCCCAATGGGTTTGTTGTATGTCTAGGCTGAGGTTGTCAGGGAGATCCAAGGCAGTATGGATAAAAGTTTCAAGAAACTCCATTAAGTTTGACCTCTCAGATTTTCCAGTAGCCCATATAAATGCAGATTTTTATGTCTGTCCCAGTTTTTGGAATCCTCTTCTCTAGCTAGAATGTGTGCTTGGGTGCCAAAGGATTTCCTTTAGGGAGGATTCAAGATGATGCACGCAGTTGTCTGTCATGCTGGCTTGCCATTCAACTTCTTCTGCTCCTTGCTCTAGGGTGGAGATATCTTTCTTTATATCTTTGAAGGCCTCCTTGAAATCTGCTCAAAATATCTGTATTTCTTTAGCATTATTTCAAGTTTAATATGCTTCTTTGGTATGTGTTTTGATGACTTGGTGGGTGATTCCGTAGAGGCCTGTATGAAACTAAGAGGCCTGAGAGAACTTCGAGTCAGTCTTTGATCTGTCTCTATCTTCAGTTCAGGGTTTCTTGGGTTTCACCATCGTCGATAATCACCTACTCAATGTTGTGGACTGGAGAGTTTTTACTGATAGCAGATTTAAGTATGGATTTTTACCACAAGGTAGGAGGGAGCTCTGGGCTTAGGCTGCCAGGTCATCGGCGATGTGTCTGGAAATCCAAAATATATTCTCATTATAGAACAGGGAAAGCCTTCCAAGGAATACCACTGACAGCATCAGAACACCCAGTGTTCAAGGAGAGAAGCCCTCTGACAGCACACAGTTAGCTTCAAAGTACGCTTCAGATCCTGGACCTATTTCAGTGTACACCCTACAACACTTGCTGCTCTGTTTCATACTGGGATTCCATTATATAAAGCATCCCAGAACTGGGGCCACAGAGCCCATCCCGTAGGCATCCCAACCTCCTGTCTAGTGTTACTTAGCCAGGCTAGGCACGTGCTCGTTCGGCTCTAGGAATCAAATAACTAATGATTCAATAACCTTAATGAATTTTCTGATAATGCCACTGCAACACCCGATGTTTGGGGAGAGCCACCTTAAGACAGAGCTCACATAACACTAAATACCCTTCAGCTCCTGATCCTATTCCTGGCTACACCCTGCCACATACATTGCTCTATGTTTTAACTGAAAATACACCATGTTAAATAACCCGTGACTAACGCCTTGGTGCTTGCTTATCCAGTGAGCACCCCCACCTCCATCTTACATTACTTTACTGAACTAAGCCCTCATAGGGTTATACCCCAAGTATCAGTAAATAGATTAGGTGCTCTATTTGCCCACAGAAGACTATCATTACCAAATGTAAAAGTACTGGCAATAATAAATACTAACAAGAGTGTCCCCACTTAGAAACACAACATGGTTAACCAAGTCACACATGTATAATATAAAACTTCTGGCTTTTAACAATATGAGGTCGTATCAGGTCAAGCGCTCTTACCAAATGCTCGGTCAAAATGACTTTTATGCAAGCTGCAAGTTCCAACAGTCTGTGCTCACTAACGTCACACGTTTTAGCAGGACTAGTCAGGTTAACCAATAAGAACTGGATTTTACAATCTAAAAGACAATGAACCTTAGTGCGTAAGCACTGAGGCAAGGGTTACCCCAAAGGGCACTGTAGCCGGGAAGCCAAGTTTCATTCCACTGAGGTGTCATACAGACGAGGCACATTGATGAGTCCTGGTAGGATGAAACACGTATCTGTCTCTTCTGTTGGCACCCTTTGCAGACTGTGTAAGAGGCCTTTTGGCACCATGCAATTCTGCTTAAAGTTGAATCAGCATAACATTTTGTGCTGATTTGCATATACAGCTCATGATGCTTTGCATTATGGGGGTATGTGTGATTCCAGATTTTACAATGTTTGAAAATACAACAGCTAATTATATAATTTATTGAAAAATAAAATACACAGACTTTTTAAAATATGAATATGATGTGAAGTTTTGTGTTCCGCTTTGCTCATATTTGAATATCTGGCCCCATAGGTTATTAAAATCGCATATTTGTATTAAAGGAAAACTAAGTGCAGCGCTGAAGCCTCGACTGCTGTACAGAGCAGGGCTTCAGACCCCACCACAATGCACACCAATCTATATTTGTACCTGAAGACTCGTAAAAACTGTAGAAATCTCTGTACCAGCCAGCATGTTGTCATAGGGCGGTCCTCACCTCGAGATTGCGCTGCAAACCACACAGTATACGACACACGGCTTCTGCCCCTTCCTGAATTGTACCTTATGTACAGAGATTTAATAATCTCCATATCGTCCATGCCCTGCTTTTTTTTTTTACAGACTTTGCCTAAATGCCATGTGTATACATGGCATACACATGGCATTTAGGCAAAGTCTGTAAAACTAAAGCAGGTATGGCAGCTACAGAGATTATTAAATCTCCACACATAAGGGCACCACTCAGGAAGGGGCACAGGCACATCATCATATCACAAAGTTTGCAGCATGATCTCTGGGGGTGAGGACTGCCATATTACAACATGTTAGATGATACGGAAGTTTCTACAGTTTTTACGAGTCTTCAGGTGCAAATATGGATTTGTGTATAGTGTGCCTGCAGGAGGATCTGGGTAGTGAAGGCCCGACCTGTGCAGCGGTCGGGGCTTCAGCACTGACAGTAGATCTCCCTTAAATATAATGTTATTTTGGTGGTAGAAAGTATTTTTCCTATATAACAAAAAAAAAACAAAAACACAGAAATCAGATTTGCAGTTTCCCCACTGCAATACACTGCCAGTCTTGCCAATAAAGATTTTCTGACTTCATAATACAAAGATTCCACTGGGTTCTTTACTACTACTTGGCAAAATACAGATAAAATGATAAAAAGGTAAGAAAAGAAACTAGTGAAAGCAAACAAGAGGACTACTAAGGCATCTAAAGGCTCCAAACATTCATTCTTTAAGATATACATCCGTACTAAGCACTTGCTCTTTACTCTCACGAGTGAAGAAAATATGTTTGTTTCCAATGTAATGAAGATTTCTTAAAGGGGGCATGGCCAGCAGCGAAGCTAGGAACAGCTCATTACATCGGCTCTGATGAAAGGAAAGTTTTCAAAAGAATTAGAAAAGGAAAAATGATACGAAATAAAGAAATAATATTATATCGAGAGAGAGCTCATAGTCCTGAACAGATCACTACTATTTTCTCCAGAATAGCACTCAAATTCTTGAAGATATGGGCAGGACAAACAAAGCAGTGCCAAGCGGAGATGGGGGGCAAGCGAAGGAGACTAAACCTGGGCCAAGCAGGGAACTGAACGTGGGGCTTCGAGCACATACAACTCATAAGAGAAACACGTAGTATAAAAAACTTTATTTTACAAAACTCCTAACATGTTTCGGACTGCTCCCCCAGTCCTTTATCAAAGGAAATAAAAAAACAAATGTCAGAGAACACCATATATAACACACAACTGATTTAGGTGTATTCCATCAGAACAATGAATACTTGGCTAAACCATCAAACTAATTATAATCCTCCAGAGAGACCTTCATTCAATTAAATTAAATATTTTAAACATCTTCATGTCTAATACAGTAAAACAAAAATGCATATAACAGTGTAGTCTTATACTACTTCTTCCAGAACTAAATTGTGGAAATGTAAAATACAAAAACTAAAAACTCAACAACTAAAAGGAACACTAAACAAGGGGGAGTTTAACAAGATAGTCAGACCATATGGTTCATGCTGATCAGACATGACCAAAATTAACTGCGATCCTTTAAATATGGATAAAAGCTCAAGGCCATTTAGCCCCGGACTTTTGTTAGCTTTTAAGGTTAAAATCCAGTAATTCTCTTCTTAGTACTAGATTATTATAATCTCCACCTCTCGGGTTCCTGTTTACCTTATCCATTGCCATAAATTTAAAGGAATGTTGTTCAGGTTCTCTAGTATTAACAACATGTGCTGCAGTAGCATAAGTCATGTCTCCCCTCTGAATGGCTCTCATATGTTCTCCTACTCTGATTTTGAAACTCCTGATCATTTTCCCCACATAAAAAGCCTCACAGTTACATATTGCCAAATAAATAACGCCCACTGTATCACGGTTCGTGAATTGTCGAATTTCAAAACTTCTATCACTGTTGTGACTCGAAAAAGTATTATCCTGTAACATATAGCTGCAATAGATACATCGTTTGCATTTAAAATTTCCCTTCCTTTTTTCTAACCATGTGCTTTTAGACTTATTTTCATAATAACTTCTTGTAAGTAAGTCTCCTATAGTGAGAACTTTTTTAAAACACATTTTAACGGGTTGTTCTGTCACTCCTTGTAAACCTGATTCAGCTCCCAATACATGCCAATGCCTATTTATGATATTTTCAAGTTCTTTCGCTTTCACTGAATATCTTGTAACGAAATTAAAACGGCAATCTTCATGCTATATTTTACACTTATTTCTCAAAGATCATCCCTGTCAGTGTTTTTGGCTATTTGTAAGCTTCCTAATATAGTTCTTACCATAGCCCTCTGTGTCAGTCTATTTGTTAATTCTTTGCCCCTCCTCAAAATCTTCCACTTCTGTACAGTTTCGTTTTGTTCTTAAAACTGACCGATTGGTATATTTTGATAGTGTGCCTGGGATGACAAGTGTTAGTCGTAATATAGTATTGCGCCAACTTCCTTTCGGAATAAAGTAGTTTTTATCTTATTATTTTCTTTACGCCAATCTTTAAGTCTAAAAAGTAATTTGTTCCTTGGGTAACTAACTGTGAACTTCAAAAGGATTCGTTCTATGTAAAAATCTACAAATGATTTTAATTCATTTTCATCCCCCTTCCATATCAAAACAATATCATCAATAAAACGTTTCCAAACCATCATAAAATTATGAAAAATATTAACATTATGATTAAAAATAAAATCCTCTTCCCATTCTCCCACAAATAAATTCGCAATCGATGGTGCACAAGTGGCTCCCATAGCTGTTCCCCTTATCTGTAAAAACAATTCTCCATCAAATACAAATACATTACATTTCAAAATGCATTCCAAGAATTTTAATAAAACATCAGAACCACTAATTTCGCTTTATTTAAAAAGCAAGCTATTGCATCTAGTGCTTCTTCATGTGGAACATTGGTGTACAATGATTCAATGTCCATTGTGACTAAAATTCCTTCTTCTGGTAATGTCACATCTTTCAAGAAATTAAGGACTTCTTTTGTATCTTTGATGTATGATGGCAAATTCCACACCAAAGGTTTCAAAAAAGAGTCTACATATCTCGACAAAGGTTCTGTTAGTGAACCTATACCACTCACTATTGGACGACCAGGTGGATTGACTAAAGTTTTATGGACTTTCGGAAGAATGTAAAAAGTGGCCCTGGTGGGATTAGAAACTGTAAGGTAATTTTTCACATCTTGGGTAATTACTCCGGAATTTGCCATCATACATCAAAGATACAAAAGAAGTCCTTAATTTCTTGAAAGATGTGACATTACCAGAAGAAGGAATTTTAGTCACAATGGACATTGAATCATTGTACACCAATGTTCCACATGAAGAAGCACTAGACGCAATAGCTTGCTTTTTAAATAAAGCGAAAATTAGTGGTTCTGATGTTTTATTAAAATTCTTGGAATGCATTTTGAAATGTAATGTATTTGTATTTGATGGAGAATTGTTTTTACAGATAAGGGAACAGCTATGGGAGCCTCTTGTGCACCATCGATTGTGAATTTATTTGTGGGAAAGTGGGAAGAGGATTTTATTTTTAATCATAATGTTAATATTTTTCATAATTTTATGATGGTTTGGAAATGTTTTATTGATGATATTTTTTTGATATGGAAGGGGGATGAAAATGAATTAAAATCATTTGTAGATTTTTTACATAGAACGAATCCTTTTTTGAAGTTCACAGTTAGTTACTCCAAGGAACAAATTACTTTTTAGACTTAAAGATTGAGCGAAGAAAATAATAAGATAAAACTACTTTATTCCGAAGGAAGTTGATGGCAATACTATATTACGGGCTAACACTTGTCATCCCAGGCACACTATCAAAAATATACCAATCGGTCAGTTTTTAAGAACAAAACGAAACTGTACAGAAGTGGAAGATTTTGAGGAGGGGGCAAAAGAATTAACAAATAGACTGACACAGAGGGGCTATGGTAAGAACTATATTAGGGAAGCTAACAACATAGCCAAAAACACTGACAGGGATGATCTTTTGAGAAATAAGTGTAAAATACAGCAATAAGATCGCTGCTTTAATTTCGTATAAGATATTCAGTGAAAGCAAAGAACTTGAAAATATTATAAATAGGCATTGGCATGTATTGGGAGCTGAATCAGGTTTACAAGGAGTGACAGAACAACCGTCAGAATGTGTTTTAAAAGTTCCCACTATAGGAGACTTACTTACGAAGTCATTATGAAAATAAGTCTAAAAGCACATGGTTAGAAAAAGTAGAAATTTTAAATGCAAACGATGTATCTATTGCAGCTATATGTTACAGGGTAATACTTTTTCGAGTCACAACAGTGATAGAAGTTTTGAAATTCGACAATTCACGAACCGTGATACAGTGGGAGTTATTTATTTGGTAATATGTAACTCTGAGGCTTTTTATGTGGGGAAAACGATCAGGAGTTTCAAAATCAGAGTAGGAGAACATATACATAGATACATAGACAGTGTCAGCAGATAAGGGCCTATGGCCCACCCAGTCTGCCCATTTAAGTTTGTAAGTTCAGTTTATGTTTTCCAGGAAGTCTGTTGCCCCTTACCCCTGACCTCCAGAATTCCTTTATGTCTATCCCATGCATTCTTAAATCCCGTGATTGTTTCAGCCCCCACCACTTCCTCTGGCAGGGTGTTCCACTTGTCCACCACCCGTTCTGTGAAGAAATTCTTCCTCATGTTTCTCTGAATCGTCCTCCCTCCAACTTCATCCCATGCCCTCTAGTCCTGGAACATCTTTTTTCGCTTAAAAATAGTGCATTCCTGCACCCTGTTCCTCCCTGTAAGATACTTGTATGTCTCTATCATATCCCCTCTCTCCCTCCTCTCCTCCAGGGAGTACATGTTCAGTGCCTTCAACCTGTCCTCATAGGACTTGTGATGCAATCCATGCACAACAAAGATGGTGCATGGATTGCATCACAAGTCCTATGAGGACAGGTTGAACATATGAGAGCCATTCAGAGGGGAGACATGACTTATGCTACTGCAGCACGTTGTTAATACTAGAGAACCTGAACAACATTCCTTTAAATTTATGGCAATCGATAAGGTAAACAGGAACCCGAGAGGTGGAGATTATAATAATCTAGTACTAAGAAGAGAAAATTACTGGATTTTAACCTTAAAAGCTAACAAAAGTCCGGGGCTAAATGGCCCCTTAGAGCTTTATCCATATTTAAAGGATCGCAGTTAATTTTGGTCATGTCTGATCAGCATGAACCATATGGTCTGACTATCTTGTTAAACTCCCGTTTAGTGTTTCCTTTTTAGTTTTGAGTTTTTAGTTTTTTTGTATTTTTACATTTCCACAATTTAGTTCTGGGAGAAGTAGTATAAGACTACACTGTTATATGCATTTTGTTTTACTGTATTAGACATGAAGATGTTTAAAATATTTAATTTAATTGAATGAAGGTCTCTGGAGGATTATAATTAGTTTGATGGTTTAGCTAAGTATTCATTGTTCTGATGGAATACACCTGAATCAATTGTGTGTTATATATGGTGTTCTCTGACATTTGTTTTTTTATTTCCTTTGATAAAGGACTGGGGGAGCAGTCCGAAACATGTTAGGAGTTTTGTAAAATAAAGTTTTTTATACTACGTGTTTCTCTTATGAGTTGTATGTGCTCGAAGCCTTTTTTACAAATATTCCATTGTTGGTTTCTGGAGCACTACGTCCCAGTGCGCACTCATTTGGTTTGTAAACTGAACGTGGGGGCAGCTGAAGAAATTATTCAGCCTTCCAACACCTCACTCCTCAAAGCTATTCAAAAGCTTGATGGGAGAATGGAGGAGCTTACCCTATAGTTCAAGAGCATGGATATCAAAATTAATAAAATAGAAGAAGACACCAAATCTGCAGTTAAGTCTGCTACCATGGCAATGACAACTACCTCCGGACTTGTGAAAGAGAACGGGGTGCTGCGACGGACATTAGAAAATTTAGAAAACCTGTCCAGAGCAGCTAACATAAGGATTCTGGGTCTTCCAGAAAGCGACGAGGAGAACAACCTTTCAGGGTTCATAATGATTGTGCTTAAGGACATTTTTCCGAATGAAGAACAGTTTTTGGTGATTAAAGCCTACTGAATTACTCCTCGTGGGTCCAGACAGCGCATGGCCATGGGTCAATTTTCTCCTCACACCATCCTAGCAGTTCTTGGGTCCGTGGTTGAATGAGACTAAATAATAGCACAGGCAAAGAGATGTGGTACGATGTGATGGGAAGGCAGTAAAATTCATATTTTCCCAGATCTGAGCTATGCAACAAGACAGAGGAGGCGAGGTTTTGATGCTGTACGAGCTAGTTTGCGACAACTAGGGATCCAGCATGTTTTTTTTTTTTTTTAAATTACTATTTATTCCTCCTCCCCAGCCTGCCACCTCCGACCCTTCAGGGGGGACAACTGGACATCCCACTGCCCGAACCCTACCCAAGCAGACCCCTAGGCCCCATGGAGTCGCGGATTACCCCCCCGGGCGGGGAACGAGGCGGGGGGCTCAGACCCCATTACTTACTTCGTCGTGGTCTGAGGTCTGCTGGGCGAGCACAGGCAAATCGTGGGCACGGCCATGGTCCTCCCATCTTCCTGGCTGAAGCAGGCTTGTTTCCGCGTTTTCTCCCTCCCCGAGCAGCAAGTAACCTCCCCCGACGTCATGACGCACGCGCCGACGTCCATGCTGCTCAATGGCCGCCCATCCCCAAGTGGAACCTGCAGTTCCTTGAGCCTCCGCTCGGGGTCATGCAAGTGTCGGGCATCGGCCGAATCCCTCCCTGGAGAAGGCGAGCTGTCATTGACGCCCAGCCTATCTCCCCGGGCGATTTCCACCGACTCACCCGCCAGTCCACTCTCAACCCGGTCGCCGACGCAGCGAGAGGTGGCGCCCAGCGCCCAACCCTCAGCGCCACCGGGCCAGCATCCACCATGTTTTGGTGATGCCAGCCAGCCTGTGGATTTTTTACGTGGGGAAAACTTTTCAGTTTGCAGAACCTGTGGAAGCGGGTAAATTCACTGATCATGCAGAGAAAGAATTCAAAGTGAAGGACGCTGAATTTAGTAGTGAGGAAGAGAATGGGGACTGATTGAAAGACTGGTAAAAGGGTCTAACAGGACTCATTATTTGTTTCTTTTAGGGACAAGATGGGCCTAGAAAGAGAGATAACATTAACTAATACTTTTCTAACAGATAAGGATGTTGGTAAATTAATGGGCAGTTCACAGTTTGCATTTAATTAGAACTTGTGTATACTTAACACCTGATCTCAATTCCAGATATGTATACTGAAACTTAATTTTGTCGAATTAAAATAAGCCTGATTGTATAAGCGAGCTGGTAAAGAGCTGATATAATGTTGTTGTATCATTGATGTAGAGGGGGATACTACTATCTAAAATGATAGGGAACTGATGTTTTGTTGGTTAAAAATATGTTGATTAATCCCTGCTCATGGCAGCGTTAAGCCAATCTTTAGAACTGTTTTCATAAATAGAATTTAGCTAACCCCCAGTGCTGTACCATGTCATAGGGGTCTTAAAACTGAGTTACAGTAAAAATGCTGCGTCACATTCCTGTAATGAGACGAAAACCAATGTATATCTATCTGTATGAATATTATGCTGTATGTTTTATGCAGTACAATAAATTTAAAAAAATTTATAAATTTCTTAAAAAAGAGAAATATTTAAAATGTTTCAGTAACATAGACCCAGATAGCATTATCCTGTAGCTTGGACCTCCAACAGCTGGCTACACAAAAATACTCCCTGGACCCCGAACTCCAAATACCAGAGAGTCAAATTCCTAATGTTTTCTTTAAGGAAAAGATGGAACTTTTCTCCCCAGGCTAGTTCTTCTTCACCGCAGCTCTGTCTTCTTTTCTCTTTTTATCCCTGTGTCAGCAACTACTGCGGGCAGCTTCACGCAGCAATCCTCCTGGTTCCTGTCAGCCAGTACCTCCCCACATCTCCAAGCCTCGAACTCCAATTCTCAGACCTCAGAAGGGTACAGGCACTGTTATCATTATCATTTCTCATTTCTAGATCATATATTAACTGCGATAAGATTTACCTAGAAAAGAGAGAATGAAATGCAGATGACGCCGTACTGTTCGCCTCCGACTCTGACCCACTTAAACTCCACCAAACACTCCAACATAGCTTCCACGAAGCAGAACATTGGTTCTCCACCCAGCATCTAACAATTAAGTACAAGAAAACAAAAGTCATGATCTTCTCCCACCCACAGAACCCCCGGAAGACCCTCTGTCCCCATTTCTCACTGTCAACCACACCCCCCCTTGAGCAAGTTAGCAACTTTAAATACTTTGGGATCACTCTAGACCCGGCCCTCAACTATAAACAAACACATTCTCCTTCTTGCCTCGGCCCTAAACTCGAGATTTGGAGTGCTATATAGGTACAAACACTGCCTCACCCCGGAGGCCCTACAGCTCACTTTCAATTCCTCCGTCCTCGCCCTCCTTGACTGTGGTATTACCATATACAGTGCTGCCCCCACCTCCGCGCTAAACAGACTCCGCCTTGTACTCAACAAAGCCTGCCATCTCATCCTAGGCTGTGATCGCCTCACCCACACCTGTACACTCTACAACTCCTCAAAATGGCTAAACCTAGATAGCAGAATCCGGTATCATACATGCCTAATGACAAAGAAGATACTCCTAGGGCTCACCCCTCCCTCTCTTTCCTCTATTATTCGCCCAGCAGCCCCAGCCAGACCCACAAGAAACTCAAACAAGCCGCTTCTATGGGTACCCCACCCTCATACCACCCAACTTCAAGGGACTTTCAGCTACCAAGCCCCTAATTGGACTAACTCTCTCTCCATTCAAATAGCCAACAAAACAACGCTAGGTCCTTTTAAAGCTAGACTAAGGGAACTCCTCCAAGGCTCTAATGTATGTGACTGCCCCTGACTTAGTCCAGCAGAATGCTGTCCTATTAGCGCCCATAACTTTCTCTGTTTTCTGGCTGAAAATCTCTCCTATCTCACTATCTGACTATCAGCCGGTTACAGTCTTCTCTGCAACCATGTGGCTGTGCTTAAATGAGACTCAATTTCTATATTGACCTAGGTCTCCTCCTGATCTACCCTTGACTGCCACGTAATGCAATGTAATGTAATTCTTCATTATATACTGTACTGTACTGTCATCTCTGTTAGCAAATGTTTGCTCTGTACCTTAATGTATGACGTGGAACCTTTGTAAATGAGTCTCTGACTCAAAGGTCTTTCTGAATATTTACCAATAAACAAACAAAAATAAACAAAAGCTCCAAGTGCAGGCATTTTGTAACGGAGCAATAACAAGAAATAAGGTTAACAAAAGCTGTAGGTTTTCAAGGGGTACCAGATTGAAAATATAATCAAGTATGTAAATGTAAAACTGAAACTGGTCAGCTTCTCCCCATCATCCCAGTACACCTCCTGTCTGCATCTTTTGGGCTTTCTCCAAAGCCACGGTACTGTCTATTCTAATCATCAGAGCCAGCAAAAGCATGTCTGCCAAGGTCCTTCTTTGTCCTAAGTGAAATTTTTTTTTTTTATTATTGTTATTTCTTCTGTATTTTATCCACTGCCCCACCACCATCTATGGATGTACCCTGTTCGGGCCATAGCCATCATGTAGATAACAGAGAGGGTATTTTTTAGACCTGGTTTTCTCTTGTGATCCACTGCATCTCCCTGGGGAATAAGCAAGCTTGCTGGCCCACCCACAGAGGCCACTGCAATGCCAGAACCCCCCTACCAACTCGCCCTCGCTGAGGTGCGCTACCTACAGCCTGGCCTACCTCCTGATGTGGCAACCGAAGTCTACTCACGAACTGTGCTGGCCTGAAAGGCAGCGCAACATACTGCCTCTGGGTCACTGGGGCGGCCCTGAGTCACGTGAAGAGTAAGGTGGCAAATCAATTTTTCAGGCTCTGAAGCTCAAAGGTACTTTTAGAAGGCACTTCTCCCAAAGGGTGTGGTGAACCTATGGACAAGCCTACCAGCGGAGACAGGGAACATGAAGACAGTATAGGCACCCAAGGTAAGCCTGAACAAATTTCTTCTTACCAAGGGAATTTCCAGGTATCCTGGGTAAAAGCGTAGTTAGAGAATTGCCATAAATTAGTACAGATTTACACAGCACACCTGTTAGTTTCAGCTTATGAAAAGGGTGAAGGGGGCGGATATTACGGACCTTGGATCCCTTGTATTATGCAATTCATTGTTAACCTCCATAGGGTAGGAAGTCAGCTTTCAGGTAGTTGACGACATAACCATAGTGTACGAAACAAAACCAAATGGACTTTCTACGCAGCAAAGGGCTAAGCCAATTTAGCTGGCCATAGTGACAGTGGTCGGTTAATTTGCCACAAAGAGAATAAAAATACTTAGCTTGTGGACATCCAAGGGCTCTAACATGGACTCTGTGGCTGATGAGTAGATTATGTCCCCGTAGTCCAACATGAGCAGGAGGAAGTGGAATGTAACTTGCTTCCTAGATTTGAGCATTTAACAGCATTTCATCCTGTGTAACGCACCTAGCGTTGGTCCAGTGTTGGATATGACAGAGTCTACATGTTCGTTGAAGGAGAGGTAAGGGTCCCACCATACTCCAAGGTATTCAAAGTGTGGTACTTGTTCCAGCTCCACATCATCAGAAGACCAGATTAAGGATACTTGATGATGGTGCTCTTTCTCACCAGTAACCATGTAGAATCTGTATCCTTCACAGTGTTCTCTGTAATGTAACATGTGCACTTGTTCTCTTGCAATGAACATGTCAATAAACATATATTTACCAAAAAAGAACAGATTAAAAGTTTGCCTATGACACAACAGTGAGTCATGAAATACAGACAGACCATGGAAAAAGGTGCAAGGAACAAACAGATCACTTTTGCTTCAGCTACCTGACAGCACATACATTTGAACTTCTCTTTTTAATGTTGTAGTGAAAGACTGGAAGAGGTGAAGCAGTTTAAATCCTGATATGAAGAAGAAAAATTTGTGCTGTGGGATACATAAATAATACAAGAAGGCCTACACTTCTTAATTAGTGTGGTTCCGAGGTCCTGTCATGTAACCCTGGTCCTGCGTGATCTGCACTGGCTGCAAGTGAAGTGGTGCGTCATCTTAAGTTTAGTTAGCTGACCTATAAAGCCCTATATGGACTGTGTCCTGGTTACCTAAGAGACCTCCTGACTCCCTACCATACCGCTCATCACACCTCTGCTCTTCCGAAGTGGGCCTCCTGGCTGTTCCCAGGGCAGGGCTTAAGTAATCTGGAGATCGTGCCATTGATGTAGTTGGCTCAGTCCTGTGGAACGTGCTTCCAAGCTCGAAGGAGGATCCCTCGGTGGAGGCCTTTAAGAGAGGCCTGAAGACCTACCTATTCAGGGAGGCCTTTGGTTCAAGCTAGCTGCCTCCATTATCTGGTTCCCACTTTTTTATGAGATTTTTAAATATTGCTGCAGTTATTTGTTTATTCATGAAGATATTTATTATGTTTAAAAACATGTTTATATTGTGTTTTTTATGCGTTTTATGTCTGTAAAGCGCTCAGAGTCCCCAGGAATGCACACTAAATAAATAAAAAAATACTACTACTACATAAAATCAAAAGCTTCAAACCCAGCATGAAGCATCATGGGTATGCAAATCTGTGTGTTGGGGGGGTAAACTGACTAGAAGATGATTCAACTGGTGCTACCTTTTATTTGACGTATCACTCACTACTCAGACCTCACCGCAGCCAACTCACGCACACTAAACCTAACAATAATCTTCAAAATGAGTGGAAGCTAACAGAACAGAGGTTCAGGAAGGACGTGAGGAAGTGCTTCTTTACAGAAAGGGTGGTGGAACCTTGGAATAGTCTGTCGGCCGAGGCAGTGGGTGCAAACACATTCAGGGGATTCAGGCAGGCATGGGACAGAATAAAGGGAACAGTGATCACCTGGGGCAACAAGACCAGGGAGGCGAATGGGGACAGGACAGGAGGGTTAGTGCCCCTGGGGAACAACAGGTTCCAGGGATTATAGGGAGCATGGGAAGATTGGGATGGACCTCTGGTCTTTTCCTGCCATCATGGACTTGGTTTCTGTTTTTTTAAATCTGCACAAAAGAGTATGCATGGCGATAACAGGCAGAAGCGGTCACTTGCTGCCTAAAAATGCAGTCTTCCATATGTAATGTCTCACCCAACATGGAATCTCTCAGGCTCAGTTTCCAGATGCAGCCATTGACAAACACAGAAAATCACAGCCCGTGAATCTAAATATCAGTTTCAGTGACAATCTGGAGACAGCATTTTTTCCACGTCATTTGTCCATGTTATGAATTAATGTATGTCAATACCTTGCTACTAACTCTGGGAATTCTTTTGTGATCTGCTCGATTAGGTACACAATAAACCACTCATCTTCAATGTTGTCGCCAAAATTGGTTACACCCCCAATGTGAGCAGGGACATCTCCTGTGGGTCCAAAAGGGAACAAAATATTTAACAAATCAATCATCAGAGCTACTATTTGTATTATTTTATACTTGAAGGAGAACGGCTGATTTTGAAGCACCTTCTCTGCTAACAGCACAGCTCTCGATTAATATTTTCATGGCAAAAATACGTTTTCACGTACCATAAAATAGTGTCATTCATTTTATAAAACTGTACTGCAACTTCCTATTTACACATCTGCCAGATACCAGCTCAAGGGAAGTCTCTCACTGCAACAACTGTGCCCTGTCGAGCAATGTCCGAGTCGGTAGGGCACGTCAGCATAGATTGGGCCAGGAATGTGAGCGGCTGCCCGCAAGATGACATCAGGCAGCCTTGTAAACGGGAAGTTGTGGCACAATTTTATATGATGAATGAAGCTATTTTAAGGTACATGAAAACATTTTTTGTCATAAAAACGCTAACTGGGGGCTGTGCTATCGAAAGGGGGAGGAAGCTTAAAAATCACCCATTCTCTTTCAAACACTGTGTCACCCTTAGTGATATCAGAAGGTTCTAAAAATGGTGGCAATGTCATATCAATACAATGAGGACTTGGTCATCAACACCTCCGGACTGCTGCAAGCTACCGGCAAACCCAAGATCTCATCTGAAACAGCTTTTCATGGGGTTTGAAATGTATCCCTTTTTGGGCACTTGGCATTGCCTAGTGCCTATGTACCCAGCGAGTGCATTGCTCAACTTAAACCATATCCTGTTCTGTGTTATTTTCTGCACATCATCATGCATTAACATTTTTTTTATTTAATTATTTATTTAAAACAGACTTTAGGATTACAACCTTTGAGTCAGGGACTCATTTACAAAGGCTCCACGTCAGAAAAACAAACATAAACACTTAACACATATAGACATAGAATGGCAGCTAAAGGTTACAGTTCTTTAGTTATACGATACTGCAGAATCAAGATCAGCTATACATTGCATTGAACGTGTTACCGAGAACTGTATTTTACAGTTTTCAAGAGAACAATAAGTTTGCTGATAGAGGGAGGGAGTAACAGGTTTGATATTTACAGAGTAGAGAATTAGACAGATACCTTGTGAGTGCAGCCAAAGGAGGCATTGTTAATAGGTAATGTTTGGTAGCCCTAATCGGTAGGAGCTCAGTGGCGGGGTGGTCCCGTAAGATGACAGATAGATGACCCAGCACTAGCTGGTACACTGGCAGCGCCGTGAAGCGAGGATGTGCTCTTTGAGGGCTGACTTGAAAGGTCCTAATTTGGAGATGGAGGAGACGTCAGAGGGGAGTTCATTGTACCAGACTGGTGCCCTGTGTGGGAATGACCTTTGGGCTAAGCAGGTTCTAACCCTCGGGATGGACCACACCTGTCGGTTGGCAGTGCGGGTGTTCACAGAGGTGTGGGAGGATAGGAGAGAGGCAGAAACCACCAAGGGGGTAAGCCCCAGGTATATTTTCTTTGTGAGGAGGCATGTTTGATAAAATAGCCTTTCATCAGGGTAAAGAGATTTGTCTGGGCATATAGGGTACAGGTATGGGTACGCTTGTCTGCCCCGGTGAGGAGTCTGCATGCTTTGTTTATGGCAAGGTGGATTTTGTTAAGGGCTGTGTGATCAGCAGCCGAGTAGATAGTGAGCCCATAATCGACTAGGGAGAGGACTGAGGAGGTGACAGCCAGATTAAGGGCAATACAACATAAACAAATACATATACATAAACATATACAAACTATACACATAATAACTTGACTCCAAGCCTTCCGTTAAAAAAAAAAAAAAATTAAGTTCCTAACAGTTTCAAACTTCATCTTTTCTAATGAGATCTTTTTTTTTTTTTTAATTAAAGGGGGCTAACATTGGAAAAATTATGGCTAAGAATTTCACTAATTTAAAAAAATATAGCTGTGTTGACAATTTTAAATATGTCAAGGGGATCAACCAAGTAAAGGGAGTGTGTTTGCTCAAAAGGAAGGAAGAGGCTGTGACTAGAGGGCATAACCTAAGACTTCAGGGAGGAAGGTACAGAGGCAATGTGAGGGGACGATTCTTCACGGAGAGGGTGGTGGAGGCATGGAACAGGCTTCCAGAGGAGGTAGTGGAGGGATTCAAAAAGCACAGGACAGGCATATGGGGCTGTGTAGCAGGGAGAAGGGGGGTTCCAGAGGGGGGAGGGATGAGTAAAAGTGGGTAAGGGGCAGACTAGATGGACCAGTGTGTTCTTTTCTGCCGCCAAATATCTATGATTCTATGACTGACAGGGATAATTCTGCTGATTATGCCTATGTGTTAATACACTACAACACGCACCTATGCACGATGCACTTTTTTAATTCGAGTGTTAATGGTCCTCTTTATGAACATACAAATGTGCCAGCAGAAACAGACCACCCGGTCTATTTAAGTCTGCTCGAGTGTGCAGCTAGCACCCCTAGTTTGCAGCTGCCCCACCCCCTTCCCTTTGTCATCCCACTGCCGCCCCACCTCCCCCACCCTCACTCTCCCTGTTCCCTGTCCCATGCATACCTCTCAACCTCTTGCCTCATGAATCAGGGACAAAGACCCCAAATCAGGGACATATCTTAAAAACTGGTACTATTCACTCAGAAATCTGACAGAATAAAGGAATTATGTTAAGATGCATTTTCGGAAGAACAACACGTCTGTAACTTTAATGTTTTACATTATTTTGTGTTATTAATCCCCACTGTTCTGTCACAAAAACAATATTTTGCGAGGGACAGAGGAAAATTTTGAGGCCAAATCAGGGACAGTTGAGTGGTATGGTCCCATGCCCTTTTAAAGCTGTTCATAGATTTACATGATACTACATATTCTGGTAGTGCATTCCATTTTGCTACCACCCTCTCCGTGAAATAGTGTCTCCTCATTTCCCTCCTACATCTTCCCCCCTCTATTCTTAGCCCATGCCCCCTGGTGTCCCTCCCCCTCCTTAGCTTAATGACCCCATCTGCCCCATCCTTACTGATTCCCCTCAGATACTTGAATGTCACTATCATGTCCTCCCTGTTCCTTCTATTCTTCAGAGTGTACATATTCAGGTCTCCCAACCTGCTCTCAATCTCTCCCCTCCATTCCACATATCATCTTTGTTGCCCTCCTCTGCACACTCTCCAGTGGCCTAACATCACACTTCAGGTATGGCCTCCAAAACTGCACACAATACTCCAAGTGAGGCCTTACCAGCGACCTGTAGAGGAGCAAGATCATCTCTCTTCGTCTGGCTGAAAACCCCCTCGCTATGCACCCCAGCATTTTGTTCATTTTTGCAGCTGCTCTACTGCACTGGGCAGTGCTGTCCATGTTACCATTACCCCTAGGTCCTTCTCCTCCTCAGTGATCCCCAGCTAACCCCCTCCCCCCCAAGTCAGTATTCTCTCCTTCGGTTCTTCACCCCAAAGTACATAACTTTATACTTCTTTGCACTGAACCCCAGCTGCCACCTCTCTGACCACTCCTCTAGCTTTCTTAGGTCCCACTGCAGCTGCTTCCATCCCTCCCTTCCATCCACCACTGCTCCGATTTTGGTGTTGTCTGCGAACAGACTTACCTCACTCACCACGTCATGTGTAATGTCTGCTATGAAGAGCCCACATAATACTGGTCCCAGCACAGAGCCCTGTGGCACCCAGCTCATCACCGGCTTCGGAGTTGAAAGCTCCCCTCCCACCACCACCCATTGCAGCCTCCCACTCAGCCAGCTTGTAATCCAGTTCGTCATTTTTGCCCCACCCCTACACCACTTAGCTTCCCCCCAAGCTGCCCATGAGGCATCGAATCGTAGGTCTTGCTGAAGTTCAATAAAGAACATCTACCGCATGACCCATATCCAGTTCCCCTGTCATAATACTGTATCAGGTTGGTTTGACAAGACTTCCCTGAAACAAATCCATGCTGCCTCACATCCTGGAGGCAGCTGTCCTCCAAGTATGACACCAGTCTTTCCTTTAGTATCATTTCCATGAGTTTGCACACTATGGAGGTGAGGCTCACCGAACGATAATTACCCAGTTCGTCCCTTGGTCCGCTCTTGTGTAATGGCACTACATGTGTCATCTTCCAGTCCAGTGGCACACATCCCGACTCCAGTGAGGTGCTGTACAGATCTGCCAGCAGCTCCACCAACACCTCTGCCATCTCCCACAGCACCCTGGCATGGATACCATCCGGCCCTGGTGCCTTGTCTACCCTCAGTGCCCTCAGTCCCTCTAGGACTCTACCTCCCTCATTCTTCTATCTGTTGCCTCCTCTCTCCCCCGTCCCCACCCTCCCAGCCCATGGTGGTAGCGGACCCTTCTTTCCATGAACACTGAGCAAAGTATTCATTCAGTGCTTCCACCTGTTCCTCCCCCATTTACATCCACTCCCCACCCTTTTTTTTCCTCACTATTGTCTCCTTGCATTTCCTTTTCTCCCCGATGTATCTGAAAAAGTCTTCCCCCCTTAATTCCCTGCGCTTGTCTCAGCTCCCTCTCGGCCTTGACTTCTCTCACTTTTGTGGTTACCTCCCTGAACCATCTTGCATACTTTGACCGACCCTCATTTAGTCTGCCTTTCCAGACTCATCACCCACCTTCTCCTTGTACATAGCCCATCCTCCATGCCCTATGGCTTCCCCCCATGCCTGGGCCTTCGGGGATCTTTCTCTCCCTGAACCCCTCTGGAGTCCCTCCAAGGACCAGGACCCAATGGAGACAGGTGCCATGGTTGGTGGTTCAGGGCAGACCTTCAACCAGCTACGGTCAAGTTTTAGGTCATTTTCTCTCCCTGTCCCGAGGCAGTCTGAGCAGCATCAGTCGGGGGAAGGGAGGGCACCTCGCACGCAACCAACATGCCCCTGCAAGGAGAGTAAGCTCTCTGGCCCACCAGCAGGAGCTGCTGTTGTGCAGGAACGTGCCACATCCCAACTCCCGGCTGTGAGCTGGTGCCATGGGCAGCATGTTCTCCCAGCCTGATCGCCTAAGCGCAGACTCCTGAGCCTACTTCTAAACAGGGTCACTGGCATGGACGCACAAAGCGTTTCTGCTGGGCCACCAGGAGGCCCCTGTACTATGCACTTTTAACTATTACATTGTTATATACTCTTTGATATCAATAAATCATGTTAACATTTTCTAAATAGCAATATTTGCTTTTTGTTTTTGACAAATACTGATGGCTTGTCGCGTCTGTATGAGGAATGAACTGACTTAGGGAGCTCATCCCATGCTGGAGATAATGCACCCAAATTCAGTCTAGGTGGCGAGGATTGTGACGCTCTGCCTTCTGCTTATAGTTATCTGTATGATAAATAAATGGTCTGTGTATGAAATTGTCTCACACCAGTCAGCAATGTGCTAGACTTGGCCTTTAACTTTCAAAGTATGTGTGGCTGAAACCACAGGATGTTATTAAACTGACCAGAGGAACCATTAATTAAGACATCCTTCTAGAGAGACAGGTGATTATCCTTCATATCCTGAGCATGCCTATGAAGTTGATTCCCATGCAAGTCTTTATGACCTGGCAGGAAGAAAAGTAATTTGGCTGGTTCCTCTCATTTTTAGCACATAGCCGAGAAGTAGTGACAGAGTGTGGGATTGTTAAGTTCAAAGAGAAATGTTTGATCCCAGACTGTCAGATTTAGGAAATGGCTTTTTGCTGATGTTCACATTATTTAAAATGCATCCTTGTAGATAATTTTGTTAAGAATTAACTCCAAGGGAGGATCTAGCTGACCTCACAAAAGGGGAGGGGAGATGGTGTTTCAAATGAACAGCTAACAGAGAGAAATAGTGACATATTATTCCTGGACTCAAAGTGAGAAAGATTTCTCTGAAGTTTTGAAAGCACTTACAGGGTAACATCTAGAATAAGAAAGACTTCAAGTATTTGTGGTAGGAGCTGACATTCCCAACTTCCCATTTTGTTTTATATGACTAAGATTTGTGACATAATTCTTCTGTGTTTGATTTTACCTGTTTTTACCATTTTTAGTAAACAACCTTTTCTTTGAAATACTGCCTGTGTGTCTTCTCAGTTTTCCTTTGAATGTCATGCTGAACCTGTTAAAAGCTTGACTGTGTTACTGAGCTTGCTTAAAAGGTAAGAAATACCTAGGTCTCTTACAGAGTTGTAAGGGTTCATTTTGGATACCTGGCTGGATGCCCTTGGGTGAAAGATTACATTGCATCCCCCCGAAGAGAGTATTATCAGAGTCTGTTAATTGGGTATGCTAGCACAAGGTTCACAGTTTGAATCCCTCCAGCTCTCAAGGCTAGAAGGCGATTCGGACCCAAAACAGACAGGAGGGTTACCCTGTCTGTCACTTGTTCACAGTATTGCACTCTGAGGTTGGCACTGTGGGAGCAGAGGGCCTGACCCATGGAGTGTGTTTGTGACAGATTTGGTTGGCAGCAGTGCGCTTTAAAAAGTACTGGTAACACAAGCTTTAACAGTTCAGTGTGTCAGCTTAATACTCTACAGCTCACGTGCAAAATAAGGCAGTGATTTGTTTTTAAAAAGTAAACAGAACTATATAATTTTGCTTACAATCGAAGTTCCTACCTGTTTTATTTTTTTCCGGGTTGCAAGTTAGAGTAGCCGTAGTTAGGGAAGAAAGATGGCTTCCAACTACAGCGAGCACACTGCAGACTTCCTGATGTACTTGTGCAAGGAGAGGGGGTCCTGCACGAGGGGCGTGCCAACAAGCAGAACCTCGTGGAGGCTCTGATGGCAGCAGATGCCCAGAGCCTCAAGTCACAGTCTGTGACTGGAAATGACCGAACCTTTGGCGTGGAGGGGCCAGTGTCCAGTACAGTGTCCAAATCTGGTGAGGAGGACAGCAGGGTCAGGGCACGCCAAGGGCCACAGCAGCAGGGAAAGGTTGCCAGCACTCTGGAGCCAGAAGCAATTAGGCTACAGATGGAGCTGCAGAGAATGGAGCTGTAGTTTGAACAGAAAAGGTTCAAAGCCCAGCAGCAAAGGGAACTTGTACAGAGGAAGCCGGAGATGAAAAGAGAGGAAAGAGAACAACAGCTTCAGCGAGAGGCTGAGCGAGAGCGGCAAGAGGCTGAGCGAGAACAGCGAGAGGCTGACCGTGAAGAGAGTGAGCACCAGAGGCAACATGAACTGGAGAAGCTACAACTCCAAACCCCAGCACCAGAGCAGGTAAGTGGCCTGGGTTTAACTGGAACTACAGGACTGGGTTACAAACTAAATTCTAAATTGACAGCTGAATTTAAAGAGGGGGAAGATATGGATGCCTTTTTAAATTCCTTTGAAAAAGTCTGCATTCAGGCAAATTTTCTCAGAGGCTCCTGGAGCTTCCAGCTATCCCTGCTACTTACCGGGAAAGTTCGGGATGCATAGGGTCAAATGGACAATGAGGGCAGTAATGATTACAGTAAACTGAAAACTGCAATGTTAAAAAAAACATGCGCTAACAGCAGAGGCATACAGAGCTAAATTCCTTAAGCTCAAGAGAAACCCTGACACGAGCTACGAAGAGCTAGCCATGAAACAATGTCAGTTTTTAAAACACTGGTGGGAAGGAATTGAAGCAGACACTGTAGAAAAAACTGAAAATGCTGTACTGATAGAGTAGTTTTTTTGGGCATGCCCAGCAGAGCTGAAAACCTGGTTGGAGGACCAAGATCCAAAAACAGTGCAACAGGCTGCAAAACTTTTGGACCGCTATACCAGGAAAAGACCTGCTCTGAGAGCGAATGGGGCGGGCATGGCAGTGCAGAAAAGGAAAAGCATGCCTTCAGGGCAGCTAAAACCCTCCCTGCCTCCACCAAAACCAGGTAGCCCCAGGTTACAAAGAAAAAAGTTAACTGAGAAAAGAAATGAATGTTGGGTTTGCAAAGAAACTGGTCATATTGCCAGGCAGTGTCCCAAAAGGACAAACAGTGCACAAAGTAGTGCTAGAAAAGACGTGGGATGTTTGTGTGTCCCTGAAAGCATGCCAATAAATATGAGGGAGCACATGCAACCAGTCTAAGGTGAATGGTGTACAGACACAAGGGTTAAGAAACACGGGGGCATCCCTGACTTTGGTAAAAGGAGATCTGGTAGAGCCTGGTCAGCTTATACCCAATCAATTTGTGACTGTATACGGGTTCACTGGGGAGGAGAAAATATCGCCACTCGCTAGTGTTCTCCTAGACTGGGGTGAAACAGGGGGAACTGTGCAACAGGTTGCTATAGCTGAAACTTTAGTGGTTGATGTAATTCTTGGCAACAGTCTCAAACAGGGGATGGTGTGTGCAGTTACCCGTAGCCAAGTGGCAAGGGAAAATTGTAGTTCCCTGGACCCCATAGATGCCCCTCTGGAAACCACTGGGAGGCTGGTTCCCCAGCCTGGGTCTCCTGATATGGACACTAATGAAAGGGGGGCAGAAATTTCCCCAGAAGCAGTTAACCTAACAGCTATGGAGAGTTACTCAGAGGAAGATGGGGTGACCCATTGTCAGAGGATTAGGGATGGCAGTGATCCTGAATGCCCTGACACTAGAGCTAAGGACCCTAGTTTAGACACTGAAGGGGACCTGTTCCATGCCTTGGGAATGTGCAAGGAGTTTGCAGCTGCTCAGGAAAGTGACCCTAGTCTACAGAAGCTGAGGGCTTGGGCAGACTCTGACGGTGCACAGGGAGGTGATGGGAAACAAAGTTTATTGGGACAATGAACTGATGTATACGCAGGATGCTAAGACGGGGAGGGGGTGATAGGCAGGCAGCTTGTTGTTCCCCAGCGTACCATAAGCAGTTGCTCAAGACTGCACACGATATTCCCTTGTCTGGTCATCTGGGAATCATGCACACTATGCAGCGTTTGGCCCAGAATTTCTATTGGCCCAACTTCACCCAGCAGGTGAAGGTGTACTGAAGATCTTGTCACCGGTACCAACAAATGGGGAAGGCAGGTAAGAAAACCAAACCGCCCTAATTCCTTTACCCATAGTGGAGGAGCCATTCCAGAGGGTGGGAATGGATATTGTGGGGCCTTTAAATACCTCCAGCTCCTCCAGGAAGAGGTTCATCCTGACTGTGGTGGACTATGCCACCGGGTAACCAGAGGCAGCTGCCCTATCCTCACTGAGGACAGATAAAGTGACAGATGCCTTACTTGGGATTTTCTCCCGTGTTGGATTTCCGCAGGAAGTTATCACCGATCAAGGGGGTTCCTTCATGTCGGACATGATGAAATGTTTGTGGGAGAAGTGTGGGGTGGTGCAGAGATGCACGACACCTTATCACCCGCATGCCAACAGGCTTGTAGAAAAATTTAACGATACCCTTAAGTCAATGCTCCAAGCGTTTGCTGAACAACATGGGAGGGACTGGGAGAAATACCTTCCCAACTGTTTGCATACAGGGAGGTGCCCCAAGAGTCAACAGGGTTTTCCCCCTTTGAGCTCTGATATGGACGCCGGGTACATGGGCCCCTAGACTTGATCCAGGAGGACTGAGAAGGCAAGCATGCCACCCAGGGAACTCCCAGAGTGGATTATGTTCTTAGGTTTAGGAAAAGGCTGAAGGAGCTTATGGGGACAGCCCAGAGCAACCTGACAGCTGCCCGATAAAAACAAAACGTGTGGAATGACTGCAGAGCCAGAGCTCACTCGTACATGGTGGGCTAGGAAGTCATGGTCCTCATCCCAGTCCGGAAAGACAAGCTGCAGGCCGAGTAGGCAGGACCGTACAAAGCAGTCAGAAAGATAAATGATGTGAACTATATTATAGAGTTACCTGACAGAAGACATACACAGAGAATGTACCATGTCAACATGATGAAGCCATATGCTAATAAGGCTGACATGGTGTTTGCAGTGTGTAGTCCTTGGGAGGGGACGGACGAAGGAGACCCCCTTCTGGACTTGCTGGAAGAAAGTAAGCGGGAGTCCTCTGTGGAGACAATTAAATTGTCACCCCAATTGGCCCCGGACCAGATCCAGGAAGTAAGGGAGGTTTTAGCAGACTTTGCCCCACTGTTTAGCTCCACGCCTGGACTAACCCCCTTAGCGACGCACGATATGGATACAGGGACACAGGTGCCCATTCAGCGAACAGCATAGCGGGTGTCAGAGGCTATCCAAAAGGACATTAGGAGGGAGGTGGAGAAAATGCTGGATTTAGGGGCAATCCAGGAATCCCACAGCCCCTGGGCCTCACCCGTAATCCTTGTTCCCAAGCCAGATGGCTCTACTCGTTTTTGTGTGGACAATCATGGAGTGAATGCAGTCACGAAGTCAAATGGCCCAACCAATGCCACGGATGGACGAACTCCTGGACAAGTAAATAGGGGCAACTTACCTTACAACTATTGACCTGACAAAGGGGTATTGGCAGGTAGAGTTAACTGCCAGAGCTAGGGAGAGGTCAGCCTTCATCACTCCGATAGGGTTATTTGAATTTAAAGTAATGCCTTTTGGAATGAAGAACGCCCCGGCCACTTTCCAAAGGTTGGTGAACCAGGTGTTAAATGGTGCCGAGGAGTACGCTGTGGCGTACCTGGATGACACTGCCATCTTTAGTGCCAGCTGTGAGGAACACCTGTCCCACCTTAGGGAAGTGCTAAGCAGGATACAGAGGGCCGGGCTCACTGTCAAAGCTGAGAAGTGCCAGGTAGCCATGGCTGAAGTGGCATACCTCGGGCATAATGCTTTGCATTATGGGGGGCATGTGTGATTTTGTATTTCTTTGAACCTTGGCTTCCCGGCCAGTGCCCTTTGGGTAACCATTGCCTCAGTGTTTGCGCATTGAGGTTCTTTGTCTTTTAACTTGTTTTTTGTTTTAATTGGGTTCACCACAACATAACCCAGATAGACCATCTTAGGGTAGCTGGTTCATTCCACTGGGGTACCAAACAGACGAGGCACACTGATGACTCCTGGTAGGACGAAACACGTGTATGTCGTTTCTGTTGGCACCCTTTGTGAACTGTGTGAAAGGCCTTTTGGCACCATGCATTTCTGCTTAAAGTTGAACCAGCATAATATCCTGTGCTGATCTGCATATGCAGCCCATGATGCTTTGCATTATGGGGACATGTGTGATTTGTATAACTCAGGCATGTTGTAGGTCGGGGACAGCTCCGTCCTAACCAAGCAAAAATAGAAGCAATCAAGGCATGGCCCAGACCAGAAACGCAGAAGCAGGTCATGAGTTTTCTGGGGACAGCAGGGTACTATAGGAAATTTGTACCAAATTACAGTATCTTGGCCGCTTCCCTATCTGGCCTGTTAAAGAAAAGGATGCCTAAGAAAATTACCTGGGAACCAGCCTGTGAAAAAGCCTTTACCAGACTGAAGGAAGCACTGTACAGTGCTCCTGTATTGGCAAGTCCTGACTACAGCAGACCCTCTGTGGTCCAGACTGATGCCTCAGATGTGGCTATTGGGGCAGTGCTGAGCCAGTCATCCAACCAAGAGAAAAATCACCCCATAGTGTACCTGAGTAAAAAGGTTACTTCCCAGGGAGCAGGCTTACTCTACTGTGGAAAAAGTGTGTCTTGCCATGGTGTGGGCCCAAAAGAAGTTAAAGCCATATTTATACGAGCAGCATTTTGAGGTACAGACTGACCATAACCCCCTGGTTTGGCTGGCACGAATGGGTAAAACGAATGTTAGAAAATGGCAAAAGAAAAAAGGCAAATCCTGATTGGACAACAGCGCTGAACAGCCGGTCAGGTATGAGACAACAGAGACTGGGAAATATCTAGTACCAGTCTCTGTTGCCTCATATAGTTCTATAAATGTTTGGGCCAGTAGAATTTTCAAAACGGCAACTGCAGCCATGTTGTTTGTCTCGCCTACCGAGACAAAAGCAATCAGCCGATACCCTGCTGTCCTGAACTTGCCAGATGACCAAGCAAATGAATACGAGTACCCCTACCAACACGACAAAAGCAGGAAGTCCACGTCAAATTTACACCCTCCCACTGCAATCCACATACCACCGGCAATGCTGTATTCTGCGCGATGATCTGTTCTCCTCCCTCACAAGCCACAAACTGTAACACGAGTGACGGGGGGGGGGTTCAAGACCAAGGAGGATTGCGACTCCCCGAAGTAATCCTGATCTTGCTGTCACCTTGTAATTCAAAAACAAAAGTACCTCAGGCATCAGCATCCTACGGCCGCCCAACCTTTCACCTTTTCATCAGGCAGTTACTAAATTGTCTCCTGTCGTCCAGCTGCCTGCCCACTGTACGAGATGCTGACTGCGACCCTCCATTTACGGCATGAAAATAGAGACAGTAGCACATCTCCGAAGAGGACATGCACAAAAGGATAAGGAAAGGTCTTTTTTTTTTTTTTTTTATAAATATTTAGCACAACTTTGTGGGCCCAACGGAGAAGGATGTGCGTGTTGGAGCGGCGATCAAGATGTGAAGCTGCTAAAAAGAAATGGGCACAGAAAGTAACATTTATAGCGGATCTGTTGTGTTGAAGATGGCGATAGGAAGGAGAGAGAAGGGGATGAGGCGATTTGTACTGTACAGACCTGGAGTAGCCTGGCTGGATGCTGAAGTCAAAGCAAGTAAAGTCCATGGCTAATAAAAAAATAAAATAAATACATTAAAAATGCATCATATACAGGCGGAGGAATTATTTTATTACAAAACTTATTTGAAAACAGTGTTTTGTTAAGAGCATAATCCCGTTCCTGCCGCCTACTGCAGTCCCTTTGCTTGGGATGACAAGCACAGTTTAAAAACGGAGCTCCATCAACAAGCAGGAAAAAGGAAAAACGTAGCGCAGCTTGGGGGAGGGCGTTGGGGCCACAAGAAAAAAATACAATTGATGGCCTCAAAGGTTGTGTTAAGCGGAGGAACTATTTTATCACAAAATTTACTTTAAATGACTTTGATTAATATTTTTTTATTAAAAACTTATTTGTTTTTACAGTGCCATTTTCTAAGCACAATACTACCCTCGGTGGGAAGTATCTGATCTTAGGTCTCCTCGCCTGTGAAGGCTTGCCCCATTACGCCCCTGGGCGGTCCGGTATAGCACAATACCGCCCACCCTGTTGGGTATTATTGCTTACATAGATTATTAAGATGGAGTCTTGCCTTGCAAGGGTATGACATGATGATCTCTCACAGGGCAGGGGCAGCCAATGAAAACGCTGATGCCTTGTCACGTCTGTATGAGGAATGAATTGACATAGGTCTGTTATAGAGTTGTAAGGGTTCATTCTGGATACCTGGTTGGATGGCCTTGGGCAAAAGACTATATTGCACCCCCCCCCCAAACAGAGTATTATCTGAGCCTGTTAATTGGGTATGCTAGCACAGGGTTCACAGTTTGAATCCCTCCAGAACTTGAGGCTAGAAGGTGATTCGGACCCAAAACAGACAGGAGGTTTACCCTGTCTGTCACCTGTCCACAGTATTGCACTCTGAGGTTGGCACCATGGGAGCAGAGGGCCTGACCTGTGGAATGCGTTTGAGACAACCAAAACTACTCTATTGCTTGTATGTCAAAATATATTTTTATTATCAATAGCTAACATTGAACATAGCATTATTAAAAAGAAGTTATAATAAATAAGTGCAGAAAACCAAAGATAAATGATCCATATGGTGGTGCTATCAAGGCTGTATGAGTAATGCACTAATCAAAAAGCAATACCCACCACTTGAAACCCAAACAGTTATAACGTAAGTCCAAAAATATATTTAGAAATGGTTTTATTATTCATGTACAAAGGCAACAGCAGCAAGTCAACACAGGGCTTCCCCACAGCAACCCAACAGCGTTTTGCACCAATGTGCTTTTTCAAGGATAATAAACAAGTGGCTCAGTGGACTGCACATGCATGTCAGGGGCCAGAAGATCGGAATGTTTGGGGTTCTAGTCCCAAACCAGAAACTTTGTCCAATTCCCAATGCTGACACTGCAGTGCAGCAGCAATAAGTGGGTGCTAGATTTCTGAGGGGCTGTCTTTCGGATGAGATGTTAAGCTGAGGTCCCATCTGCTCATCTCTGGTCCCTGTCCAGGTAAAAGTTAAAGATCCCCTGACGCTTACTGTAACAGCAGGGTATTTCCCCTCAGGTGCTGATTCAAGAAACAGTCTCTTGTAACACACCAACCAAGATACACCTGAAACGAGCTGGCTCAGCTCAGTGTGACATTCCCTGGAATAAACGCAAACAAATTACCTTTGTAAAACAGTATGTTAAAAGTATTCAGGAGGCCGGCCTGGTGCTATGGAGAGCTGAGGCCCTGGGTGCCTCACCTGCTGCCACGACGGCAACCCGGGTTCAGGAATGGACCAGAGTTGCTGGAGGGTCGGCTGGGGGAAGAAGGATCGAGTGTGCCATTAACTGCTCCCTTCCTTCGAGGCATGGTAGACAGAGGACTGCCTGCACCACTATCACCCAGTGGAGGCTGGGTGGTATGACAGGCGAGAGCCATTTCATGACAATGACGTGGACATTTGTAATGTGTACATATGTCACTGCATGCGCCTCAGCTCGAGTGGGAACCGGGAGAAAAAATAAGAAAAAGGTATGTGCACTGACTGTCATAAATAATGATGCCAGTGCCCTCTGGTACCACCCCATGTTGTTCTCCGCCTGCGTGATGTCGGAAGGAGTAGGTGATAGGACTGGGCGTAGGGGCAGGATGCCTGAAGCAGGCATAAGTTTGCAGTCAGAAATGCCAAACAGCTCTATAAGGGAAAAAAAAGTATTCAGAAGATTACTAATGGTTTACAATGAGGCACATAAAAACACACCTCTATAGTTTCTCTGTATAAAGCAAAGAAAGGGGCAAGACCTCACAGTTGAAGGTTTTGTCCCGAGTTGGGGGCAGAGGTAGGAGACAGACTCTATATAAGGTGACAAGTGGGAGCGGTCTATATGAATGACATCACCCTGTGCCACTATAATGCCTCTCCACCTACCAGAAAAGGTTGCCGCACCCATCACTCGCTGCATATAAGCTCTCATCTGGTTCAGCTCAGTGAGTGCGTGGGGGGGTATAATCCCACTTAGGTGTTGAAGAGGGTCAATGGATTCTCCCATGGATGGTGATTGGGATTACCTGGAGTGGAAGCAGGCTTGGATCTGCATGAAGGAGTGGCTGAGCTCCCACAGGAACAAGTTTAGAAAAAATAAAACAAAAAGAGCATTAAAGGAACGAGGGTGTCTGACAGCACTATCACTCAACCTCAGTTAAAGTCTCTCAGCAGCGTTCTGATTGCGGGACAGTATTCTACAAAGAGTAGGGTCAACAGTGGGGATCCTCATATACAGCAGAACTATTAGAATTTTAATTGCAAAAACATTTAATTTCTTAATTTAAAAGTCATTTAAGAAATGGTATGCTGCACTGGCAGCCTAGCAGTAAAGGCACTTGCTGGTTCACATCCCAGACTCGCGATCCCTGTTAACTGTGATTAGAAGTAAAGAGGCAATCCCATAGGATGCTCCCTCCTCTCTGGGGTGAGCCTCCTACTTTCAAGCTGCTCTCTTTTGGCTCGGGTGGGGAAGGAGTGGAAACCATTCCGTAAAGGACCTCCTTCACCCAACCTATGTCTCCCAATGACAACAGGCCTAGTCACACACTGGTGGGAGGGCATGGAAGTGTCAACAGCAGGCCCAGCTCCCGGCTTGTGGAAATATGTGGCATGCAGCAGGCCAGTGTCTGGATCCAAGCTCTCTCTAAAGGGTATCGAGCAAGTAGTAGGTGGGTATGAGGACAATAAGAAAAATACGAATAAAATTACTTTGTTTTCAAAGGTAACCCAACCCCTGGAGTGTCTTAATCTCACCATAGTGGTACAAAGCCCATGCCGGCACCTTAAGCTTCATGACCCCCTAGGGATCATGAACCCCTGATCAATGCTTAACTATAAACAATTTCTAAGAACATAAAAGAGAGATACAGAAGCGGCCATTTACTCCGAAGTGACATTCCCTACTCCTTAAAAAAGTTACAGCAGTTGAGATTTGCATCACAGGCAATAAAAGTATAAGGAAGCTATGTACAAAAGGTCACAGTGCAGAAATCAAATACAATGGATGCAGCAGCAAGAACACAGCTATTCACAGGGGGACGGGAGGCATATTCATCTCAGGCAAGACGGCAGTAGTACCAACCATGGTAGGAGTGCACGGGGCTTCCATCAAGAGAAGCAGGTAGCGGCACAGGTGGTGAAGTCACTAGGGGCTGAGTGTGAGGGAGGGAAAAACCCAGCCATTGTCTTACAGAAACTTATTATGACCAGGCACAGCACTGGATCAAGGACAGGAAGGAAGTAGATGCAGCACGGTGGGGGGAGAGGTAATGTATGGGTGCAGAAGTGGATAATGTGCCAACAAGATCAGCTGCCACAGTGAAAGGGAAGGAAGGAGGAGGAAGAGAGTTGACCAAAGTAAGGGGTGATCTGTAGGCAAAAGCAACTTGTATTTTATTAAACAAAAAACATTAGTAAAAGCAAACATGGATGTTGCTATAATAGCTTGATACACTGCAATATATTTGCCAATGGAAAAAAGAGGAATCTAGTTAGAAAATACTGTTTCCCAACTGTTTTGGTTACTAACAACTGCTACAAGAGGCTTACCTTTTCTGGGCTTGTAGCTAAGGTTAAAAGGCTGATTTTGCCAGATATATTGTACCAGAAGAGGTGCAACATGGCTCAGTATCTTCTCAATGTATGTCTGCAGAACCTCTCTGTGGTTTTCTGAATCTACTTGCTCCGCCGGTAGCAAAAAGAGCCGGTACCAAACCACATCATCTACAGTCGTGAATTTCCGCTCCGCTTCCATTATTGTGCTTCTGTAATGTGACAGTTTCCTTTTGGAAAAAAAGGGACTTCAATAAGCACACTGCAGTTCTAAGCAAATAAAGCACTGACAGGATAACAGATACAATAAAATTATGAATGGCTCCAGAACCAAGAGTCTGAAATGGAATAGTTGCAGAAAGCACTGGAATGTGGAATGGTTCCAGAAGCGTTCCGGTTCCAGATCCAGAATACACCCAGAACATAACTGCATCTGGAACAAGAATCTGATTTTTTTAGTTTCTGTTAAGCTGTTTAGTGTGACAGACCTAAAATACCTAACAGATAATGATCAAAATCACAATACAAGATCACATACACCACATTTGAAATAAAATCTAATACACTATTAGTTATCTACATGTGGTACAAATGAGGTACAGCAAATAAGAAATAATTACAGGAACAGGTGTGCCAGCTGAGTGGCATGGCAAGCGGAGGCAAAGGGCCTTACCACCCAACATGCCTGCAACGCAGGTTCAGCAACGAACTGGGGTCGCTCAAAGGCCAGCCTGAAGAAGGAGGCTTGAGCATCCCACGACTGCTCTCCTCCTCCTTCAGGGAAGGGAACAGAGCATACTCCTGCTCGACTGCCGCACAGAGGAAGCTAGGTGGCAGAGCAGCGGTCACGTAACAGGTTGGCCAGGTGAAGGTCGCTGAGGCATACTGCATCTTCACCCAGTACATACGTGCCATAGCACACATACTGGCTAAGGGAGAAAAGCTGTCAGGAAAACACACCGTCTTCACACCATCCAACAATGCACCCACCCACCCACGGAGGTTCAAGAGATGAAGGTAGTCCCAGATTGGGTGGGTGATGGGGCTGGGGTTAGCTACCAGGTAGGGGCCACCCAAGTATAAGGCAAAGAAACAGACGATTAAAAAAAATACAGATACAGACACTATTAGCAAGTAGATACTTTCATAACTCACATCTGAAGAGCAGATAAGAAGTATTATTATGCAGTACCATAGGACGGGAATTCCAAAGTTTATGGCCAAGGGGAAGGACTGTTCTTCCAATTTTATAGTGTACTTAGAGATATATTAGCTGGGACTTGGTTGACCCGAGAGGGCAGGCCTGATATGGGTGCTGTATTAATACAGCAAGGAGGGCAGGATATTTTTACCCCCCCATCCACCAGCTCTGCTGCTCTCAGGTAGTCAACCATCCAACCCCATCACCATACCCAGACCCAAAAAAGTCCCACTTACCTGCTCTGTGGATTAAACCTCCCACAGTAGGGCTGCACAGAGTCTGACTTTTATGGCAGCGGGGCTCTTTCACGCTGGGTGGGTTGACAATGCAGGGCCCAAATGTGGCAGCATCATCCTGCCATGCATGAAGAACTTTTTTCCCTAACATTATTGACCCAGAGACGCTGGGCTGTGAATGCACAGTTAGATTTGCAACCAGCATTCACACTATAAGGCTCTTCTGCAACCCTGCTGAGACCACACCATATGCACACCCCAGGTGGCGCTCATGCGGCAGGGATCAGACTTCAACCCACCCAGACAAGAACATCCTGTGGTATGCTGAACACCCCCCTCCCCCCAAAAGACTAGCTCCTGAACTCGGGTCCCCAGCACAGCAAATGATAACCCTACCGCTATACCAAATGGCTGGTTAAGAAGGAACAGGAACTTGATACCCAAGTAGCTTCATCAATTTCATTTTATTTGTTTTACCAGGAAAAAGCTCCACTGAGCAAAGCTTATTTGCAAGGAGGTCCTGGTCAGAACATTACTGTACAGAAAATCACACCAATGACAATTATAGCTCAACAGTATAGCAACCGTAAACAAAAGCCCCCGGCAGAAAGACACAGCCAGCCCAAACCAGGATATAATAAACAATGATGGGAGAGACGATGTGTAACCAGGGCAAACAAAGGTTATTTTTTTTTTTTCTATTTACAATTCTTCCGCCCCTGGAGCCCAGACAGGCAGCTTCTGCCCTCCCGACGGAGGGACTCTCTCTCTCTGGTTCCCTGTTCCCGTGCTAGGCGACCCCAGACTATCCCCCATGGACTGCCCCCCCCCACAGCGGGGCCAGGAGGAGGTTGCCAGCTTCTCCCCCCTCCTGGTAACCCAATCCAGATTCTGGGGCCACTCCCGGGAGCGGCGGGACATCATTGAGCCTGCCAGGCTAGATTTTTCCTCCAGTTTTCACCCATCCCCCTCCCTGCTGACGTAAGTATGTTGGCTTCCAGCCTCCCGCCCCGTACTGCCCTCCAGCCACTGCCACGAGGCAGTCAGTGAGCGGAAAGACTAGTCTCCCTCCCCCCGAGAGAGGAGAGCAACTCTCTGGATGCTCGATCCTCTCTCCCCCCTGCTGACCCGACTCACTCCCAAACCCGGGTCGCTGGCATGGCACGAGGTGTAGCAGCCAGCACCTCAACCTCCAGCACCACTAGGCCAGCTACAAAGGTTATTGTATGTAACAACCCATTTAGCCACGTTACTTCTAGAAGTAACTTATGAAGGATAGCAGACCACAGTTCAGGCTTGGCAGAAGAACACCTAGTGCAATTACAAAACATGTTCTGGGGTGAGGACATGCCTGAGCCGGTAAGCTAGTCCTAGTTTAGACTTGACAAACAATAGAACTGTGGAGGGAACAGTCTAATGAGGGGATCAAGGGTGATTCTGAAGTATCTGAACAACTCAACAGCATCAAGCAGGGACCCATCAAAACAGCTTAAAGAAGCCAGCCCAGTGACATGGAGGGCTGAGGCATCACTGCCTTACCTCCTGCCATGCTGGTGACCCATGTTCGCGGCGCAAACAGGTCACCGGGAGTCAGCCGGGGAGGGAGAGGACTGAGCGTCCAGAGAACAGCTCTCCTCTCCTCTCCTGGGGAGGGGTAGGTCCGGAAACCAGTGCATGCCTGGCCCATAGCGGTGGCTGGCGGCTGGCACACTGGCTCAAAAGATGGGGAGACCGAGAAGAAGACCGGCATGCCACGTGCGGAAGCGTACACGGCTCAGCCATTAGCATCACTGCACGCCATGGCTCCACACTCGGGGATGGGAAAAAATACAGAGGCTGAAAAATTCCACCGACTGGCAGGATGATACCGGCCCCCCCACAGGTGCTACACCCGGCCAGCTGGCACTTCAAGCCAGCGGTATCACTGGACACCAGGGTGACGGGGGGGGGGGGCTGGTGGAAGGGGGCCAGTTGGTGGTGGAGATAAAGAAGTTAAAAAAAAAAAAAAAATTAAAAAAACACACCATAAAGATGCCATCTCAGTACACGTGCAAAATTTAGAATTGGGCCAAAACAACAGAGACCGAATCCTTTTTTGGTGTTAAGGATCAATTTGTTCGTGTGCCAGGCCTGGACACTAAACATCACAGTTCAAATGGTATTTTCTATCAGTTAAGCTGTTTGAAGTGAGTGTACAAGGTCATCTATGTACAGTAAAAAGGAGCAGGAAGCAGACACCTGAGGAAGGTTACTGACAGAAAAGAGCAGGGGACGTAATATGACCCTTCAACTCCAGTCTGAATAGAAGCATCTTTAAAACTCGTGGTTACATAGAGAGTTCTCAAACCAAGATCCTGCTGTTGAGGAGACTAATAACCAAGAGCAAAAAGCTTGCAGCATAACAAATTATGGTGAACAAGGTCAAAAGGTCAGTTAGCTTTCATCTGTATGCCCCTCCCCCGGGTCGTACCTGAAAACAGGCAGAATTTGTCTAGTGCACTTACCTGGTCAACAAAAACTAAATAAAAAGCTTTTGTGAAGTCAACATCACCATCGGAACACACCCAGGACTGCCAAGGAACCACAAAGACTGCAGCAACTAGCTACACAGTAGGTCTATTTCCTTTTATTTTTTCTAATTATTTAGAGAAGTGACATTTTCAAAATGCTAAAATGTACAAATATTTTTATAGGCATCAAAGGACCACACAGATTAGGTTTACTAAGTATGTTATTGATGTAACAACCAATGTGAATTAATATGGTCCGAGGCTCAGGATTTAGTTCACCATTCTGTTTTTGTATTCAGTTCCTCATCTGTGGTGTTACACAATATGAAGTACGTTAATACGGCCACAAGACTACTCTCATGGTTGTAAGAGTGGTCTGATGCACATTCCTAGGGTATGAAAACCACAAATCTTAGGTGAGCAGTTTTGACACCTTGCAAATGTGAGACCACTCTTACAACCGTAAGAGTGGTCTCCTCAGCCGTATTGATATATTATGGATCAAGGACAATAAATCATCTAGTAGAGGTAAAGAAAAAAAAAATCCCCAAACGTGTCAATTTTCAGGACATCTCAGCATGAGACACTCTTTACAAAATAAGAGTGTCTCATGCGAACGAGTGTCATTATAACCATTTTTCAGAATAGCCTCAGTAATTTTCACTAGCAATATATATATATATTTTTTAATTATTCTTTTTATTATTTATATTTTAACTTATATACATATAGGTCTACAGTTATTGTTTTATACAATGCATCTACAGCTGGTCCATTATAACAAACAGCTCTAAGGGTTCAGATAGTTTCTTGATCTAATATCCAACATTTTCCAGTTATTTCATTGCTCTCATACATATTACCACCTCAGTTAATCCTCGCACAGAATTCCACATGTATCATTGAATAACAAGTAGGTGAGCACTAGTTACTCTTCAGGTCATCGAACTCCTCCTCCTGGGCCTGCACACCACTCCAATTGTATTTCGGGCTCCAGACAGTCCAGGGTATTGGGGAAGGGAGGGGGGGTGCACTGGGTCCAGGCCCCACAGGGAGGGGGTTAGCCGTCTGAGCTTAGACTCAGGAGTTCCTGCTGAGGTACAGAAATTAGGCACAAAAGGGATCTATTAACATATAGTATAGTTGCCACCGCACCCATCTTATAGTAAAAATCTCCCCGCGCTCATTTATATTATATGTCATTTTTTCCATGTTGTGAATTTGTCGGGTAATTTCCCACCAGTCTCGAACAGTTGGAGGATTTATTGTTAGCCATTGCCTAGTTATTACTTTTTGGGCTGCTGTAAGAAGCAGTGAAAGCAGGTATCTTGTGTTTGGGCCCCGATAAGGCTTGGGAAATGCAAAGAACAAGTATATCTCTGGTGTCAACTGGAATTGTGGGTCGATAAGTTGCTGTAGCTGCACTTCCAACTGTTTTAAAAGTTGAGAGCGCCAAGCATGCCCAGAAAATATGAGTCAGATTAGCCTCCGCCGTCACACATCCCCGCCAGCACTCTGCAGATTTATTTTGTGAGTAGTGCTTAGTGACCTTGGGTGATCTAAAATATCTTATCAAGACTTTCCAGGCGAATTCTCGCCATTGATATGAGCTTGTAACCTTAGAGGAGTAACTGCATGCCAGTCGCCAGTCCGAAGTAGTCAGTTGGCAACCAGACTCTTCCCGCCATTGTGTGCGGATGTTTTCAGTGGTTATCTCTCCTTGCGAATTCACGGACTGATAATATATAGAAATCAGGTGATCCTGCTTCTCCGAACTGTTCAGTGAGATTTGACATCGGATTAGTGCTACATAGTTTTCTGGGTTTCGGAGGCATACAGGCAAGCCCTCCATGTAGTGTCGGAGTTGTAGATATCGAAGAAAGTCTCTGTGTGGCAAGTGGAACTTTGCCTGAATTTCTGCAAATGACCAAATTACTCCTTGTGTCATTATCTGTGGTAAGTATCGTAGACCAAGGCTATCCCAAGTATCAAATCCAGAGTCCAGTGTGTTGGGGGGAAAATCTGGTAATGCCTGAATTGGACATAAGAGTGGCAAGCAGGGTGACAGTTTATGGGATTTTTTAATTACGCTCCAATTTTGAAATTGCGCTGTTAGCCAGGGATTAATAGTTGGGCAGGCCATTTCTCTCGGAATTTGACTATATATAGCCCGAAAGTAGGCAATATCACTTATCAATATTTTCTCCATTTCCATCCAGTGCGGATGTGAACTTCTGTTTTGTCTTCCCATTATGTGCACCATAGTTACTGCTTGTTGGTAGTGCTTTAAATCTGGAAGCGCAAGGCCTCCATCAGCTTGCGAGGCGACAACATTTAAAAATTCACCGAGGTTTCCGCCTGCTCATATGAAATTCGTAGTAGGCGACTAATTTCTTTAAAGAACTTTTGGGGCACGAAAAGGGGAATGTTTTGGAACAGATATAATGCTCTAGGGAGAGTTATCATCCTGATTAGTTCTACCCATTTCAATAAGCTCAGTGGGATCACTGACCAGGTCTGTAAGTCCTGCTTCAGTTGTGTCATAAAGGGAGAGTAGTTATGTTTGTAGTAATGTATTCCTTCACGGGAGATATACACGCCTAGGTATTTTAGTTTCGCCAGGTTCCACCTACCAGGAAGGGCGTCTATTGTTCCTTGTGTAGGTAGTAATTGAATGTGAGTAATTCAGTTTTAGTCAGATTTAATTTATAGCCTGATACCATTCCATGACGTATCTAGGATTTGGCGTCTGCGATAGACTGCTCTGGGTTTGGAAATATAAAAGTATGTCATCCGCGTATAGGCGTATCTGATGTTCCGTCTCCCCTAGTAAAATTCCCGTATGTTAGGGGTGGTCTCTGATCTGTTGTGCTAAAGATTCTATGGTTACCAAGAATAATATCGGCAACCTTGGCGGGTGCCTTCTTTTGTTGAAAGTATTCGGAGTGATGCCCATTGACTCTTACACAGGCCCGGGGTGAAGAATATATATTTTGTAGGACTTGGATGAGACCAGAGGGAAACCAAATCGATGCAGGATAGAGTATAAGAAGGGCCACGCAACTCTATCGAAGGCCTTCTCTGCATCAAGACTAATGAGCACCGCTGGGGTGTCTGTACCGCTCATCTGGTCAACCAGGTAAAGAGAGCGTCTGATATTATCAGTGGTAGTATGGGCCCTCACAAAACCAGTTTGGTCTCTGTGAATTAATACGGGGAGTACTTGGTCCATGTGGTGGGCTAAAATGCTCATAAATAATTTATAGTCCTGATTTAGTACCGAAATTGGTCTATATGATGCACACTCCTGTGGGTTCTTCCCTGGTTTAGGGATCACCGATATGGTTGCGCAGGACCAGGATTTAGGGTGGGTAGCCCTTTAGTATTGAGTTAAAGACACGCAGGAGCGTGGGGAGAACTGATGGTCTAGCAACCTTATAGAATTCCGCTCCATATCCGTCGGGTCCTGGGGCTTTCTGGGATTTAGAGTTGGCTATAGTTTGCGCTATCTCGGTGGCAGTTATGGGCTGCATAAGGGCATCTCTACTTTGTTCCGCTAGGGTGGGTAGAGAAAGTGTCTCAATATATGTTGCCATGTTCTCTGGAGAGGGGGTGGACTCTGGGGTATACAGCTTCCTATAGTAGGCCATAAAGGCTTCGGCCACATCGTGTGTCTTAGAAAGGGGCTGTCCCCCTACTGGGTGCCTAATATTAACTATTGTTGCTGCTTTTCTTTGTCTACAGATTTGGTATGCGAGTAAGTGTGTGGCCCGCGGCCCAACTTCATAATATCTTTGCTTCAAAAATGCTAGGGCTATTTCGGTTTGTTGTATTGCGAGTTTATCTAACTCTTGTTTGGTGTGTTGTATCTGGGGGAGGAGGGAGTTATCCCCCTGCTTATGAGCTTGTTGTAGAAAATGGAGTGTTTCTTCGTGTTTGGCTCATGCCTCCGCTGCCGCTTTCTTCTGTGCTGAATATTTAATTATGTGCCCCCTCAGGACCGCTTTTATTGTGTCCCAATAAACCGAGGGACTGGTGTCTGAGGCAGGGTTATCGGTCATGATCTCAGAGATCTTGTCCGAGATAAATTCCTTAAATTCTTTGGATCGCAAGTAGAATGGATTTAGCCTCCATTGTGTACTTTTAGGTTGAACGCCTAGATCCCACTGTGTGATCACAGGGGCATGATCTGAGATAGTTATATCTCCTAACTGAGCATCACATACGGCCTGCATCTTTTCCACTTGGGTAAAGGCATAGTCTATTCGGGAATATGTGCGGTGTACCGAAGAGTAACACGAGTAGTTTCTCGTATGTGGATGTAGTTTCCTCCAGATATCGCACCACCCAATCTCCGAAACAAACTTTTTGAAGAAACTCTGGGTCCTAGTTAACTTCTGTGGCCTCCCTTTTGTGGAATCTAGGCGTGGATCTGCCAGCATATTAAAATCCCCAGACATTAATAAAGTACCTTTGGTGAAATTCACCCACTAGCGATATTGTGTCTGTTTTCCTATATTGTGATAACTTTTTTCCAAGACATACCGCAATAAAATGTGACAAATTCAGTTTAGGGTGTGGAGATACATAGAAACATAGACACAGCTGGCAGAAAAAGACTACTGGTTCACCCATTCTGCCCCGTTTTACTCTATCCTGCCCTGTAACCTATTGTTTAGATAGGGTGTATGTCCTCGCCTTCCCCCCTTGCTCTCTGCCTTACTGCTACCCTCCTGCATACTATCAAACCCCTTACTCTGTCCCAGTTGTGCATGAACCCATTTATGGTTTTTGCTCCCGCCACCTCAGCTGGTTGGCTGTTCCACAGCTCAACCACTGTCTCTGTTAAGTAAACCATTTCCCAAAAACCCCACACCAGAAGCCATAATATCACAACAGTATGATAACCATAATTCTTCAAGATTGGCATACTGTGGACATTTTTATGCCACCCCTACTTACGTGCAGGGGAAAGGCATGCTCTGACTGTTCGGGAGCACTCACTCAATCTATATAATTAATGTTAATTACCTAGATGATATTAGACATTTTCATCGCTAGAAGCATGCGCTTCAGCTCTGCTTTTTCATCAGTGGAAATATCAAACAATTACTCCAATGTGGCCTCCTGTCCCTAACCAAAACAGAAGATAATGGAAGTAATCTGTTCTACCATGGATGTTCAACAAATGAGATGAACTGGCAATGACTCGACTCACCAGCTAGATTAAATAAGTAATCATGTTTATTTGCATGGTTACAGCAGTCTTCCAACTTGACCCACAAACTTTCACAGCCCTCTGCGCCAGTTCCACAGGGTGGATGTAAGAGTATTCCTCACAGTCAGTACCCAGATGTAGATGATCTGAAAAAAAATATGACATCTGTAAGCTTCTCCAGTTGGGGTTCAGGCCTCAGAACAGCATGAAGATGGTCCTTGTAAAGGTATCTAATGATGTCCTCATGGTGAGAGACAGAGAGCAGAGTTCCATCATGGTACTTTTAGATCTTGTCTTGTCAGCATTTGACATTATAGACCATGGGGTCTTATCCTTCTGAATTGCCCAAGGCAATACACGTAGGACTCACTGGCAAGGTGTTGAGGAAGTTCAAATCCTACCTCACGAGTAGGACATAGCAGGAAGCCCTAGGAAATTCCATCTCCAAGATGGTTGCCCTTACCTGTGAAGTGCCACAAGGCTTGATCCTGGCCTCTATATGTTTGCCATGTTGTCTTTGTGTGAGATCTTTCGGTGGTACGGCATGGGGTTTCACTGCTATGCTGCAGATGATATCCAGCTGTACCTGCCCTGTATGCCTAACAGGTCATCTGCTGCCTCTGTTTTGAACAGCTGCATCAGAAAAATCAGCAACTGGGTTAGCCCAAACCCAAGCAAGATGGAGGTGTTATTGGACAAACCAGATTCCCATGGGTCAGCAATGAAGGGTGCAACATCCATCTTTTTGTGGTAGTACACTTAGGAGCATCGGACAGGATGTGTAATCTGGTAGCCATTAGGGACCAACAACTGACCATACCATGTGTCATCTGTAGTCTGCAGAGGCCTCCTCATTTTCATAACATTGCCCAAAATAATAATAGAGAAATCTTAAAAAGTTCTTCATAAAGAGTTCCATCAGAAGTCTCCTTCTTTTCATTTACAGCTATGAAGAACTTTTTAAGACTTCTCTATTAATATTATTATGTACTGAAAAGATATTGTATGTAGTATGTAAGGGGCAGTATACATCAGGGAAGGAATAACTTGCATGAGGGAGGAGTCAGAGGGAGGGAGAGTGGAGGCATTATGGGTTCAGTTACAGTCCAATAAAGAGAGAGAAAGGTGAGGTTGGTGGTGGTTTACAGACCACCCAACCAGGATGAGAAGAGGGACAGGAAACCGAGTTCACAAATACTTATAGCTGCGGGGAAAGAAGATGTGGTAATTGTGGGGGACTTCAACCTGCCCAAGGTGGACTGGAGTGTACCATCCACAACATGTGCTAGGAGTCAGGTGATCCTGTAAGGACTGTAAAATGGGTTCCTGACTCAGGGCATCACAGAACCAACAACAGCAGAGGCAATTCTTGATCTGGTGCTCACAAATGGGGAGCATGTACAGGAAACAATGGTCAGGGAGCCCCTGGGTGGGAGTGACCATTGCACAGTGTGGTTCCAGTTGGATATGGGCAGGGAAAGCATCCTAAGACCAAAATCTTGGATTTTAGGAGGGCTGACTTCAGGAAGATGGGCGAAGTGCTAAGGAGCCACATGGCAGGCATCAGAGCAGATATGGGGTGGAATAAAGGTGGCTAATCATTAAGGAAGGAATACTGGCTGCCACAGAGGAGTGAGTTAAGCTCAGGGGGAAGAACACAAGACCAAAGCACCCAGCTGGTTCAGTTCTGGGGTCACCCAGGCAACAAAGAAGAGAGGTCAGCCTGTGGATGACCAGTATAATTCCAACAGTAGTAGAATGGAGATCCACCATGTCTGAATTATATGAAATAGAAAATCTTAATGCTAAAATTCAGGGTAAAGCTCCAACATACATGATGAGATGGCAGAAGGGGATTCCCTATCATACTGAGGTGGATCCACACTCCTGTCCTTAAGTTTGGTGGAGTTGGTGGGGAAGGTTACGGGGGGATGATCGAACAACTACCTAAGATCTGAAGGGAAGAAAATTTAATTAAAGAAGGAAGAGTTAACCAAGAAGAGGAAATTACTCATTTGGTTATATTAGAAATGAAGAAGTAAACAAAACTTAAGGGGTAAACAAGGTGTGAGCTAAAATAGAAAAGAGTTGGAGCTCTACCTTCTGTATGGTCTCTGAACAAAGGGATGCATAAAACTATATCAAGCATTTAAACCTCAGGGTGAATTAAAAAAAACTGTCAATAATACACATAGAACTTAAGACATGTGACAATTTAACAAAATGTATGAAATGTACACTTGAGATAAGCATAACAAAAAACATTTAATAAAAAAATTTTTTAAAAAGTAAAGAGGTCAGCCTATAGAAAATTCAGGAAGACCAAGAGAAAGGTGAATTGGGAAAATTATCTAAGGTTGGCAAGTAAGGAAGTCCAGCGAGCCAAGGCACGGAAGGAGCTGAAGTTAGCTGAAGCAATTAAGAAGGGGGAGAATAGGCTGGTCCAGTGGCGCTGAGGGTTAAGGCTCTAGATGCCTCACCATGCGCCATGCAGACGACCCAGGTTCGGGAACGAGTCCGGGAAATCGGGGTTGGCAGGGGCGGTAGGGATGAAGCGCCCACGCGATGGCCTCCCTTCCTGGGGAGCGGACAGGGTTAGCCGCCCCAAGCCGACCCTGGTGACGGGCTAGGGAGTAGCCAGAAGTACTAGACGCTGCTGGAAGGCAATGGGGCAGAGCTCGGCAGGCACGCTGGTCATCACCATGCGACCGAGCTCCGTGGGGACAGAACAAGTGAAAATCCCAGGCGCCCGATGGCGTGCCAGGTCTAGTGGTCGGTCCCCCGTCCAATGCCGGGCCTCCCAGCTCCATAGGGGCACTCCCTCCGCTCCTAGTCACCCCTGGGGTGTAGATAGGCGCCAGAGGAGTCGGTGGTCCCGTCTGCGGGGACTCAGAGCTGGGGGTCGGGCAGCCAGGTCGTGCAGTAGGGGAGGTGGAGTCTGGGGGCTTCAGGCAGATGGGACAAGACCAAACAGAGTGCCGTACCGGATAGAATTCAGGTCTCCAGAGTAGGAGGTATAAAGAAAATTAAAAAAAAAAAAAAAAGGTGGAAAAGGCCTTCTTTCGCTATATAGGCGAAAAAAGGGACAAGAAGGATGGGATTGTTAGGCTTAAGAAAGGGAAGGAGTAGGTGGAGGATAACAGTGGAAAAGCAAAGATACTAAATTAATACTTCTGTTCAGTCTTCAGCAGGGAGGAAGGACATGTGCCTTCAGGAAGGAGAAGACAAGCAGGGGAGAGTGGAACACAGATGTAGTGATAGAGGAGGATAGAGTGAGGGAGGGGTTGCTAGCATTGAAGGTGGACAAATCACCAGGGCCGGACAGAATACATCCAAGGGTACTAAGGGAAGTGGCTGAGGAACTGGTAGGGCCACTGGCAGGCCTATTTAATAGTTCACTAGAGTCAGGAGTGGTACCGCAGGACTGGAGTACAGCACATATAGTGCCCCTCCACAAAAGCGGTTCCAAGGATGACCCAGGGAGACTATACTTAAGGAAAAGTTGGTAGAATATCTAGAGGAACATGGTCTCCAGGATGCGAGGTAGCATGGGTTCATGGGGCGGGGGGGGGGAGACTGTGTCAAACAAATCTAATTGACTTCTTTGACAGGGTCACTAAGACAGTAGACAGGGGCCAAGAGGTAGACATTCTCTATCTGGATTTCAGCAAGGCCTTTGACTCTGTACCCCACAAAAGGTTGATCAGGAAACTGGCAGATCTCAGGGTTGGGGATGAGATGTCCAGATGGGTGGAAAACTGGCTGAAGGACAGAATTCAGAGGATGATTGTGGGGGAGAGTTATCTGGCACCAGAGAGGAACGAGTGGGGTCCCACAGGGCTCGGTGTTGTTCAATGTCTTCATCAATGACATTGGGGATGGCATTAAGGGCAAAATGTGCCTATTCATGGACGACACCAAGCTCTGCAGGAGAGTGGACATAGCTGAAGGGATACAGGACCTACAGGATGATCTGGAAAAGCTGAGGAGGTGGTGCGATGGAGATAGTGTTTTTATCCATAGAGGACTGGATAAGAATGTCCTTTGTTAAGTGTACAGTTAAGTAAAGAAGCTAGCATTAGGTAAACCTGCCAGGTTAAATGTTTTATGTTAAATGTTGTGGTTTGTGTGCCTTGCTGCGCAACTGTTCCAGTATTTGTCTGTACTTGTTTGTCCCCCAACCCCAACAGAGTGACCATCTGTGGATTTGTGTTTGTGTGCTTGTGCACTATTAAAAGTTTAAAACTGTGTTCTCGCCTGTGCACTGGCCTGTTGCGCGCCAGGTTTAGTGGCCGGATATGAATACAGAAGTTGGACTATGCTTTCAGTTTCTATCGCTTAAAGTACGTAGTGTTACTGTTTGGAATTGGTCAGTACACTGCACTGTTCAAAGTGATCCTGTCTTAAAGGTACAGCTTCCCGAGTTCAGTGTACAAAGTTTGTTATTTTGTCTCCAATAAAGTATTTATGCCTTTTATGCACCTCATAAGTTGTGTCTTGGCCCATTCTAACCATACCCCGCCACAGTTGGTCCGGGATCTGGCAACTTGGCTTCAAAGCCAAGAAATGCAAAGTTATGCACGTTGGAGCCAAGAATCCCAGGACAGAGTACTACCTGGCTGGAGTCCGGGTATCTACATCACAGGAGGAGAAGGACCTGGGAGTGATGATTACTAGTGACCTGAAGCACTCCATGCCATGCAAGAAAGCAGCAGCAAGGGCAAACAAGATGCTGGGATGTACAGCTAGGGGGATCTGTAGTAGGAGAGTGGAAGTTATACAACCCTTGTACAGGTCACTGGTGAGTCCACATCTAGTGTATGGAGTTCAGTACTGGTGCCCACACCTCAAAAAGGACATTAATATGCTGGAGAAGGTCCAGAGCAGGGCTACAAAAATGACAGACAGTAAGGCATATGAGGAGAGGTTGGGGGTACTGAACATGTACTCCCTGGAGGAAAGGAGAGGCAGGGGACATAATTCGGACCTTCAGATACTTGAAAAGGATAAATAAGGTGGATAAGAAGGGTCTCTTTAAGCTGAGTGGCAACCATAACACGAGTGGGCACAGTCTTAAGCTGGAGATGGGGTGGTATAAGAGGAAGATCAGGAAGCACTTCTTCAGAGAGAGCGTGGTGGACACTTGGAATGCATTGCCGTAAGAGGTGGTCTTGTTGAACATGGTTGGCAGTTTCAAGAGATGCTGGGATAGGCACAGAGGGAAGGTAAGGATCATGGGTAGGGAGGATGGGAGGAGTGGGGGGGCAGGGACAGTAGCTCAAGCTGTGTGGACCCTGCAATATGGACAGACTAGATAGACCAAATGGCCTTCTTCTGCTGGCTTCTTCGTAAGTTCGTATGTTATTTGTCTGCTTTTATGTAACTCTTTACGAGTGATTTTTTTATATATATGTATTTATCTGTTTCACTGCAATTTCTTGAGACATCACTATGTTGAGATCGTTGATGATGATGTCATTTTGATAGTATAAAAAGTGGTCTGACTTGTGATGTGGCACTTCTGAGAATGGAATTTTGTCCAAAACGTATCAAGGCACGTTTTAACCTCGCACCTCAAATACAATTTGGCACTTGTTTGATATATGTTCTTGTGAACAACGTTATTCATACTGGTGGTGAGTGCTGGATTTTGTGCTTTCATACGTTTAATATTTATCTGTGCTTCATGAATACCTATTTGGTCTTGCAATAAAATAAAGCCTAGGTGCTGTCATCTAGCAAGTGAGAAATCTAATTTATTTAAATGGCAATCTTGTATACGTGGGAGAGTCAGAGTCCAAATCTGCAAAGCTTTAATGGCTGGGTTCATTACGACTTTGGGTCATATCTTAAAGGTTACTGCTATAAAATGCAAGAAGTTTGTAAACAGGGAGAGCGAGAAGGACTTAGGTATCCAAATATCCGATGATCTTACTAGTACACAACAGTTAAATTCTGCAATCAGCAAAACTAATAACGTTTTTATGGGCAATTAAGCGTAACATAATCTCACAAAAATCTGAGGTATTAATGCCCTTGTATAGTGTCTACGTCAGACCCCATTTGGAGTACGCAGCTCAGCTGTGTGGTGCCCATATAAAAAACAAGATTGCCAATTTCTAGAGAAGATTCAAAGAAGATATACTAATGTAACCCCTCACCCCTGCCTTTTTACCAAAACGACAGGTGGCATGCTGTTGAAGCTGACAGCAATACCTGGTAGGGACCTGGGTTCGGGGAGGATGAGGTTACTCGGCACAGGGGGACCTAGGTTTGGCTACTCTGCACAGGGGCACCCAAGTAAATCCGAACACAGGAAGCAATAAGTGTAATGTCCAGAACCAGGAATGGGGATTCTGCAGTGTGGCTTTTATTCACAACTAGCTGAACACAACAAAGCATAGACGGACCCCCATGGGGCTATATTTACTGGTAATGCAGATTAGAGACTACTACGCGGTCTACTTGAAGAATGAACTAATTATACTGTTTTCAGGCTCTGGACCCACCAGGCACACAGCCCGGAGTTGCACGCGCTTTGGGTACACAGCCCGACTGGCCCGGCTCCCCTGCTGGCCACTTGATCCGCAGTCCATTTGAAGAATGAACCAATTATTTTGTCGTGGCTCCCCACACCACTTAGAGTCTGCGACTCCTAGAGAGATTTTCCCTTTTGCAACCCCACGTCTGGGTACTTCCCCCATCACTGGCCAAATGCATGAGGCAAAGTAGCAACCACAGCAGAAATCTGTAGAGGTGGACCTGGTTACTAAAGATGGGGAGTTTGCCCACCTCCAGCTCCCACAGCCCATACCCATCCATTTCTCTGGAAAAACTGAAACTTCTGAATGTAGATTAAATGGTAGATGAACTGTCGCATCCCCTCTACAATATTACTTGAATTCACACAGCACTCTAGCATTTGACACTGCTCCATTTGTTTGACCTAGTCCTATAGGCTTCCCAAATTGTAGCTCAATTCCTAGAGTTCCTCATATGTCCCAGGCTGAAGAAACACATTTTTGCCCTCTCATGTTAGAGCAAACACTCACCCTTTTGTTGCAGGTGCCCCACAGGCGAAATCACAAATCTTCCAACTTTCCAAAACTAAGGCTGAACTGAATAGGCAGCTTTTTTCTTTCTCCTGGGAGAATTAAGGGGATTGCCCCAGGAATCTGCATGGGGATCTTTACATCCCCCCCCCCCGGAGGAAGGGGCACTGAGACCCGAACAGCGGTCTCCACACTTGACACTGACTCCTTCACTCTTAAAAACCAAACTGCAGACTGACTCCTTCTTACTTGAAAGCAAACTGGAGACTGACCACTTTGAAAACTTCCAACGTTCCATCTAACTCCCTCTGCTGCAGATTCCAATGTGGCTTATGCAGCTGCGAAAGTTCTACTGGTGATGTCATCCCTCAGTCTCAGCTGAGACTGAGAACAGAGTGAGACAGTGTGAAACCATTTAACTGGAGTTTCACAAGCTGCCTTCCCTGCCTACCACTAGGTCTTACTGGGATTCTAGTAACCCCGGGTAACAAGGGGTTACACTAAAAACATCCACTACGTAAAAGATAAGACATACGAGGAACAGATGTCAATACTAAACTTCTTGCCACTGAATGTGAGAAGATTTAACAGGAGACCTACTGCTTATGTATGATATTGTAAATGACCCATACCTACTAAATGAGCTAGGGATGCAGTTTAAAAATGAAAAAGGAAATAGCAGAGGTCATCCTCTTCAAATCATGGGTAGAAGTTTCAAACACCTGAATAGACAATATTTTTACTCGCGTAGAATAGTTCACCTGCGGAACAGTTTGCCTCGTGAAGTGGTGATTATTGAGTCCAAAGACATATTTAAAACTAGACTGGACAAACTTTTACTGTCCAATAATAAATTAAAATACTATACTTATTAAAGAACTGATGCATTCATGGGCTTTTCTGGCCTTCGAGCTTCATATTTCACCTAGTATGAAAAGCGGTACGGCCAGCTGGAGCGCAATAGAGATGTTTTTCTAGACAGTATAAATCATTTAAAATTCTGTATTCCTCTACTGAGGGGTATAACACCCCGCACTCCAAAGACAGACAGAACGGAGATGTTTTGTTGTTTAAATGTTTTATGCATAACAGTTTAAGAACAGGGATTAACTCGATTGAGTCAGGACTCATTTACAACACAGTCCCACAGCTATGACAAATGCAGTTACACATTAAAGAATACAACAACAAAATAAATGTAGACTGTCTACTTCAATTACAAAAGAGTAATCAGCCTAGAAACAACTACTAACAAAAAAACAAACAATATTATACTTTCCTACAACATACTCATGAAGCTTCTGATGTTCTATGTAACCACACTTTTGTTTCATTCCATCTATCATTCCTGTTATGGATCTGAAGTTATATGGGATACTGTTCCAAGCCATAGATCCTACATAAAATACTATACTTCTACCAATATCTAAATTACTTTTAGGAATTTGTCAAATTGAATCCAATTGCAGATCTTAAGAAACGTTTTGTTCTATGAACTATATTCAAGGTTATATAGTTTGGCAATTTACCTCTAATCCCTTTATAAATGACTGCCAGAGTATGTTCGTGTCTCCACTCTTTTAGGCTTTGCCATCCGAGACTATCACACAGTTGACAGCTGTGTGTTGCAAGTGGGACTTCCAACACAAACCTGGCCAATCTATTGTAGCAAACATCAAGTCTTACCAGATCCTTCCTTGTACCAGCTGAATACATAATATCTCCATAAATCGAAAATCGGCAAGATCATCGCATTTATCCTTTTTCTAGTTTCCTGTGACAAGCTGTCATGCCACAACAATATATGTTTTGGAGGTTTACCCCCCACATTTCTGGGCAGCTGAAAGACCGAGTACCTAACTCGGAGGCATCCTCCACCCCAGAAAGGATGCAATATATTTTTTCCCAAATAATTAAAATACATTTTATCCAGCATAAGGGGCAAGGCATTATGTGTTATGTAAGCAATAACACAGGATGGGGGTGGGTTAGTCCGGATAATTGCACGCCTGGGGTGAAGTAAGGCACAGGACTGCAGGATGAGTGCCCTTACTGCCCCCAGAAGTACATTTATCTAGATTGATCTACACTCCAGTGTGCGTTATTGCACTCATAAAATGGTTAAGAAACAGCTGAAAAAGATGATACTTTTTTTAAAGATATTTGAGAAAAAAAAAAAAACATCTCTAGTTTTATACTAAATAGTCCCTCACTTTCCACTAGTTTGTCCAGCTGTCACTAGGGGCACTGTGCTATGCTGCATTCTCTGCTACTGCCTGCAGGGTCCCTATGCTACGCCACTGGCAAGTACGCAATTTTCTTTTGGTTCTGCGTGCAGCACACTACCATATGCAGCAGTGAGTTTTGTGAAAGTACTGTCACAGAACTGCCAGTCAGGAGAACACAGTTGGTACAAGGGAAGTATCTGGGTCAGGAGGGAGAGTGAGTGGGTCGAAAGGGACAGTGAAAGTTATTTTAAGTGTGAGGGAGCGAGAGAGAGAGAGAGAGGGAGAGCAGTTTTTGCTTTTGAACTTTCAAAAACCTGAAGCAGGAAGCTGCTGTGTAGCGGGAACACACGGGGCAGTGAAATGGTTTTAAAAACTTCTATTGGGTGAAGCTTGGATCTCTTGGGTTGTGAGGCAACAAGTACTGGGGGCCCAATTCTCAAAAGGATACATCTGGCGTAACTTGACTTACGCCAAAGAAAACTGTGCAAGTAGCAAGTTACGCCAGCAGTTGTATCATATGGAATTCTGCAAAGCAGCCTGCGACATTCCACAGGCTGCTTGCACCAATGCTGACATGTCACCTGTTACACCGTAAACACCCTGCGACATGGTGCCAAGTGGTTTATGGCAGCAGTTGTGCCCTATTCTGGAAGGGCAGCAACAAAGTCCCCCAAGGTGCTATTCTACAACAATCCCTGGGGGAGGACCGTCAATGTAAGTTACACCAGCATATAGCTGGTTTAACTGCACTTATGCCCCTGGGGTTGCCTGCATGTGCAGCTCACCCATCCCTCCAATGGTATGCCACCCTTCCCCCCCAAAAAAAACACTGCCCTGACCCCCAAAACATGACTGCACCACAGGGCTACCTCTGTCTCCCCCAATACCATGATGCCCCGCGCTCCTGCAGTGTTCAGTCAGCGGCTGGCCGCAGCGGTGAGAGGTGGGCTGTGCCAGTTGCTGACCTCAAATGGGTGGTGGGGGGGGGGAGTGGGTGGTCAGGTGCTGCCGGGTTGGCCACTAGACTACCAGGGATGCTCGGGACCTTGTGCATGGCCACGATTTAGGGGATCGAGGACGGCGGGGGGGGCATTTACACAGCTTGCTGGTTGAGAAACTACTTGTATGGTACTTGGGTCAGTGGGGGGGCATTCTCCAGCCCTGAAGGGCTTTTACGGGTACCTGGGTCGGGGGTATGTTCTAGCCTTGCAGGGCAGAAATTGCAGGTATGGAGGTCAGGGGCATTGTCATGCCCTTTAGGGCTGTAGGAATCATGGCTGGGAGGGACACTCGCACCCTACACATCCAGGTCTGCGGCTTGCTACACACCCTGCAAGTACGCCCTTTGTTGGGCGTACCTGTGGGAATGTTGCAAGTCGCAAGACATAGCCACAGGGACCCTGCCCCTTACAGAATCGGGTGCAGGGTCCTTGGTGGAACGGGGTATGGCGCAAGTCGCCTTTGACGGTGATTTGCGCCACCCTTCTAGAATCAGGCCCTGGGTCTTTTTTTAAACTGTGACATAGTTTAAATGAGGAGAATGGCTAGACCCCTTCTTAGCCAACCAGACAGCTTGATTTCCCTAACCTATTTTATATAATCGATTATGTACTTGCTCTGTTGTATTGTTATGTAATTCTCCCAAGTCATGCTTGAAAGTTCTCTGGAAGTACAACCTAGAGGTTAGTGTAATGAGCTATGAATGTGCTCGGTACATCCAGCAGACCCAGGTTTGGTTCCCACAACCTTCACTTGCATACTGTGCGACTCTGAGCAAGTCACTTAACCTCTCTAGTACTACTGGGTTGCCCCAGACAACAGACACTTGTGCCTAGTGGGCCTTATCTGGTTACCAAACACTTACAAAAATAAATATGAAAAAGGCACCTGTTTGCCTATTGCACTTACCTGGTCACAAATAAATAATTTACCTATATACAAAGACAGTAACACACCATTGGTTCGTAGGATACAGAATGAGCAGCAGGGGAAATAGTATACTAAAGCAATATACCCCTTCAGGGTATGGGTATACGGGTGGATTTACCACGGCTGGCGTGGTTCGGTCACGAGGCGCAGCCAAGTGACTGAGCCACATCAGTCATGGTAAGCTCACCAGTATACCCACACCCTGGAGGAGTATACTGCTATTGTGCAATGGTTCTTTTTAATTTTGTAAAAAAATAAAAATAAAGAAAGAAAAAGTGTTTTTATTTTATATTTTCAATTATTTTCATGGTATTTATTTCTCCGCCACATCAAATAGTTCTATATTACTAGGCAGACACTGCTGGTAGGGAGACGAAGCTGAGGTGTGGGGGGATTTTGGCAGAGTGTGAGAGGGGGGACGATGGAAGACAATGCGGCACTGAAGCAACTCGTGTCTTTTTTTGTGGTAAAAAAATAAAGTTTTTTGGTAGGGTTTGTATTATTTTTATTTAGTTTAATAGTGCACGGAAAAAATACTTCTGGTTGGTGTGGACTCCATTGTAGTGGTGCTGCAACTACAGAGGTTTAGTTCTGTAGCTGATGCATTGTTGGCATGCGTGGGATCGTATTTTACTAGTGCATTTTATTTAAATCGTTGTTGGCGCTTTACCTGTGGGCACGGTGATCACAGAGAAAAAGTTTATAGTGTTTTTTTTAGCCATGTCTGTCGGCTGTGCAAGTAGCAAAGCGTGTAAAGGTCACACAGTGCAGAGTGGAATGGCCAGATGCTGAAAGTGTGGCTTCTGCGAGAACATTAGCGGCCCCTATGTTTGGCAGTTATGGGATCGGAGAGTTAAGATGCGGTTAGGTGAGTGTTGAATGGCGGGTACAGTGATTTAATGTAGAATATGACATCTGTGTTGAGTATTAGGTTTTTACACAGTTACAGAGTGGGAGTTAGAAGAACGCGGTTTAGCGGTCTTGTGTTTTCGGTGACTCCCGGTGAGAGTTTCATGTGGTGACTGGCAGTGGCTTTGCGAATGCTGAGTTCAACATGGTTGGAGTGATTTCAAATGTGGGTTCTCCTGCGGCTGACTGGCAGCTGGCACCTTTTCCAGTGGGTACACTGGAGGATTTACAACGCTGAAAAGGTGCCAGACAGCCAATCAAAATGCAGGATTCTGTGAATTTTTTTGTGCCCATTGTATAATAATGATTATACAATGGGGTCCCAGAAGTCTGGAATCTGATTGGCTGACTGGCACCTTTTACCTGTGGTAAATCCTGTGATACACCAATGGGCAAAGGTGCCAGTCACTAGTCAGCCACAGCAGGAACCTCCACTCAAATCAGTCTGACAAAGCCTGGACTGGAAAAAAACCAGCAACGATTGGATGGCGAGATAATCTCAACCTGCAACTAACATGGGCACAGAGCACTCTGACAGTAACAATGCGACTGGCAACTTTTTTTTAAACAACTAAAACCAAATCCACATTACCGATTAACAACAGCACTCCCTTTTACATCCTTCATCTTCCTTTTCGTTGTTGGCAAAAGTTTCTCAATTTACCGGTAGTGTAGCCTCCATCTCGGCAGTCTCCCGATCTCGTAATTACAGCTCCATAAAACAAGGTCGCTCCTTCAATGTGCACTCCCACTGGCACCCAGAGTTAGGCACGTCCAATTTCTATAATCCCTGACGGAAAAAAAGAAAACAAAGAGTAGGCGCTCCCAACCACAAAACTACAGTAACACGGAAACCAGCTCCTGAGGGCGACCTTTCACCGCTGACCAAAAAATAAATAAAAAGCATGTTTGACTACCTGTCATGCCACACCTCACTGGAAAAGTAAAACAGTCAGCAGTGTGTTTTATCTTCTTTTTCTTCCTCAAGCAGGACCAAAAAAAGACTGTGTCCAGGGAAAAAAAGGAGTCTTCTCACTGCAGACCTCCACGGTAGCAGATAAAGCAATCCATCTCTGCTGCATGGACCTCCCCTACCCCAATGACAGAAAGCACTCGCTGTACTTGCATAAACCCTCTGGGATAACCCGACTACTAAAACAAGAAAACTAAAAATATAAGAAGCACGCTCGAGGGTGGGGGGGTTGATAAAACTACTAATACAAAAACTTAAGCCTGGTCCTCATGAAGAGGCGGGGGGAAGGAATGACATAATTCTACTTAGCAAAGGGAACTATTTTTTTGTCACGGAATAATAAATTTAATAAAAATTATTAAAATTGGGGAAAAATACTATTTTTCATTACTTTTTTGAGACAAAAAATGCAGTGGACATTGTATAATTGCAATATACCACTCCAGGGTGTGGGTCACGGCAGGATTTACCACTTCTTGTGTGGTTCACTCACTCGGCCTGTGGCCTCGTGACCAGACCACACCAGGCGTAATAAATCCTGCCATAACCCACACCCTGTCGTAGTATATTGCTTAACTATCCAATGAGAAAATATAGGTTCATGAAAGCAATAACAGACAAGGTGTGTGGTTATTGGGCAAGTATCACATCCCCCCCACTCCATAGGTTGGAGGCATAAGGAGTTAAGAGTGCCCTCTAACCACGGGGTGGGGGGGCATGCTGTAATTACTCAATAACCGCAAGTCCTGAAGTGTGTTATTGCATTTATAAAATTACACCAAAACAATAACAGTTCTCACACCAAACAGCTACGTTTGCACACACCCTCGCCCGCCCCAGTCAGACTGGCTGGCAGGTAATTCACTCTTGTTGTTAGTTTAACCTTTTTTTTCCTGTCATCCGTAACAAGAATTCTGAAGTTGTGTGGGTTCTAAGACCTGCAAGGCACTTTCCAGACCGCTGTGGTTATTGGTCAATTACCACACAGGTTTTCTGATGTGGTGTGCTCTGCAGCAGTGTAGTTTTAAGACTTGCAAGGCACTTTCCAGACCCATTAGGTTATTGGTCAACTACTGCATGGCCACTGACCAATCAGATCACTAGATTCTCCCTGCCCATTTTGGTAACAAAACCAAATAAATAACCTATATACCAAGACAGTAACACACTATTAGTTCTCATGATACAGAATGATGAGCAGGGGAAATACTATACTAAAGTGTATCTAGTAAGAAAAAATAGATTTTATTTTATTTTAATACGTAGACAACTTAATCACTAATATTGTATTACTATTATATAGGATTACCACCTTTTAAGAAGCCCAAAGTGGGACACTTCTTACTGAAACATGATTTTTCGCAGGACAGTATGTAACCTTGACCAGTGCAACAGACTTCTTTTCTATATATAACCAGAATTAAGGCTAAGTATTGTAGTTTCATGGTTACTTCTCCAGTTTCATATTATTTTAATGTATTTTAGTTAAAGCACTGTAGTTTTCTACAAAATTTAGTGAAAAAATAGAAAATATTTTTTTCTACTAAAAAATAAGAACATGTAGTATTTTTCATGTTTTTTTTTTTTGCAGGACACAGCTGCCCAAATCAGGACTGTCCTGCGAAATTCACGGCAGGTGGTAACCCTACTTACTATAGAATTACATTGAAAAATACGAGTATATGGAGTAGTCTTGAATTACTGAGTTATGTTAAAGGACAAGAAAATTTCATTAATAAAAAATATAAAGAGTTATCGAATTAGGGGGAAAACTAAGCATTACCTGTATGTTTTACAAATTTTAGTGACTTTGATAGATAGGTACTCTAACGTTCTAATTCATCAGAACCGGAACTTAATTCGGCCATGCAAAGCGCAGCTCACACCTCATACAAACGAGTTATAAAAAAGGTATAGTAATGATAAGTCGCAAGCTGCACACCACCACCCATGGAATTTTTCTTTCTACGCCAACCCCATACCACACGTTCCTTCCTCGTTGCCGAGCGGCTCCTGGTCCGTAACTAATGGGCTCCCCCTCCCAGTGGTACAGCACAGAAACTGCTGCCGAGGGAAACCGAATCTCGCGAAATGAGTCCCATGTAACACCGACAACACACAAAAAAAGATGTCTGAGGAGCACCGCCGAGCTGACAAAATTCCAGTCCCAAAGAAAAGCACGTGAAAGCTTCTAACCGCTTAAAGGCTGCGCATAAATAAGGACTAGGCGGTGCACAATGTGGAGCTATCGTGCACATACATCTCAACCTCTTGCCTCATGAATCGGGAATAAGGCTTAAAAAAATCAGGGACAAAGACCCCAAATCAGGGACACCTATTGAACATTGGTAATAATCACTCAAAAAGATGGTAGAATAACGGGACCAGTACAAGATGCATTTTCTGAAGAAGAAGAAGTCTGTAACTTTAATGTTTGGCATTATTTTGTGCTTACTGTTTCCACTGTTCAGTCACAAAAACACAAATTTTAGGAGGTACAGAGGAAAATTCTGAAGCAAAATCAGGGACACTTGAGAGGTATGAGGTGCAGAAGGGCAAGAAATTTAGGCTAGCGGAAACACTGCAATTCCCAGGGATCGCTGCGACGTGTGGCGCAAAGCGACATTCTGGGAGTTGTAGTTTCCTTCTCCTCTCGTACGTCATTGCGTTATATAATGTTCCGTCCCTCCGCGCGCCACGGACTGAAACCGAAACTCAAAGTCCCAGGATGCCTCGGGGGAGGCGGGGTTCGTCTCCATGACGCCCTTGTTGTTGTTCTCGAACTAGAGGGTTGGTCTTAGGGAAGTGGATGGTAGCAGTGAGACCCAAAAATGACACACATATAAATCAAGTTCTGGGAGCCTGGTGCAGAACTTGACATCGCCTATTTCATTTCGACTGCTAGGTTTGCCGAGCGTCGTTTTGACGAGGTAGTATTACTAGAACCCTTAAATTACAGGCCGCACTGAGACCGGGGCAGGACAGGGAGCGCAGCCCTCATCTAGGATGCTCTTGCCCAAAGGGAAATGGACCGCAGCAAGGGGCAGCGGCCAGCAGGGATCCGGGGAGAATGAAAAAGTAAAGTAAGATGATATCCAGATACGCACGCAAGCCGGTTTCCCACACGTTGGAGATGTGAGTATAATTCACAGTTGTGCTTTATTTGTTGTTAGACCGGAAAAGGCACACTCGGATGTGACAGCTCGTTTCAAGGGGTGCGCTACATGGACCTGTTTTATTGACGAGGGGAATGCTTACGACAACACCGGGGAAAATCCTCAACTTGTACGTTAAAGCGTCAGGATCGGTAACCATTTTCCCAATTTATTTACCCGAGATAGCCCTGCTAAGATGCAGCATTGCATTTCCAGTGACGTTTTGCTTCTATCCATTTCCGTAGATGAGTGGGTTGGGGTACCGAGTGGGTACATTGTATAGCTACACTCTCAACATTTATTAATTGGTTGGTTGTTTATTTCCTTGTTGATGTGAATTGTAAAGCGCCAGAAGAATCTAGGAATGGGGTATTATATAAATAAAATAGCTTTGCCTAAAAGTAAGCTCCACCTGCTCAGTCACTTGAGAGAGCCCTTCCACCCTACACAGTGGGATTCACGCCTCTCAACTCCTCATTGTTTCCCTCTAAGGTAACCAATCACACCTCTCAACTTTTCATCACCCAAATCAGAGACTCTGGCCCTCAAAATACAATTCAGTTCTATTCAGGATAAAAAAAAATTAAAAATGAGCAGAGCTTGTTTACAGTAGAGTACCATTAAGGCAAAACTTATGATGACAAGCAAACATAGAAACTTGAATTTGACAGCAGACAAAGATTGTATGACCCACCCAGTCTGACCATTCCCCCCCCCCCGCCTAATCTGTCACCACAGACCCTACTTGATCTTCGGCTTCCCCCTTCTCAACTAATATTCCCTTGTGTTTATCCCGTGCATGCTTGAAGCCAGCCACTGTTTTTGCCCCTACCACCTCTGCAGGAAGATTGCTCCAGGCATTCAGCACTCTTTCAGTGAAGAATTACTGACCACAAATCTCTCCTAAACTTCCCCTTCCAGCTTCATTGCGTGTCCCCTTGTTGTCATGCATCTTTTCCTCTGAAAAATACTCCCCTCCTCTACCTTATTTAACCCCACGAGGTGTTTATATCATGGCCCTCCTCTTCCTTCTCTCTTCCATGGTGTACATATTTAGGTCCTTTAAACTCTCCTCATATGGCTTCTTATGCAGCCCCTGCACCATTTTAGTTGCCCTCCTTTGGACAGCCCCCACTGTGTCTATGTCCTTCCTGAAATGTGGTCTCCTGAACTGGACACCGTATTCAGGTGGGGACTCACCAGCCATACAGTGGAAACACCACCTCCCTCTTGCTGCTGGCGATACCCATCCCTGTGTACCCCATCACCCCACTGGCTCTTCCCCTGGAAGACAGGCGGGAGAGGAGGGATATGACAGAGACCTTTAAATACCTCACAGAGCTAAATAAGGTACAGGAGGGAAGTATTTTTCAGAAGAAAAGGTGCTCAAGAACAAGAGGACATGCTGTGAAGCTGGGGGGTAGATTCAGGAGAGATGTTAGGAAGTACTTCTTCACAGAAAGAGAGGTGGATTCCTGGAACAATCTTCCTGAGGAGGTGGTGGGGGCGAAGCAGTGGCGGGGTTCAAGAATGCATGGAATAGGCACAAGGAAATCATAGTTGAAAGGAAGGGGAGGGGAGAAACAGCGGTAGATCAAGTAGGGTCTGTGATAACAGTGTAGGTAGGGAAAAAAGGCAGACTAGGTGGGCCAAGCAGTCCTTATCTGCCATCAAAAATATATGTTTCTACCCACTGCCTTGTCACACTGTCTCACCATCTTGAGGTCACTGGTGACCATCAATACCTCTTTTCCAATTTTGTACTCTGCCTTACTCTAGGTGAATGATTTTGCACTTTTTTTTTTTTGTCTTTTTAGATTCTGTTTCTCACACCCAGTGACCTACGTTCAGGCAGGTACTCTAGCCCCATCCCTTGATGTCCACCGGCACCAGCTTTCTGCCCCCAGGGCCCCCCCCCCCGCCGGCGGGATCAGCAGGGGGAGCGCTCATGACTGCTGCACTCAGGATCTGGTTCTGCTGGTCCGGCTGGCTGGGGACAGGCCCGCAGGTCCAACCGCCAGCAGTTTCCCTTTTTCTCACTAATCCTTGAACAACATTCCCCTGAAGAAATAAATGAACATGAGAAATATAGCAGAAAAAGCAGAAGGGGGAGGAGGAAGGATCAGGTAAAGAGAGATATGTTGCTGGCAGCCTAAATGCTTACTAAATTGTAAATTGTAAAATTTTATTCATATACCAACATATGAACCAGGAATCACTCGATTCAGCTAATGCTCATTTACAACAAGGTCCTGCACAAACAATATTCTTAATTAGAACAAACAGAGAACAAGGAACAAAACATATAAATAAACTTTACATACAGCAAATACTACCTTAAACAAAATAATTTATCACAATAACGTTTGTCTTAAAATAATCATAACAAATTTTCATTTTCATTGGCAGGAAGGAAACAAGGAAACAATAAGGAACATTTATTAATTTAAGCAACAACACCTTAGGCCCAGGGCCTGCTGCCTGAACCATAATTTAATCCCCAGCCATGAAGGTCTCCCCTTAAAATATTTAACTTCATTTGGGATCTTATTCCACTCCAGGGGGCCCCTATACAGGACAGACTGTTGACCTACCACTAAATTACATTTAGGGACAGCAAACTCTGGGGCAAAAGCTGCTCTTAATGAACCCAATTGATCTCTAAAAAGTAACCTTTCACTGATATAAGGAGGCACGGTACCAATCCAAAGGTTATACATAATAGCTAATAAGTGTTCCTGTCTATGTTCTGATGGTCTCATCCATTGTAGACAAATAAAAAACATTTGTGTGTAAACTGTTTAGTATCTAAAATGAATCTAGCTAATCTTTCAAAACGCACGTCCAGCCTATCCAAATCAGTTTTCCTTGCACTAGCATAAATAAAGTCCCCTTAATACAATATAGGGAGAAGTATGATATTAACTACCCTCTCCCTTGTCTCAACACTCATAGTATTTCTAACTCATTACAAAGCACCCAGTTTTTTCTTTACAGTGTTTAATACTTTTATCTATATGGATTTCCCAGTTTAGGCACTCATTAAGCGACATGCTTAAATATTTATGGGTCTGGACCTGTAGGATAAGGTGTCCCTCCTGGGTAAAAATCTCCAAAACCGGGTCTTCATGTAATGATGAAGAATGAACAAATAACATAGACTGTTTTTTTTTTTTTGATTTAGTACCAATTTCCTTCCCTCAAGGTAATTCTGTAGTTCCCTAAAAGCACCCTGCAATTAAATTTGAATTCTATTTATTGTCACATCTGAAATATAAATAATTGTATCATCTGCATATAAATGAAAGGAAATGAATGGGTCTGAAAATTGTAATTGATTAACGTAAATGTTAAACAATAAAGGACCCAAAATAGAATGCTGGGGACACCCGATCCTACTGGAATAGTACCCAAAGTCCACCCCCCGAGCAACTGGTTGTGTTTTTCCTGTCAAGTATGAATGAAGCCACAAAAGATTAGAACCCACCAACCTCAGTGAGGCTGCTCTGGACAGGAGGACACCATGGTTCAAAGAATCAAAAGCTTTAGACAGATCAACAAAAATAGCACCCACTGCTGTCCTCCTGTCCAGTGTCCCCAGTGACCTTTACCAAAGCAGTCATAGTACTACGAGATTTCCTAAAACCTGATTGCATTACATTCAGAAGGCCCTCAGATTCCCGATAACTCGTTCTCTGTGAGGCCACAATTTTTTCAAAAATCTTTGAGACCTGCAGTAAAAGGGAAATAGGTCGATAATTACCAAAAACCATTTTTTTGCCCCTTTTAAAGATAGGTACCACTTTTGACTGTTTCCAGGCCCTGTGAATACACCTGTTTCAATAGAGAAGTTAAATATATATGCTAACGGGAATGCAGTCACAGGGGATACATATGTCATTAAATTAGACGGAATACCATCCAGACCTGGGGCTTTAGATGTATTAAGTTTCAGTAACTCCATCAAAACCCTATGGGGTAGTATTTCAGAAAATGAGAATTTATAGTGAGGATTTCTGTTAAGCATCAATTGTTATACTGTATATCTATCTTCTGTTTACTCTAAGATCAGATTTCACCAAGGAACTAATTAAATTTGTCAACAATTAATTGAGACACAGGAGTAGTCTGGCCATCAATTAAAAAAGTGTTGGATATCTTAGTACCTTGTCCTTTTAGTAGGAAATTCACTGTACGTCAGAATTCTTTAGGCTGATTTAAGCATTTGGTGAAGAGAAACAATTATAAATTGTTCCCCACTTAGAGCTGAATATATGAGCCTGGTCTAGCATTAAGTGAGCGAGCCTCTCCAATCTCAAATCTTCCAAACACTCAGCCTTCCATTCATTGAACGACAGTGCCCGCTCCTCCAGCCATAGTCTGAGAGTGGAGCTACTGTACCAACCAACATTGAAGTTAAAGCAAGATCAGCCCTGGATGCCGCAAAATATCATTTCCACAGAGCACAGGACGCTATTGACACTGCTGCCAGAGTTTTGGCTCATGCAGTGTCATTAAGAAGGTTTTCCTGGCTAAGGACTACTGTCCTTTCCCAGGATACTCAAAACAAGGCCACGGATTTCTCCTTTGGGGGAGAGCCATTATTTGTTGACAAAACAGAAGCCTACATGGAAAAAAGTGGATGATTACAAAACCACTTTCAAAAGTAACAATGAGAAGGAAAAGGTCTCTGCCTTCTACCAGTCATACAGAAGGGCAGGCAGAGGCAGGGGATATTTCCCAAGAGCCTATGTCTCTTATGCCTTCAGTAAGTACAAGTCACAAAGAGCTTACTGTAGCAGAAGGGTAAAAAGGACTTCCAGGCGTAATGCTGCAGCTCCAGTGCCTAAGCCCAGCCAAAACAAAGACCCTGACAGTTTCACACAGGTTGCCCAACTATTGCCAGTGGGAGGAAGACTGGCACACTACTTCTAGGAATGGGTAAACATTACCGCAGACAAGTGGGTACTGGAAGTAGTGGGCAGGAGGTTGTGTCTGCAATTCAAATACTTTCCAGAGCTGCAGAAAACCACAAGTTTTCCGGCTCACTCTCCCATAGAAAAAAGTCTGCAGGAACTGAAAGTCAAAAAACTGTTAATATCAAAAGCTATAGAAAAAGTCCCTGCCTCCCACTGGGGCAGGGGCCTATTCTCATGATACTTCCTGACCCACAAGAAAAATGGGGAGTGGTGACCCATTTTAGACCTCAGGTTTCTGAACAAACATTTGAAAAAAGGAAAATTCAAGATGGTCACATGAAGGACAACAATACCTTCTTTGCAGAAAGGAAACATTTCATCCTGCAGCCCAGAGTTACGGCTTTGAGAGCAACAGCAGAGTCTTTCACAGCAAGTCAGCCAAGACCTGCAGGAGAGTTCCTGCAGTTACTAGGGAACATGGCTGCATCCACCGCTGCGGTTCCATGGGCAAGGTTCCAAGTGACAGAGACTCAGTACCACTTAAGGGACAACTGGTCCTAAAGATGGGATCCACTTTCAAAACTAATGCCAGTGACAAAATCACTAATGGAATCATTAGAGTGGTGGAATGAAGAAAGCAACCTCAGAGAGAGCATTCCCTGCCTTCAGCAATCACCAACAAGTATTCTTACTATGGATACCTCACCTCTGGGGTGGGGCACCCAGCTGCAGGACCTCACAGTGACTGGCACATGGAGCCCACAGGAGTTACTAAAACACATAAACCTCCTGGAACTCGGAGCAGTTTTGCTAGCAATACAGTCTTTTTCCTCCCGGCTGCAGGGTCAGACTGTCCAAATCAGGACAGGCAACCCCGTACCAATGTAATACAGAAACAGGCAGGAAGGAACAAGATCCTCAAACTGAACAGAGGCAGTGAAGATCGGGGACCTGGCATACCGTATTCCTTGGAAGCAAACATATTTGTAGTGCATCTACCAGGCAAAGACATGGCCGATTCTCTAAGCAGAATCGGCCAATGAAATCACAAATGGGCCTTGAACCAGCAGGTTCTGGCCACAGTGTTCAGAAGGTAGGACACTTCCAATATAGACCTGTTTGCATCTTAAGAGAACTATTGGCTTCCTCAGTTTTGTTGCAGACCCAACGGCCAGTGGAACAGTCCCAGAGGATGCCCTGCTACTGCACTGAATGGGGAAGTTCCTGTGTGCCTTCCCACCATTTCCTCTCATTCAGAAAGTACTCCTGAAACTCAGGCGGGAGCTTACAACAGTGATCGTGATAGCTCTAGACTGAGCCAGACAGGCCTGGTACTTTCCAACAATAATCCAATCAGCCTCCCGCGAAGTCACAATCTGTTGACTTTGTCCTAGGGCAGAATAACATTTCTGAACCCCAGGACCCTAGCCCTGAGGACAAGGTTCTTGAGGAGTTAGCAGTTTCCTGATTGTATCTCTCAGAAGTCCTGAAGGTTCTTAAGGTTTCAAGGAAACCTGCGACCAGGAAAGCTTATTTCTCTAAATGGAAAAGGTTTTCTTACTGGTGTGCCCCCAGAAACCTCAACCCAACAGAGGCAGGGTTGCCTAAAATTCGCAATACCTAGTACATCTACAGTCATTGGGCTTAAAGCCTTCAACTTTAAAGGTGCACTTAGCAGCAGTATTAGCATACTTATCAGGAAAAGAAAAGTCTTTGGCCTGACAACCCATTTTCAAAAGTTTTTTTGAAGGCCTATGGCACTTGTACCCACCAGTGAGGGGCCCTGTCCCACCCTGGGACCTCAACATTTGCCTTGCCCAACTTAAGGAGACCCCCTTTAAGCATATGGAAACTTGACCCGAAGTATGTCACATGGAAGACCATGTGTCTATTTTCAATAACCACTGCTAGGAGGGTAAGTGAATTGCAAGTCCTCTGCACAGAGTCGAATTACATAATCCCGCTGAGTGATAAAGTAGGTCTTAGAACCAACAGAACGTTCCTTCCTAAGGTGGTATCAGGATTCTACCTGAATCAAGTCAGCGACCCCCCCCCTGTGCTCTATCCTGAGCATTTCAGTCCAGATGAGGGAAAGTTGCATAGCCTCGACCTAAAACAAGTCCTGACTATCTACCTGGACGAGACAAAAGATGTCAGGTCCCGCAGTACTCTGCTTTTTTTGTTACCTATGGTGAGGTTTGCAAATGCAAACCAGCTACAGAGAGATCCTTATCTCGCTGGATAGTCTCTTGAATTGAGTTCTGCTATGAAAAAGCTGGAAAAATGCCACCAAAAGGCTTAAGGGCACACTCTACAAGGGGTACCTCCTCCTCCTCGGTGGCATCCTTGGGGGCAGCCCATTGTTAAACATTTGCAAAGCAACCAGTACACACCTTCACAAAGCACTACTGTTTGGACATACAGTCCAGAAGGGATACCATCTTTGGAACTGCTGTGTTGCATAACCTTTTTCCTAACTAGGTTCTGGACCCAGCCTCCCAAGGTACTGCTACTGAGTCTACATAAAGTGTGAATACTGAGTGAATGATTCTTGGGGTTAGATGTTAGATGAAAAAAATACCCGTCATAGTAATTATTTATTTTATTTTTTCCAGTTATCTGTTTTTTTCCCTCCGGAGTCCTCTGCATCCATCTGACGTCCCCCCGCGCAGGCACCATGTATGAGACCCCCTTCCCTAGACCCCACGACTTACCCTTCATGGCAGGGGGTGGGGAGCGACTCGACCCACCGGACCAGATTTAGTGTTCAGGGGGTGCCTTCCCAGGCTGTTGCGGAGGGGGACCATCGTCATCCACGCAGAGGGCTCCCGTTTTCGTCTTTTTCTTCCCTGAGGTCGTGGCATGCAATGGCATCAGCAGCGGCGGCGCGCTCACACCCGTGCGCACTCCCACCAAGCACCTGCCGCAGACTCTTGCCCACAGTTTCAGTGCTGATGTGCTACCTCTCAGCCTCTGCTAGGTGGCAGGTAATCGCCGGGCACTGCAATACCCCCTCCCAGGAGAAGGAGAGCAGTCCTGGGGATGCTTAATCCTTCTCCCCACTGCCAACCCCCGGCAACCCATGTCCGTTCTCGAACATGGGTCGCTGGCGTGACGCGAAGTAAGGGGTCCAGCAGCTCAGTCCTCAGCGCCACCAGGCCGGCTACTAATGTTTCTTTTTAAGAGATCAGTCACTATGTTTACACTCCCTAACCCTGCCTTCCCTTTTAGAACCTGAAATAAGTTCACACAAGAATCAGGTTTTCTTACTGAGGTTGCTTGAGCATTACTATTGCAGTTCCTACAGTTGTAAGTTTGTTGTTATTGTTTATGTGATTTCACAGATGTGCTTTAGTTTGTTTGGTTTTTAAAAATTCTATACTTTTTTTGCTAAAAAAAAAAAAAAATTGTGGTAACCTTTTAGCTACTTTCACTAGTCACTGCTCCACTGTGGCTTGGAAACAGATCAGAGCAACATCCAGAGTGAAGCACAGATGTAGAGTTTGAACCTAAATTCTAAAATTTGCATAGGTTTTATCTCCGGAATGTCACTCTCAGCCGACTGAATAAAGTGTAAACGTAATGAGTGATCCCCTAATATGAAACAGCATTACTATGGTGAGTAATTTTTTTCTTGTATTTCATCTGCAGTGTCAGTTATAAAGATATTAAGGGGGACTGGGGGTCGGCAGGGGCTGAGGTGCTAATGGTAGTCCGTGGCAAAAAGCACAGCGAATAAAAAATAAATAAATAAAGAGGACTGGTCCCAGTACTGATTCCTGAGGCCGCCCCCCAGGCACCCTCCTTCGCCGGAGTGAACTCCATTTGCCACTACCCCCTGTCACCTGTACATCAACCAATTTCTTACCCAGTCTACTGTCTTAGGACCTGCCCCTAAGATGCCCAGTTTCTTTATGAGTCTCCTATGTGGTACAGTGTTAAATGCCTTACTAATATCTAAGTAAGCCCCGTCCACTGGCCCACTGTGATTTATTTCTCTGGTCACCCAGTCAAAGAAATATATCAGATTTATCTGACATGACCCCCCCCCCCCCATGAATCCATGCTGCCTCAGATCCTGTAACCCACTGGATTCAAGATACTCCTCAGTCTTTTCCTTTAGCAGTGACTCCATTAACTTCTGCACCACTGATGTCAGACTGACTGGCTTATAGTTGCCAGCCTCCTCCCTGCCTCTGCCCCTTTTTTTCTTATTTACATTTTTTTAGTGCTTTTTTCCTACTGTTTTTTTCGTCCAGTGCATGTGGAGGCACACGCACGCCGCGTTCCGAGATGTCCTCCACCCAGTGACAGCGGAACTACGGGGGATGGAGCTGACAACAACCCTGGAGAGGAGCGCTGGTGTTAGGTGGCTCGATCCCGCTCTGTCCCCCCCCCCCATGCCGGCAGCCCGATGACCTGTGGTTATTCCAGAACCCGGGTTGCCAGCATAGCGCAAGGTAAGGCATAGCGCCTCAGCGCCACCAGGCCAGCATCCTGCTTCCGCTTTTATGAAGTGCAACTACATCTGCCCTCCTCCAGTCCTCTGGAACCACTCGTGTTTCCAGTGAGTTGTCGAATAGGGCTATCTGAGGTGCAGCCATTGCCTACCTGAGTCTCTCAATAGGGTGTACCCTAGCTGGTATCATAGCCTAGTCCACATTCAGATTTGCGAGTCCGTTCAGGACTGTCTCCTCTGTAAATGAACTTGTGGCGGTTTCCTTCCTCTCAGTGCTCCTGCTGAATATATGTGGTCCATTCCCTTCCACTTCCTCTGTGACGTCTGAACAAAAATATTTGTTTAGTATATCTGCTTTTTCCTGATCCCCTCTGCACAGTCCCCCCCGCCCTTCTTAACCTCACAGTACCCCCCTTCGTCTTATGCACTTTGATAAGAAAAATCCTGGATATGAGTATAAACTTAATGGTAAAACTCTGAAATCTTCCAAGAAGAAACTCGATATGGGAATTTGGGTGAACACTGACTTAGCTTCTGTGGATTACTGTCATGTGTCACTTACTACTAACAGGTTATTAGGAACTATAAATAAAACCTTCTTAACAAGGGATAGAGAGTGTCTAATGAAATTATATAAATCTTATATCATTCCACACCGTGATTATGGCTCTCCTATCTGGAGCCCATATTTAAAAAGGCAGATCAAGTTTGTAGAAAAAAACACAAAGGAAACTAACAAAATCATTAATAGGTTTCAAAAACAAGGAATACAGGTTAAGAATTAATGATTTAAAACTGTTTACCCTGGAGACTCGAAGGAAAAGGGGTGATTTACTTCTGACTTGTAGGATTTTGCATAATCCTATTTTGATGGGGTTATGTGAGTTAAAAAGTAAAAACATATCAACAAAGGAACTGAGGTCCCATAGGAGACAATTATATGTTCCTAGGATCAAAACAGTTAAAAGATCAAACTTTTTTACTATTAGATCGGCAAAATTATGGCATTCCCTACCTAAGTAAAACAGTATTGGCACCTGCTTTGAGCAATTTAAGCATAGATTAGATAATTTTCTTATCCATAATCAGTTAGGCCATTAACCCCACTAGGAGTGGGAGACAATTAAATGGTCTCTCACCCTACTTTGTCTTAACTTGCCAACTGTTACCTAAAAATGGCCTTGTCCCCATCAGTTACACTTTGGGCTAGTCTTTCCCTAGTTTGCAGCTTTGCTGTCCTCACCACTTTCACTGTTTCCCTTTTTTCTCCTGATATGCCTCTCTATCCACTTCCCTCTGCTACTCTTTATACCTCCTGAATGCTACCCTTTTAGCTTTTACCTTTTCAATCACATCCTTTGAGAACCATAGTGGAACCTCTTTCTTTCTTTTTTTACTCCTGCTTTTGCTTACATCCTTTGCACAGAGGTTTGTTGCCTTTACTGTGCTCTTCCTTAACTTAGCCCACTGTTCCTCCAGCTCACCCAGGTCATGCCCTTGCTAGGTCATCTCTGAGGCGTTCACCCATTTTTTTTTTGTTCTTAAATCTGCTCTCCTGAAGTCCAGGACCCTCGTCCTTATGTTGAACCACACTGTACGGTGACTGCTGGCCTCCAGATGGCCTCCCACCTTGATATCTGCAGTACTGACCCTGTTTGTAAGCACCAGGCCTAGTGCTGCCCCAACACGGGTGGGGTTTCTAAAATTGGTAACTGGGACGTTGCCGTTGAAAACAAGAATATTCATCAGAGCTATTAAGTTCATGCATCATGTACTAAATATGGAGAATAGCAGATTACCAAAGATGTGTTGGATAGAATTCCTGAACAATTTGTAACATGGTTCATCTAAAGAAAACTGGTTCACCAGATTAAATAACTGCATTAAAACATAGGTTTGGGAGGCTCTATGGGCAAGGAAAGCCATTTGTAACCCAGAAATATTCATACAGGAAACGAAACAAAGGATGCAAGATATTGCTATACAAATGGATATTGAAAACTACATCGCATAGATGTACTTGGTTTAGAAGTACAAATAAAAGTGAGCTGGAGCTTGGAAAAATATCTGCTTCTGTGTGAAAATAAAATATGTGAAGCAAACTTAGATTAAAAAGGTAGTGTACTACCTAAAACTAATATTAGTTTTTAAAAGCAATCAAGCCTTACCTTTTATATCTGAGATACTTTTTTTTATCCCTTTTAGTTAATAAAAGATGGTTTACCTGATGTTAGTAGGTGTGCTGTGTGGAGCAGCACTCTACCTAATGGCTGACATATCTAGCTTTTTCTCCCCCATCTACATCATCAGCACTGTGACCTCACTGACTGTGACATCACTGCTGCTTAGGAACAGCCCCTCAGTAGCTGTGAGGTCAGTCACCTGTGATGTCATTGTCTATGAGATCACAATGCTGATGATGTAGTGGAGGGACTAGAGATAGATGTCAGCTGCCAGGCTGAGAGCTACTCCACACATCCAGCACTGTATTATCAAACAGAAAACTTTCTATTTATCACAGGGAAAAAGAAAAATATTTCAGAAATAGAAAGTTACAACTGACTATTTTTTAGAATTTGTATAATGTTCCTGTCTGTCGGATTTAGTTCCCCTAGCTCTTTAAGTGTTCCGTGTGTGTTATATCTGTGGCTATCAGTAAGCAATAATTGCGGCGAAAGTAATTTATGTAAGTGTACAATAGGTAACGCACCATTTGTACTACATCTGATAATGGAGTGTAAAAAATTGTCAGAAGAAAGATCTAAGTGAATCACACCGTTGCTATTTAATAAACCTAACTTATTCGGAATAGAAGCTTGTATTTATTGGTATGCCCCCCCCCAAACAGCGACACCAACACTGTGACCTACCAACCCATCGACAAAATCAACAGATTTTTTATTTTATTTATTAAATTCTCGGATTACAAATATCTTTGAGCAGAAACTGCTCGTTTACAAAGGTTCCACATCAAAGGATGAGGGTCAACATGCATACAAAGGTAGTAAAAGAATGCACAATAAACAACCAAAACAACTAAAAGAAAAAATAAAGATACTCAGTTATAACATACTTTGAGATAATATTCATAAAACGAGCAGCTTGAGTAGGCAGCTGGCTGCGGTAACAATAAGAGACAGAGGGCACCAAAGGCAGTTAGTATTGCAGGCATGCGGCCAGGAGAGGAAGTTGGCAGGCTAATGGGCCACTGTCTGATGGTGGTGGAAAATGTCTTGTACCAGTGGAGATGTGAAGCAGGAAAGGAGTCACAAGGAAGGCCCAGTGCCAGAGGGAATGAGATTGGGAAAGGGCGGGCTGTGAGACATGAGTGAGCTGGGAGGTGTTTAGAGAGATCTCTGTTCAGAGAAGCAGTCACATTGAGTGGTAGAGGTGAAGTAAAGTTTGAGATTCCTTTTGAAGGGTCCAAGTGTAGTAGAGGAAAGTGCTTCTTTATTGAGGGAATTGAACCATTGAGCGGCTCTATAGATAAAGAACCGCTGACCCATGGAGGTACAACATCTGAGAACCTGAAAGGTTAGATTGGGCACAGATTGCCGACAGGTTGTTGTGTTGGTGTGCCTGACACAGAGGCACACTGTCTCTCAGTCCTGCACCGCCTCCCCGAATCAGCTCTGACTGGAGTTGAGAACCCTTAATATGGGGGGATGCTGGGGCAGAGCCCCGCTTCATGGGGGGGAGAGGATCAGAGAGCAAGCTGGTTTAAAACAGATCCAGAAACACACTAGAAATATGTCGACCACAACTTGTGGTCGACATAATTTCTGCCAATGAGATGCCGGTCAACAAAACTGTTGTCGAACCGGCATCGTTGAGCTGTATTTATCTACTGAAATTTGATCATGTCAGACTAATATATGGTATGGCCAAGTTTATCTTGCCTGCACAGGCGTTTCTGCCAATAGAATATTTTCTTTTATTACAGCTGTCTAACTGGGATCCAGACAACACCATAGTGTCATTATTGCTAGGTATAGCTGTATGTGATGTTTGCTTTTAAAAATACTTGTTTTGAAAATGAAATATTATAAATTTGTTGACATTTTAAGCCTTTGTATAAATAAAATTTGAACCTTGAACCAGTGGAAGTGATGGGGCTGGTATCCTGTATGGATTCAGACATGACTGGGACAGAGCAAGAGTGCTCATAGTCCCACTTAGGGGATCTGGGGGGTTTTGGTGGGGGGAAGGGGAGATGGGGAAAATCCCCTGGGGCACTAAGTCCACGGGTGAGTAGTATAATACGGGAAAACTCGATGGACCATTGTTCTCTTTCTGCTGACAGATTCCGTATTCTCTGTGTATAAACTCTTAAGTATGTGCACCCTTATCATCAAGTTCCTAAATGACAATGTAGGATTTCGTACTTCATGCTCATGGTGTATAAATACCACCAGATCCCTTTGATGCCATTACAGCCTTATTATGTACACTTAGATATACTTTATTCCTTATATTATATTGTAACGTGGCCAAAAAAGTACAAGTGCAGGGAAGAAAGATGATTATACAGTGGCAAGAAAGAATCTCAGACTGTGATTGGTCAGTTTGGGGCTGGACCCATGGCGTTATCCCAGCATGTCGCCACGAGTCTAGTCTCAGCACTGTGAACCCATGTAGATGATAATGTGCTTGACACTCTGCTTGATTGTTTCATCTTGTCTTAAAAAAAACAAAATATATTTTTCCACACAAAAACATCTTTAAAATGATTTCTTTTATTCTGTATAACAACAAGCCATTATATAATAGGAATAATGCACTCCAGGGTGTGTATCGTTTGGGATAACGCCACGCCTAGGGCATTGGACGCACTCGGCCTGCCGCCTCGTGCCCACCTCCCCCCCCAGGCGTGGCGTTATCTCAGCACGACACACACCCTGTCGTGCATTATTCCGTTATTGATGTAAGGGCGACAGGTGGTATAAGAGCAACATGGCATTATGAGACGATAATGCCGTGTTGCTGGTGTATTACTAAAACGAGCCACAGACGAGAAAAGAGCAGTGTTGCAAAAGGGGAGTGGTAGAAGATGTGTCATAAGTTGTGTATCCCACAAACCCGAACTGTCACAGTACTCAGTGATTCTAACAGAGTGGTAGAAGTTGGTGCACCTGAAGGAAATGTGCCCGCAAACCAGATAGAAGCAAATGTGCGCCTAGTGACCAAGTGTGGGAAGGAGTGACGGTAGCGCCAAACTGTAGAAATAGGTAGCGCAAGTGGTGCAGATGTCAATTATGAGGAAGCGTAAAGTCCGGAGCAGGGAAACCAGCAGGAAGATAATAAAAATCTGACAGTAAGAAGAGGATGAGAAAGCGTGACAGGGCAAGTCGGAGTAGGAGAGAGACGCACTAGATATGTGGTTGCGGCGCCGAACAGGAAGGAACCAGAAGTCTACTCTCTCACGATCCAGGGAACCGTGAGCTTTATTTAGCATGCAGCAGTGAGTCGCACTGAAGAGAACAAATAGATCAGCCAACAGAGATGTCTATAAAGCACACAGTAAGTGCAAAGAATGCAAAATGTAAAGTACACCAATCTTTGTGAACCAGCCAAGTGGGTGAGCGCGTATGCAAATGATGGAGAGAGGGAGAATGCGACAGAACAAAAATCGCATGCTGCAGTCCTCCTGAGCACGCTACAAGAGCAATAGCTGTAGTGAAGTGGGGAAAAGTAGTATTTCTCATTAAAGTAAACATTATTGTTGTTGGATGCAAAAGTTTTAAAAGGACACACCTGTATGTGAGAAAGTGTCCGCTGCGTGTGTAAAAAGTGCAGCACAGTTTTCTTTGTAGCTGAAAAACAACGATAACAGCATTTATGAGAAAATGACACAATCATTTGTCACACTCCTACACTGATGTCCATGTTACAAGTGCATTAACCCCCTCCAAAGGTGGCATCTAATGGGGAGTTGATGCATGGTTGGACCGTTACATGCACTCGGCCTCCGGCCTCGCCACAATGGTCCCAACCATGCATTAACTCCCCATTAGATGACACCTTCATCGAGGATTAATGCTTACTTATCGTACTTATAATGTTCAATCTTAAATATAACTCAGAACGTGTCTTTATTTTACAGGGCCACTTATTTTTGAAGGTTTGCACGTTAAATAAATTGAGTTCCTTTAGCTGATTCCAAAACTCTTCTTTTATGGCACAAAAATGCCTTCCAGGAGTCTCTTGGAGCACTACTTGAATTTACAGCGGCTCTAAATTCTGGGAATTCCCCTTGAGACTCTTTTTCTACCAAACACAGTGTTTCAGAATTTGCAGGAGCAGCCATAGTGCACATGCAGGTCTTTTGAATAGCCCACAGAGTCAATCAATCAAGCCTTATTTTATCAGGCGAAACATCGTTGAGGAGAACTCATTTACAAGATAGACCTGGACATATTATAAACAGTGAAGACAGTGTAACGGTACAATAACAAGCATTTGTCAATGCCGAATGTCCGTCATGTACACTGGTGTCATGGGGGAGGGGGGATGTCCGAAAATTGCTTTTTTTTTAATTAAATTTTTTTTTTTTTTTACCAGGACAGACACACTAAGCTGAAAGTTTGTTTACAGGTGCAACCTGGGAGCACAAGGAAGTTAAGTGGCTTGCTCAGGGTCACACCTTTAGTGAAGTTGTTTGTGAGGTGGGGTCCCAAAAAACATATATGTTGAAAATTTGGGGCAAAAATATTTTAAAATGGGCAAGTTATTCCACTAAGCTGAAAACCCTTTTGAAATACATTAAAGTGCTTACCTCAGTTTGCGGTTGGGCTTTGAAGAGCGAAGACATGCCTGCAGTCCGAGGAAGATTACCGCGACGGACCTCCGGTGGGTAAGTGTGGGGTGGTGGGTCCTGAGTGAGAGAGTTGGGGCTTGGGTAACGGCAGAATGGACAAAGATGGCTGGTTATTTTTTTTTTTTACAGGGGGATAAAACGATGAGGAACGGTTTTCATTTTTCAGAGAGTTTGCTGAACAGATGAGGACACTGGGGGATTGGGCACCCCCAATGTCCGTATAGTGTTGGGGATTACACAGCGGACAACAATGGACAGACAGATGACACTGGGGATTGGGCACCCCCACGTCTGCATACTGTTTTTTTTTTGGGGGGGGGGTTACACAGCACACAACAATGGACAGACAGATGAGGGCACTGGGGGATTGGGCACTCCCTGTGTCTGTATACTGTTTAGGGAAGGGGGAGGGGTTACACAGCGGACAGTGATGGACAGTGTGCTTTTTTAGGGGGGGATAAAAAACAAGTATTTGTCAATGTGGAACATTTGATGTATTGAAAGATGTCCACCTCTGCACCTTGTTTATTTATTTTATTTAGTTTTTATTGACCGGGTAAGTGCACTAGACAAATCCTACCTACTGTATTTGCAGGCACGACCCGGGGGAAGGGATACAGATGAATGCCAACTGACCTTGAACCAGATTAAGCTGTTGGTGGTATTTTTAGTGAAACATTTTTATGCCCTTGAGGTACTTGAATGTATCTGTCATGTTCCCCCATTCCCTCCTTTCCTTCCAGTGAGTACATATTGAGGTCCTTTTAATCTTTCCTGATATGTTCTGTGTTGCAAGCCATGTACCATCTTGGTTGCCTTTCTGTGGACTACCTCCACCTTGACAATGCGGCCTCCAGAACTGCACACAGTACTGTAGGTGAGGCCACACTAGTGCATTATACAATGGCATCACCACCTCGTGCCTTCTGCTCGTGATAACCTCTGCCTGTGCAAACCAGCATGCCACTGGCCGTCCTTGCAACATTTGTGCTCTGGTTTGACACCTTTAGGTCATCAGAACTGACAACTCCTAGGTCCCTTTCTTCCTTGGTGATCATCAGCACCTCCACCCCATCCTGTAACTCTCCCCAGGTTTTCCTCTTCTCAGGTGCATTAATTGGGCTTCTTTGGATTGAAACTCAGTTGCCACTCCTCAGGCCATTTTTTAAGCCTCTCCATGTCCCTGCTCATTTTCTCGGGTGTCATCTGCAAACAGGTAGACAGACCTTTACTTCTAACTCTTCTGCAATGTCTGTAATGAAGACATTGAACAGGACTGGTCCCAGGACTTATCCCTGAGGTACCCCACTGGCCACCCCCTCTCCCCGGATTGGATCCCATTACCACCACCCTCTGCCTCCTGTCCATCAGCCAGTTTCTAACCCAGTTTATCAGCGTGTGCTTCATTGCCAGACTACTCATCTTCTTAATCAGCCTTCTGTGTTGCATGTTGTCAAAGGCTTTGCTGAAATCAAGGTACTATAGGTGACATCAAACGTTCCTCCCTGATTTACTTTCTCATTGAGGCATTAGGGTTTCCAACCCTAATGCCCCACTCCCACCCTGCACAGACTGACAGGCATTGCAGGTGTCCCTTTGAGTCATCGGCTGTAACGCTCACACCATTCCACCCCCACCCTGCAGACACTGATATGCATTGCGGTGTCCCTTAAGGTCCTCTGCCCTCACACTCACTCCATTCAATAATGAAATAAGCTGAGATGGGTGGAGTATAGGAGAATGGGGTAAACGTTTGGGCCAAAGACTCCAAGGCACACCCCAATGCCTGTCACTGGCTGCAGGGTGGGGGTGGAATGGTGTGACATGGCCGACAACCCCAAGGCACACACCCGATGCCTGTCAGTCTCCACAGGGTGTATGTGTGTGTGTGTGTGTGGGGGCTTACAGTTGGAAACCCTAATGCCCCAGATGTTTGTTGGTATTTTCACTCCAGATTTTCAACATGACCGTTTTGGGTCACCGTCTCATGAACGGTGGCAATATTATTTCATTACTCAATCTCAGAAGGTTATTTTGCACAGTGACTGCGTTATTCGGCGACACAGGTGCTAAAACACATTTTGGGCAGGATGTGAAAAGTGACAGTTGTACTGTTCATGAAGAGGTGTGAAAATATGGGAAATTGGCAAAGTTATGAGCATGCATAGAAACTGTGTAATGCACGCCCATAACGCAGTCATTTTTTGTAATTTTTTCACCAAATTTTAAACATGGTCTTTTTGGGACCTACCCTCATGAACAGTGGCCCTGTGATTTTGTTACTCCATCCTGAAAGTGGATTTCACACAGCAACTGTGCCATTCTGCGCAGCTGGTGCTAAAACACATTTCAGGCAGGATGTGAAAAATGACAGCTGTACTGTTCATAAGGAGGTGTGAAGTAATGGCAATGTTAAAAATCTGGAGTGAAAATATTAAAACCTGGCGAAGTTAGGAGCATACGTACAAAATGCCCAATGCACGCTCTTAACAAAGTCATTTTTTTTGGAATTTTTCCACTAAATTTGCAACATGGGCATTTTGGGACCCCACCTTATGACCAGTGGCACTGTTGTTTCATTAATCGGTCCCGAAAGGTGATTCCGCTCAGCGACCATGAAATCACCTTTCGGGACCGAGTAACAAATTGACAGTGACAGTGTTCAGGAGGTGGGGTCCCAAGAACACCATGCTGAAAATTTGGGGCCAAAACTCCTAAAAATGGCTGAGATATCAACCTAAGTTGAACCCCCATTGATTCCCATTATACAGCTAACTTGAAAACTTCACTTTGCGGTGGCTTTGGGCGTGCAGACATGTCCCAGTCCACAGAAGATCATTGCTCCCAACCTCCGGAGGTAAGTATGGGTAAGGGGTGGGGAGGTGGTGCGCAGTGGGAGGTTCGAGGGGACGGGAGAAACAGACTTTTTTTCAGGTTTATAGAGGGCGGTTTTCCTTTTTTTTTTTTTTTTTCAATATAGGGAAAGGATGTGAGCATTTCTGAACACTGGGAGCATGCTCCCAGTGTCTGGGGGAGACAGGGAACGGAGGGTGCAAGGAGTACAGCAGCAGTGGGAAAGAGAGGGAGGGATTTGCTGTGGTGTGTGTGTGTGTGTGTGTGTGTGTGTGTGTGTGTGTGTGTGTGTGTTCAAACAAAACGCAGGTCTGGCGATGACAGCAGCAGTGGGAGAAAGCGGAAGGGAGTGATTTGCTGGTGGGGGGGGGCCTCCAACAGAACGCGGGTGTGGGGAGGATAGCAGCAGTGGGAGGGATTTGCTGTGTGTGGGTGGGTGGGGGCTCAAACAGAACACGAGTGTGGGGAGGATAGCAGCAGTGGGAGGAAGCGGGAGGGAGTGATTTGCTGGTGGGGGCGTGGGGGGTCCAACAAAATACAGGTGTGGAGAGGATAGCAGCAGTGGGAGGAAACGGGTGGGAGTGATTTGCTGGCGGGGGGGCTTCCAAGAGAACTCAGGTGTGGGGAGGATAGCAGCAGTAGGAGGAAGAGGGAGGGAGTGATTTGCTGGCAGGGGGGCTCGAATGGGAATGCAAGGAAGATGAGCAGTGGGCAGGCTCAGCGTGTTCACACTGTAGAATGCTTCTGACGATGTGAGCAGCGCAACTAGGAAAACAGTAATGCAGGGCTTTACACATCAAAGAACAGAGCCGCGCCACTATTGATGCGGCTCTGTTCTTTGAAAAGTTGACCAACTCCACCCCAACAACAGAAACTGAATCATCCCCAGCCTGCCGACCCATTGGCCTGCCACTTGCTACGGAGCTCTCCATTGGGCGCACCCCCCTCACACCCCTATATAGCACCTCTCATGTTAATGAGTTCGTCTTCGCGCCACGACAAACTCAATAATAGTGCAAAAACCAGTATCATAGTAAAAGCCAGCAGAACAGGCCTCCTGGTCTATCATAACTGGTATATCTAGTATAACAGATAATTTATCATTACACACAGTTGGAGCATGAACATCATATACATTAGTTACATATACTAAGAGTAAACATAAGTACATAAGGTGCAAGTCATAACGGCACTAAGAGAATCAGTAAGGAGAAAGGAGGGAGGGCAGGGAGCAGGCATGAGGATAGATATAGGTTGCATTATTGGGGAGAAATGGTATAGTAATGCAAGATATGGAGAGAAGTTAGTTCATACAGTTACAGGATTCAGAGAAGGCTTGGGAAAACAAGCTTTTAAATGTGGGTAATTTCACTGGCGAGGCTAATTTGAGGATTTTTTGTAATTTGTTCCACAGAACAGGAAGGGAATGGCTTATGGACACTGCCCCAGAGTGAGTTCTGACTCTGGGGATAACCAGGGATAAATAAGAAAGACTTCTCAGAGTGTAGCTGCCAGGGGAACAGATAGGTAAACAGTCAGAGAGATATTGAGGGAGCTTCTTTATGATGGCTTAGTAAGTGCAAACGACTGCATTTCTCTGCCATCTGTAGCTGAGTGACGTCCAACCCACTAGTCCATACAGCGAGCAATGATGCGTAGAGTACAGTGCTCCTGTAATGAATCTTATGCCCCGGTGGTATAATATGTGAAGTTTGGACAGTGCGTACTGGTACCTTAGCCAGAGTGTAAGCACCCAGCAGTGTGTTTTTCTGAAGTTTTCTGTGTGTAGGCTAGGAGGATTAGGGATGTCATATCATGGTGGTGTGCATTAGAAAACCTTTTTAATAATAGCTGTTTGGTCTCTATTGCTCCTCTCCGCCAAATGGCGGCGGGGACCTACCTCATTTCTGATTTTTCTCCCCTGGCACCCCAGGCCCAGCGAACATGTGGAGGCAGCTTTGCACCCCGTAGCACCAGCTCAGCACCTTCCACCTCCCATTATTTTGCTGCCCCCTCTCCGCCTACGCTACCCACTGGACCTCCACCCAGTGGGAGCGGAACTACGGGGGGGGGGTGCCAACCCACCCTCAGGAGAGGAGAGCTGCCCACCAGCATGTTCAGTCTTGCCCCCCCCCCCACATGCCAGCACCCGACGGCCTGTGGTCGTTCCCAAACCCGGGTTGCAGGCGTAGCACAAGGTAAGGCATCCAGTGCCTCAACCCTCTGTGCCACCGGGGTGGCTAGAAAAACATTTTTTTTTTAAAGCATTTTATAAAAAGAAAGTGTATAGTTGCAAAAACATAATTTCTTTTCCCATAAAGGTTTTTCCTCCCTCGGTCACTCTTGGGAGGCAGCTGGAAAGGTTGGGGCACCTGGATGACAAACAGTACGGTTTCGTCCTGGGGAGATCATGCCAGACCAACCTCGTGGAGTTTTATGACTAGGTGACGGGGGCCCTGGACCGACATCGGCCGATGGACGTCCTATACCTGGATTTCAGCAAGGCGTTCGATTCAGTATCCCACAGTGGTCTGCTAACAAAGGTGTGGGTGGGGGGCAGTTGCTCAGGAGGGTAGAAAATTGGCTTATGGGTCAAATAGAGAGGTTGGTTGTTGGTGGGATAGTCTTCTCCCCCAGAAGGGTCATCAGTGAGGCCCCTCAAGTTTCGGTATTGGGGCCACTTCTGTTCAATGCCTATGTCTCGGATATAGGGGGGGTTAGGAGTAGGCTGAGTCTGTTTGTAGGTGACTCACAACTGGGAGCATTGGCGGATGGGGAAGGAGGGAGAGAGGCAATCCAGGGGGATCTGGATACCCTGGAGGGGTGGTGAAGGAGGTGGAGTTTGAAGTTTGTTGCTGGGAAATGTAAGGTGCTGCATCTGGGGGGTCAGACACCCGGGCCATGTATACACCCGGGGTCACACTGCAAGCCCCATCAGGTGAGAGGGATCTAGGGGTGGTGGTAGACGTCAAAATGAATAACACTGAAAACTGTAGAAGAACCGCAGCAAAAGCAAACAGGATACTGGGATGCATAGCCAGGGGAATTACGTCTAGAAGCAGGGAGGTGATCCTCCCTCTGTATAATGCCTTGGTCAGGCCGTGTCTCGAGTACTGTGTGCAGTTCTGGAGAACGCACCTTAAGAAGGACATAGCATTGCTGGAGAGGGTCCAGAGGAGGGTGACCAGGATGATTCAGGGCATGGAGGGGGGGCCCTATGAGGAGAGACTGGAAGAGCTTGGGCTGTACTGCTGGAGGAGAGGAGAGACAGGGACATGATAGGGGTCTTCAAATATGTAAAAGGAATAAATAAGGCAGAGCCAAGGAGATATTCAGGCTAAAGAGGGGGGACAACCAGGCGGCATGAGTGGAAGCTGGAGGAGGGAAATTACAGGTGGGAACGTAGGAGACACTACTTCACTGAGAGGGTGGTGGAGCCATGGAATGCACTGCCCATGAATGTGGTGGGAGAGGGCACAGTGGAGGGCTTCAAGAAGGGGTGGGACAGGTGCAAGGGAAAACGGAACACGAAGAATACCCTCGCTGGGGCTGGGGTGGCAGGAAACCGAGCACCCATTTGGTGGCTGGCTTCCGAGCAGACACGACAGACCATGAGGCCTATTCTGCTGGCTTTTAGTATGTTAGTATCTTTGGGGATATACCCTGGTCCCAAGCATGTACCCTATTAATGCTTGCCGTTCTCCTGTCTCCCTGATCCAGCTACCACCTGACCGTTCCCATGGCTTCCCCTCCATGGGTAGGGGCTCTGGTGAGAAGACCCCCCCATCCTCACCCCTGAGGCAGTCTGCTAAGTGGACAAGATTCAGTGTCAGGGCTAGCAGCAAGGTAAGCCTGGAATGTTAACTATCATATAGATATCATAGGATTTTATTCCTCTTTCTCACCCCACCTCCTCACCTGACATGGGCGGAGTCTTCTGATGGCCTTGGACACACACAGCAATGCTTGTGGAAAGAGCAAACTCCCCAGGCCCACCACAGGAGTCACTGCAACGCCCGATGCCTGACGCCTTCCCTCCTGACTGCAGCGCACTGCTGCTGTACTCTGGCCTGCCTCCCATCCTAGCGAGTCAAGCTTGCTCCCAAATTTGGGTTACCAGCATGGCAGTGTAATGTGCTGCTGCTGGGCCAATATATATGTCTCAAATGGAAGGTCCCCTCAGCCTTTTATTCTGTTTACCGGTGTCGTTTGTAGTTATGAACAATGATTGTCTCCATTGCTCCCTCCTAATTTCATCTGGATTTAAATGTAATTGAAGGTACTTAAGTCTGGTGTGAAAACCTGCTTGACTCCATTGCAAACGTGATGACCCGACTGATGTAAAGTATCCTGAAATTTTATGATGTTTAAGTGCTAAAGCCTGCAGCAACTATATTGCATTAGTCAGTACTGTTGCTGTCCTTTGTAGTCCTTATGTTCTTGCTTATAGTGTCTATGAAAATTTTCAAGGCATAGTGAGTTCCTCGCTGTTTTCTGTAGTTTTAAAGTGTTTCTGAGTTACACAAAACATGCTTTTAGAGAATACAGAACTTCACAAGATATGTAACAGAACTGAATGAGGGTATAACTTCAGCTGGATTGTGCAGGTCTATATCTTCAACTCTCACAATGCCTTGCATGAGTGCAGTCATAACCTTCGCAATGGAGACAAACAGGTTTTCACACCAGGGTAAAACAGAGTGAAGCAACCTCATTTGTATTTAAATTAGGATGAAATTAGGGGGACGCAAGGGAGGGAGTCATTATTCATGCCTATAGACTACACATGTATACAGAAAACAGGTTTAAGAGGACTTTCCCTTTAACAAGATGTGACTGTTAGAATCAGAAAGGCCACATTTTTAAAATTGCCCTGATAAAGATAATTTATAGACATACAGACGTAGTGTAGTGCATACTTATTAAAATACAGAGGGAAAAAAAAAACACTAGTACAGTTGCATAAATTGCGATCGTCATAAATAGATTAGGTTTAACAAATAAGTTACAAGATACATTCTTTAGGTAATGTTAATTTATCATTTGTAATTGAATACTAACACGTTTATCAGTGGGTTTCACTTTTGTCCAATAAGATCGTAATAACGAGAGTCAGTTTGAGAACAGTTAAATAGATGCATAGTTTTCCTAAAGACAATGACATACTGCTTGCAGTTTGTTTTTTAAACGAGGCACAGTTGAATTAAATGAACAAATAGTAGAATATTTTCAGATAGGCCAGTGTAGAACCAACATTCATCCCAAAAAATCAGATGTGACCCCCATTGGCCCAGCAGCTGTGAACTGTGCTGTCATTCAAGGGACCGGGGTAGCACAGAGTCGGGCATCTGAAGTGGGCAGCCCTTCCCAGCTCAGGGATGATGCTGCACCACAATAACTCCTGTGTCAGGTCAGGGGTTTTGTTGTGGTGAAGAAGGCCATTAATAGGCAGACAGTGTCATCTAGTGGGTGGACGGTGAGGAGCAGGAAATGGAAAACGGGGTAAAAACCTCATCTGCCATCAGAATGATGGCCTGGTTCATCTGGGCCGGCACCATGCAGCCTGTCGCCGGTCTGAATCCTCAGATATCTGGTGGGGGGGGGACTGCAGATGGTTCCCCTTGGAGGCCTCCACAAAGAGTTGATCCGTGGGGGGGGGGTGGGAGGGGGCTTGTAGTAGCCAGGTCAAGGAAGTTGGAGCTAAGTTGTGGCACAGGGGATGACGTGTGTGCTGACGATGGGGACAAACTCTATATGCAAAAAACATTTTTTTAGTGTAATAAAAATATATAAAAATTGTATTAATAAGATAGCAGTAGTGTAGTGATGTACATAAACATTTTGCGTATGATGTATTGCTTTGTAAGCAGCCTTTCTAAAACAGTATAAACACAATAAGCAGGCTTTGGCATTACCACTGTATTAGATTAAACTTGTTTGTCTGTTTATTCTTTAAAGACACAATGCTTCTTCTGTTTCAGTCATGCATGCTGTTTGTTTTTTGTTTTTTTTTTTCACAAAAAGATTTTTTCTCCCTCCTGGGCATGTTGCAAACAGCTTTCTCAGCCCTGTCCCTGTCCCTGTCTCCCCCGCCCGGCAACTGGCTCCCTGGTCCGCCAAGCTCCACATCCCCACAGATTGCCCTGATGCTTGGGTCCGGGAAGGGAGGGCCACCCCACCCGGAGAACAACGTCGAATTTGCGAGTCTGTGAACCAGCGGCAGCACTGGGTGAGGGCAGACAGTCAGGGCTTCACAGAGCCTGGGACCACCATTTTCTTGTTTTCTTCCCACTGTCCTGCTGCAGTATAACCTCACATCACGTGAGAGCATACTTTTTCGCCTGCAGCCCAGTGTTGCCCAGGCTTCCAACACTACCTCCGGGCCTCCTACCAGGAGCAGCCAAGGGCCGAGTTGGCGGGTCCCCCCTCCCTCCCAAGAGAGGAGAACTGTCCTCCGAACTCAGTCCTCTCCCTCCCTGGCCAACCCCCAGTGACCCGAGCTCGTTCTCAAACTCGGGTCACCAATGTGGCAATGTTGCTTGATTGCCACAGTGACAGTACAGGCAGCAAACCATTGTCACTCCTTTTGCCTAATTTCAGCCCTTCAAACCATTGGATTTTAGAGAACAAAACTGTCACTGGGCTATACTGGCACAATGTTGGTAGATTTTGATATCGGACCAGTCAGATTTTGCTTTAGCTTGTCTGGCAGGCTGGTACTGGAAGAGGTAACAGTGTCAGTGGCTCAGTAGGTAGCACACTTGCCTCTGAGGCCGGGAGATCAGAGGGCTGTGGGTTCAGTTCCCACATCTGGCACTAGGGTTAATATCCCAGTACTTACACTGTAGTGCAGCATGAGAGGGGTGCTGCACTTCTGAGGTGCCGTCATTCGGATGAGACGTTAAACCGAGGTTCCATCTGCCTGGACTGGTGATAGTTCAGGTGGATGTTAAAGATCCCATGGCACTTATCGAAAAGAGTAGGGGAGTTTCCCCGGTGTCCTGGCCAAATTTCCCTCATTCACTGAAAATACTACCAACAGCTTAATCTGGTTCAGGTCTGTTGGCATTCATCTGTATCCCCCTCCCCCGGGTCGTGCCTGAAAATAGGCAGGATTTGTCTAGTGCACTTACCCCGGTCAACAAAAACTAAAAAAAAAAAATAAATAAGTACATCAGTTAGGCCTGTGGAATGTATGGGGCAAGTGGCCTTTCCCAGCTACAGGCCCTGTTGGCCAGTGGCCTCAAGTTGAACTCCAACCGCCTGGAGTTCTCTTATGCTTTTCCCGTTAGACTCTAAAAGCTGATGAATTGGTAGTTGATGCTGTCAGTGTTTACATCTAAACTGAATGCATGAGTTTTAATATGACATTTCTTTTCCAGCCGCGGGTTGTCAAGAAATGGCGTGCAGCATCACCCTCTGCCAGAGAAGCCGGATGAGATCTTACCAGCAACTCTGCTTACTGATGAGACTGAGGAGGCTGTGTCAACCTACAGCAGGTAGTACTAATAAGAGTTTTATTGTTCGACCAGCGGTCATCACAAACAGACAAAAACACAATAAAATAAAATCAGATAAAAAGATACATTATACACAGCATAGAGATTCATGACATTTCGGATTTCATAGAAATCCAGAAATTGCTAGTAACCAATTGAAGTATGCTATCAAATTGTTGAGGTTCTTTGTCTTTTAGATTGCTTTCCTGTTTGGGGATCACCGTGACCGGAAGCTGTAACACCATCATAGAGCTGGTTTCTTTTCCCCTGGGTTGAGATATGCATGCGACACAGTGATCAGTAGTGAGCCTGGAAAGGATGAAACCTGTCTTATATTCTCAGCCAGTGTGTGTGTGTGTGTGTGTGTGTGTGTGAGAGACCATTTGGCCCCATGCATTCCTGCTCAGAGCAGAAGCAGATTAAAGTCGTTCATGGTGATTTGCATATGTGTCCCACAATGCTTTGCATTATTGGGATATATGTGACTTTGTATTTCTTTGTAACAAAGATTAATGCTTTGCATTCATGTGATCGTGAATGGAAAAGTATTAGCAGATGTCACTAAATATGGTGAATGTAACTAGAAAACGACAGAGTAAAGTCTTTTCACCAGTATTCCTCCCTCTAACTCTGCCTTCTCGTAGTCTCGAAATCCCAGGGGAATGCTGCTTTTTAAGGAAAAAATGATGCTCCATCCATAATTGCAGGCAACAAGTTCTTGCTAAAATATAAAATAGTTACATTTTTTAATTTCTTTTTGTTAAGGCCTGAACACTGGCTCGAAATGCACAAGATGAAATACCAAAATCTTTACATAGATATCGGACATTCATAACAGCGATAGTGGAGACTGTACAGTTCATGTCAAACAGGTGAACATAACACCAAGATCCAAGGAATTTTTTCAGCCCATGGGAGGTCACTGTCACCCCCCCATGTCCAAAGTAATAGAAAATAAAAGAACTGTTGCAGGTTTACTAGTGACATCACCAGCCCAGCCCTCACATACATTATTGAGGGGTCTAGGGGAAACAGATACTGGAAGATTGAGTGCCCCAGTTCCATTGCAAAACCAGTAAACTGACTGTGATGAAGATGCTAGTATATTCATTGAGCTGTGTATGTGCTTGCTTAGAAACAAATAGGGGGGGCCCTTAAAGGGACACTGTCGATCTTTTTTGTATGATATTATTTCTACTTGAAAACCCACACTTCATGATTGTTTACATTCTCTGAAATTTATTGATGTTGGCCGGCCTGTCAGCACAGTGGTTGGATTTCCGCTTGCAACTCTGGCAACCCGGGTTCGGGAACGGACCCGGGTCACTGGAGGTCCGGCCGGTAGGAGAAGGCTCAAGCATCCGACGACTGCTCGCTTTCTCCCAGGGGGAGGGAAGGGATGGGGCTCACTGTGTGCTGCCTCCTGGCGGACGCCGGGAGCGCGACAGTTTGGCAAGCCTCTCTGAACGCAAGGGGTGTGGTGGATGTCAGCATGTGCCTTGATGTCTGTGGCACACCACGCCCCCTGTGGGAGCAAACTGAAAAAACTGCTCTCGGCTGGCCAGATGATGGCTGCCGGCTCCTGCCGCTGCGAGTGCCCTGAGGCTCTGAAGCCACCTCAGCAGCTCCCAGGGACTGAACAGGTAGTGAGCTGGTTGTCCTCCCTGGCACCTTCCCCCTCGGAGAGGGACCCATCCAGCGAAGGGGTACACCGGGCTACCCCTGGGACGGCTGCAATATGAGGTAGGTGGAGGGGGTTGGGGTGAGGGTGTCGGTGTCGGTGGGATCCATGGCTGGCCGGAAGGAGAGGTGGACCGAGAAGCCTAAGGAAGGAGCAAAAAAAAAAGTATTGATGTTGCTGGTTGTTTTATCTGCTGCATTTCTAAAAGAACTGAAATGCATGCCACTGGTGTAATTATACCCAACCTTGTTTTGATTCAAATCTGTGATCTATTCTGATTGCATACTTCTTAAACATTAGGAACAGCTCCAAATAGTGCAGGCATTCATGCTGCAATAGTCAGCTCTCCTCCTACAGCATCATGGGTGGCTAGACTGGGTTGGGGGTTCTCCCAAGTCCTAGGAAGATGCAGTGGGAGTTGATCAAGGACTGTAAACAAACATGTTTTTGTGTGGTAACACCAGTATGGTGGGCAGTCAGTTTTTCACTTTTAAAAAGAAAAAAGTGGGGGGCGTGGCTAGCAGCCGACCGCATTGGACATCTTCCTATTGAACTCTGCTCTACAATAGCCATTTCTTGAATTTAGCCTTACATAAAATTATTTTTGGTGGATAAACATCAGTTATTCTTTCTTTCACTTCAGAAAGCTAAATACTCACTTGATTTTCCCGGATTTGAGCTGAAGCAATGGGGAGACCCAGGACTATGCAACAAGGGCAGCAGCATGGCGCAGATGGAGAGCCCTCAAACAGAGCGGTACTAAAGGTAGTGAAAGACCTGGAAGCTTTCATCAAAGAGTTGGATAAAAAAGTCAATGGTTTCACTGTGCAGTTTACAACACTGGAAACTAAGTTGGGCTTGGTGGCCACAAACTGTATACAAGCTAAGTCGCTGGCAGAGCAGGCAGTGACTGCTACAGCAGGTCTAGTTCAAGAAAACAAACTTCTGCACCTCCATCTTGAGCAGCTCGAAAATGGGGCCTGTCTGGCCAACGTTCGTCTCTTGGGAGTATCGGAGGAGGCTGAGGGACAGGACTTGCTGGCCTTTGTTGCTACTACCCTGGCTATCACGATTGGTTTTCAGCGGGAGGGAGCCATCTCCAGAACATACAGGATTAATCCACGCTGGCGACCTACGCAGGAGGGGATGCCTCGGGCCATTCTTATTGTGACATTGGGACCCATGATGAAGGAGCTGATTCTACAGGCAGTGAGGGAAAAGGGACAGTTACAACTCCTAGGTGGTACCAGAATCTTTTGTTTTCCTTTGCAACCAGACAAAGGAGGAAATCATTCAGTGCCGTAAGAGCTGAATTGAAACAGCTGGGCATCTCTCATGCCCTCTTATATCCTGCTAAGCTTCCAATTCACTAAGTGGGTAAGACTTTTCTGTCCAATGATCTCACTGAAGCGGGGAAGAGACTGCTGAAGATTAAAGCAGATTTTACGAGTAGGGGAGCTGAGGAGGACATTGCAGGTGAAGGGGACTGACTTTTGATGTCTCGAACTGTTTTGTAAGTCATCATTAGTGCTTCCAGTTTATGCTGTTTACCCTGTTGAGCTCCCTCCTGTAATGCTACAATTCCTGCTGTTCACGTTGGGCTCTTTGTTCCCTGCATATAATGTGCAGTTTAGAATAACTGCAGTGTTTTTATATTGCCTGTTTTGAATTTTATTTTTATAACTTAGAAATTTACATATGTATGTGGTTATATAAATACAGAAGGGCAGGTTTTTGTCCTGTTAAATAATTTTATTTCTCTTTAAGTATTCCTATTCAAGCTGTTGTGAGTAGACTTAAAGGAAAGCCACTGGATTGACTTACTGGGACATAGTTACAGCTACAAGGACTTATGAGTGCTCCTTGTGACCTATTCAAGAGTGTGTCACTCAGGGACTTACTGGACATACCCCTTTACGGAAATTGGTCTATATGGTCATGGTGCAGATGGCCATTTTTGGGACCTTTATCTTGAATTTTATATTATAGTGATACTCCCCTGTGATGTAACAGAGAGAGAGAAAAGAATTTGGATCATATGTGTAGCCTTTCTGTGTAATGATTACTGTGCCTCTGAACCTCGGATATGCATATTGTGTATGTTTACTTGCAAACACAATAAACATAACGTATAACAAAAAAAAGTAATCGGAATCAAACTGACCAGCTACATCGGCAGTCTCTTTAGAATGTGAGCAATCTTAACAATTGTATTTTTTATTTTTCAGTTTAGGGATACGTTGAGGCCTAATGGGGTTGACAGGGGTTCCTTTAAATGTCTCCATGAGGAAATGAATGGGGGTTCTTAACTCACACTATAGGATAATTGTGCCGCCAGACGAATTAGCTGGTCCAAGACCAAGATTCCCTCAGATTGTTCGAGAAATTACATAAACGGTGGCCGGATACCCTTACAGAGTTCCATCTGCAAGCCTAGCCACGATGTGATTAATTCCAGACCCCGTATTTCCTTACGTTTTGGAATGCAGTCTGTTTTTGTGGGAATTTGAGGTTGCAATACAGATGTTATACAATTGCCTTTCAGGTTTGCTGCTCCTTTCCTGTGGGGGTAATCCTAAAACTATGTTTCATTTGAAGGTCATTGTAGATTGCAAAAATAATTTTTATACAAGCCTGGATTTCTCCCCATGATGTTACTAGTTTTGGGCAAGGCCGGAAAATGTGTTTGCGATTCTGCACCTGTTGTCTCTACCTCTGACATAAGTCAGTACAGCTAAATTAAATTAACGTGATAACCAGAGTGCAAAAAAATCTAGAGGCTTTTTTTTTCATGTTATTTGACATTTTGGAGAAACACCTTTGAGCAATTGTGCTCATTTGCAAAATTTCCACGTCAAGTTAAGTGACAAAGTACAAGGCAGCTCCAACAAGAGCCTAGTCATACACAATCGCCAAGGCAGCAAGAATGTATAGATCATTACAGTTAATCATTATTACAGCGATCAGAATCTGGAGATTCAGACAAATAGTGTTGGGCTACAGTAGAAGTGATAAGGAGATACAGGCAGCAGAGGGAGAGAGATTCCATTAGTTAACCTAACCTTAACCAACTCTCTTGCCCAAAAAGCAGTAAATCATCCATTCCTCTTGACCAGTCTCTTTAACAGCCCATTGGTGTAGTGATAGGGCTATCTCTCGCAATGCCAACACCCTGGATTTGGCCCAGGATCTGGATCTCCCTCTCCAACAGTGGAATTCCTTCCAAAATGCCACCACTGTAGTTTTATGTATTTCCTCACATACAAGGGCCCATTCTTGCTCCGTGAAATAGAATGAGAGTTCTTTATGTCACTTAAATTGAAAATTTTCTATGTAATGAGGAGTTGAGTTTTGGAAGAGACTGTGCAGCCTGGAGATACACTGATATATAGAAGTTGATGGCAGATAAGGACCTCTTGGCCCACCCAGTCTGCCCAATTTATCCCTACCTAGTATGAGGTCTGATGCACAAACTGAACTCCAGAGCCCCCCCCCCTTTATGTCCAGGATATCATTATGTCTGTCCCACTCCTTCTTGAATCCTGTGACCATTTTAACCACTTCCTCTGGTAGGCAATTTCAAGCATCCACCACCCTCTCTGTGAAAAAATATTTTCTTATGTTACTCCTGAGCCGTCCCCTCTCCAACTTCATATTGTGCCCCCTTGTATTGGAACATCTCTTACTTTGGAAGATGCTCCTTTCCTGTACTCTGTTTATACCAGTGAGGTATTTGTATATCTCTATCATGTCCCCCCCCCCGCCTCTTTGCCTCCAGGGAATACATATTTAATTATTTTAGTCTTTCCTCATAGGTCTTCTGCTGGTCCTGCACCATTTTAGTTGCCCTTCTCTGCACTGCCTCCACCCTGTCTATGTCCTGTCTCAGATGGGGCCTCCAAAACTGAACGCAGTACCCCAGGTGTGGTCTCACCAGTGTCTTATACAGGGGAAAAATGACCGCTCTCCTTATACTTGAAATACTTCTCTCTATGCATCCAAGCATCCGGTTAGCCTTTCCTACCACCTTGTCACACTGCCTAGCCTCTTTTAGGTCATCCAAAATGATAACTCCCAGGTCTCTTTCCTGCTTTGTGACTGCTAGTACCTCCCCTCCTAGTTTGTAAGTTGCCATTGGGTTCTTGTGCCCTGTGTGCATGATCCTGCACTTTTTTTGCATTGAATCCCAGCTTCCACGCTCCAGACCATTCCTCCAGTTGTTTAAGGTCCTCCCTCATCTTTTCAACCCACTCGTGTATCCACCTTATTACATACCTTTTTGTCATCCGCAAATAGGCATACCTTCCCCCCCAGTCCCTCTACAATGTCCCTAATATAGACATTGAAGAGAACTGGCCCCAACACTGACCCCTGCGGCACCCCGCTTGCTGCCTCTCCCTCCTCAGAGTGTTCCCCGTTTACCACCACCCTCTGACTCCTGCCAGTAAGCCAGTACTCTACTCCTAGTACTATTTTAGGATCCATTTCTAGGTTATGTAGTTTATCAGTCTTTTATGGGGGACAGTGTCAAAGATGTGGCTGTTACTTAAAAGGGACTGGAGGCACGCAGCAGAGAGCTCCAGGAACCCAGATGGGTCCAGTAGCCACCAATTAAGAGGTGCGGAGGTAAGAAAGGTGTGCAGCTGGAAACAACAATAGAAATGGAATCTACAGAGAGAGAGAGAGAGAGAGATAATTTCTGTTGTATATCTGCAAATGTATGAAAGGATGAATCTTGATAGAACTGGCTTATATAAATTAGGCCATTATCTCTCCTTATCTTGTGTGCTGGATCTGTTGCAGCTGGGGTTTTCTGTATTTTGTCTGTCCCACTCCCTCAGGACACTAGCAGCTAGGGTGCACATGGTCATGCAAGCATACATGTGTGGCACAGTACCAGCCGGCATCCCCCTCCCAAGAAACGATGGCAGCTGCATGCCACTTGTAGGCACCTAGGTGGCAGTATTGTAGTGGAACCAGCTGCCCTCCGTCCCTGGAGGAGGAGAATATCGTCTGGGATGCCCAGTTCTCCCTCTGTAACTGGATTCTGATGACCATGCTTGTTCCCAAATTCAGAGTGTTGGCATCGTGAGTAGTAGCCCTGCCGCCACTCTAATGGGCTGTTAAAGAGACTGGTCAAGAGGAATGGATGATATGTTGATTCTTGGGCAAAAGAGTTGGTTAACTAATGGAATCTCTCTTGGAACTCATCTGTAGGGTAGTTGTCTTTACAGTGGGTCAGTTTCTTACTCCACCTATGAGATAATTTTGTTCTGTGTGATAGGTGAAGTCTTCTGCCATTCTGTACTTCACAGTCTTATTTGAAGTTGGAAATTGTGCCACACAGTCAGAACTGGGAGTGTGTCTCACACAGTCTCTGTAGGGGTGTGTCCCACTCAGTCTATGGAGGAAGTGTGCCACTATGCAGTCTGTTCAGGTGTTGTGTCCCATGCAGTCTGTGCAGGGGGGTGTCCCACGCACTCTGTGCGGGGGGGGGGGGAGTCCCACGCACTCTGTGTAGGGTGTGTCCCACGCATCCTTGCATAGGGCATGGGGTGTGTCCCATGCAGTCTGTGCCGGGGGGGCTATCCCATGCAGTTTGGGCAGGAGGGTGTCCCATGTAGTCTGTGCAGGGTGTGTGTCCTATGCAGTTTGTGCAACTTGTTTGTCCCACGCACTGTGTGCAGGAGTGTGTCCCACGCACTGTGTGCAGGGGTGTGTCCCATGTAGTCTGTGCAGGGGTGTGTCCCATGCAGTCTGTGCAGGGGTGTGTGTCCCATGCAGTCTGTTCTGGGGGGTGTTCCATGCAGTTTGTGCAACTGATATGTCCTATGCACTGTGTGCAGGAGTGTGTCCCACACAGTCTGCACAGAGATTGTGTCCCAAGCAGTTGGCGCAGGGTGTGTGTCCCAGGCAGTCTGCGCAGTGTGTGTGTCCCACGCAGTTTGTGCAACTGGTTTGTCCCATGCACTCTGTGCAGGGGTGTGTCCCATGTAGTCTGTGCAGGGGTGTGTCCCATGTAGTCTGTGCAGGGGTGTGTCCCATGTAGTCTGTGCAGGGGGTGTGTCCCATGTAGTCTGTGCAGGGGGTGTGTCCCATGCAGTCTGTTCTGGGGGGTGTTCCATGCAGTTTGTGCAACTGGTATGTCCCACGCACTGTGTGCAGGAGTGTGTCCCACGCAGTCGGCGCAGGGTGTGTGTCCCACGCAGTCGGCGCAGGGTGTGTGTCCAGCGTGGTCTGTGCAGGGGGGTATCTAATGCAGTCTGTGCAGGGTGTGTATGCATGCCACACACAATCTGTACAGGGTGTGTGTCCCACAGTCTGTGCATGGTGGAGTTGCATGATGTCTGTGCATTGGGTGTGTCCCATGCAGTCTGTGCAGGGGGGTGTGTCCCACGCAGTTGGTGTAGGGGGTGTGTCCCACGCAGTCTGTGCAGGGGGCATGTCCCATGCAGTCTGTCCAAGACGTGTGCATCTCACACAGTCTATGCAGGGTGTGCGTCCCATGTGGGGTGTGCGCCCCATACGGTCTGTGCAAGGTGCGCACCCCATGTGGTCTGTGCAGGGTGCGCACCCACGTGGTCTGTGCTGGGGGTGTGCCACATGCGATCTGTGCAGGGGTGTGCCACACACAGTCTGTGCCGGGTGTGTGCCACCGCGGTCGCGGGTGTGTGCGTGCCAGCCACGCGTCTGTCGCGGGGTGTGTGTGCGTGCCACACGCAGTCTGTGCGGGGGGGGTGCCACACGCAGTCTGTGCATGGGGGTGTGCCACACGCAGTCTGTGCGGGGGGGTGTACCACACGCAGTCTGGGGGGGTGCCACACACAGTCTGTGTGGGGAGGGTGCCACTCGCGGTCTGTGCGGGCATGTGTGCCACATAATTTGTGCAGGGCGTGTGTGCCACACAGCCTGCAAGGCATGTGTATTACACAGTCTGTGCATGGGATGCCCTAAACAGACTGTGCAGTGGGTGTCCTACTCACATCCTGTGCAAGGGCAGTGTTCCACATGCAGCTGGACTGTCAGTGTCACACAGTCTGTGCAGGGCATGTGTGCCACACAGGCTGTGTTGAGTGTGTGTGTGTGCCACACAGTCTGCAGGGCATGTGTGTCACACAGTCTGTGCGTGGGATGCCCTAAACAGACTGTGCAGTGGGTGTCCTACTCACATCCTGTGTAAGGGCAGTGTTCCACATGCAGCCGGGCAGTCGGTGACCTGCACGTAGCCTGTGCAAGGGGGTGTTCTATTCACACAGGTCCATGGTAGGACCATGATAGCCCCTCCAGTGTGGTGGGTGCAGATATAAGGCAGCAAGCCCAAACATGCCAAACAAGTCCAAGACAAAAATGCACTCCAAAGTTCAGAAAACACAGCACACTCACCAGAAAAAATCAGTTTCCAAAGCTTTATTGCTTGTTAAGAGAGAGTGCTATTTGTTAATGACCATAAACACCACTTTCCTGAGCTTTGGAGTGCAGTTTTGTCTTGGTCTTGTGTGTCCTACTCACAGCCTGTGCAAGGGCAATGTCCCACGTGCAGCTGGGCAGGGGGCGTCCCACATGCAGCCTGTGCAGGGGGTGTGCCACACTGAGACTGTGAAAGGGTGTGTGCTGAGGGTATGTGGGCCATGCAGTCTGTGCAGGAGACATGGACCATGTTGAGGTGTGGGTCATGCTGGTTGTGCATTAGGTGTGGGTCACGCTGGTTGTGTAAGAGGTAGCATGAGCAATGCTGGTTGTGTAGAGGCAGCACGGGCCATGCTGGCGTGGGGGGGGGTGGCCCAAGCTGGCTGTGCAGAAGACATGGGCCATGCTGTCTGTGCAAAAAATGTGCCTGTACAGGAGATGTTCAGCAGGTACAGTTGGTTCAGTAGGTGTGTGGTGCAAGATGTTTCATCAGTTGTGTGTGGCATGGTCTGTGTAATCTGTTCCACCAATTTGTTTAATAAGTGTGTGCAGTGTGGTTTGTGTCCAATGTAGTCTGTGCAGGGGGTATCTAATGCAGTCTGTGCAGGGTGTGTATGCATGCCACATACAGTGTGTGCATGGTGTGTGCCACATGCAGTGTGTGTGCCACACACAATATGTACAGGGTGTGTGTCCCACGGAGTCTGTGCAGGGGGTGTGTCCCACGCAGTCTGTGTGCAGGGGGTGTGTCCCACGCACCCTGTGCAGGGGTGTGTTTCCCATGCAGTCTGTGCAGGGTGTGTTTCCCACGCAGTCTGTGCAGGGGGGGGTGTGTCCCGTGCAGTCTGTGCGGGGGGATGTGTCCCATGCAGTTTGTGCCAAGAGGTGTGTCCCACTGTGCGGGGTGTGCGTTTCACATGGTCTGTGCGGGGGTGTGCGCCCCACGCAGTCTGTGCGGGGGTGTGCGCCCCACGTGGTCTGTGCAGGGTGTGCACCCCACTGCGGTCTGTGCAGGGTGTGCGCCCCATGCGGTCTGTGCGGGGTGTGTGCCCCATGCGGTCTGTGCAGAGTGTGTGCCCCATGTGGTCTATGCGCCCCACGCAGTCTGTGCGGGGGGTTGCCACACAGTCTGTGCAGGGTATGTGTGTCACACAGGCTGTGCTGAGAGTGTGTGTGTGCCACACAGTCTGTGCGTGGGATGCCCTAAACAGACTGTGCAGTAGGTGTCCTACTCACATCCTGTACAAGGGCAGTGTTCCCCATGCAGCCGGGCAGTCAGTGACCTGTACATAGCCTGTGCAAGGGGGTGTCCTATTCACACAGGTCCAGGGTAGGACCGTGATACCCCCTCCAGTGTGGTGGGTGCAGATATAAGGCAGCAAGCCCAAACATGCCAAACAAGTCCAAGACAAAACTGCATTCCAAAGTTCAGGAAACACAGCACACTCACCAGAAAAAAATCAGTTTCCAAAGCTTTATTGTTTCTTAAGAGAGAGTGCTATTTGTTAATGACCACAAACACCACTTTCCTGAACTTTGGAGTGCAGTTTTGTCTTGGACTTGTGTGTCCTACTCACGGCCTGTGCAAGGGCAATGTGCCACACTGAGACTGTGTAAGGGTGTGTGCTAAGGGTATGTGGGCCATGCAGTCTGTGCAGGAGACATGGACCATGTTGAGGTGTGGGCCACACTGTCTGTGCAGGAGGTGTGAGTCATGCTGGTTGTGTAAAAGGCAGCGTGAGCAATGCTGGTTGTGTAGAAGCGGCACATGCCATACTGGCTGTGCAGGAGGTGTGGGCCATGCTGATTGTGCAGGGGGTGTGGGCTAAGCTGGCTGAGCAGAAGGCGTGGGACATGCCGTCTGTACAGAAGGTGTACCTGTACAGGAGATGTTCAACAGGTAGAGTTGGTTCAGTAGGTGTGTGGTGCAAGATGTTTTAATCAGTTGTGTGTGGCATGGTCTGTTTAATCTTTTCAGCCAGTTTGTTTAATAAGCGTGTGCAGTGTGGTTTTTTTGGTACGTGTGTGCAGTGTGGTCTGTTTGGTGAGTGTGTGCAGTGTGGTCTGTTTGGTTTAAGTGTGTGCATTTTTATCTGTTTGGGGTGGTGTGCGTGAGAGCGTGTGTGTGTGTGTGTCTCTGTCTGTCTGTCTCACGGTCTGTTCCATAGGTGTGTGGTATGGTCTGTTTGTTCTGTTCACTAGGTATGTACTGCATGTCTTTTCAATAGATTTTTACTGTAAGGTATGTTAGGTAGGTGTGTGTGAGACATGATCTGTTTGCGAGGTTTGTATGGTGTGATATGTTTGCTAGGTATGTACTGGGGTCAGTCAATAGGCGTGTGCATTGTGCTCTGTTTTGGTAGGTGGATGCTGTGGTCTGTTTGGTAAGTGTGTGTAGCGTAGTCTGTTTTGTTAGATGTGTGTGAAACATGGTTTGTTCATGAGGTATGTACAATGTAGTCAATTTGCTAGGTGTTTGCTGGAGTCTGTCAGTAGGTGCATGCACCTTGGTCTGTCTGGTAGCTGTGTGTTGTGGTCTGTTTAAGTGAGTGCACCACAGTCTGTCAGTAGGTACGTGTGCTGCAGTCTGTTGGAGCGGTGTATATGTCGAAGTGTTGGTTGCTGTGTGTGGCGTGGTGTGATCAGTAGGTGCATATGGGGCAATCTCTTTGGGACGTTGTCTTATAAGGAGGTGATATAGTTCCATGTGGTCTGTTCAGGAGGTATATGTGGTGCAGTCTGTTCCATAGGTGTGTGACACAGTTTATGGGTGTGTGCCCACATGCTCATTTTGGGAGCTGGTTGTGTGCCCACACAGTCTGGGAGCTAGATGCTGTGCAGTTTATATGGAAGGTGGGTGGGTGGGAGGTGTGTGTGTGTGTGTGTGTGTGTGTGTGTGTGTGTGTGTGTGTTGCAGTTTATGTGAAAGGTGTGCCACTAGTCAGTAGCTCTGTGCTGCAGACTAAGGAGAAGCATTGGCTGTGACACTAGCTGTTTGCCTACCCTATTGGCCAATGGAGGGGTGAGACTGTGGCAACCCCTTCATCAGCGTGGGGACGGAGGAGTCTATAAGGAAGAAGGGGGGGGGCAAATAATATACCAAAAAAAGGAACATATTTTCAGAACTTGATATATAGTAAGAATTTTTTTTTTTTTTTTTAACTCTAGAGCTAAGACTTAACATAAACAAAGAGACCACTGTCTTATTGCTGGAGCCATATAGCACACCCACCACCCATGGCTTCAACTGCCATATTTCTAGTCCAGATAACCAAAGCTTTTTTCCTGCCTGGCCTGAGAAGGGCTTTGATACAGATCAGCTGGTAGGAGTAGCTGGGATAAAATTCATCTGGAAAACTCCAGCATGAATCAGTGAATCCATCTCCCAGTTTGAACACTCTGACATGCAGCGGTCGACTTTAGTGGGGCCCAGTGGCCTGAGGCCACCAAACATGAATTAGGGCCAGAAAACCTGTTTCTTTGCGGGCTTATTTGGCCATCACCTTTTGCATTGGTATTGTGTCCTGTGCTTTTAAGACTGATTGGTACTGCTGGTCAGGTGGCACTGAGGCTTAAGGCGCTGGATGCCACACCTTGCACCATGCCAGCAACCCGGGTTCAGAAACTAGCCCAGGAGCTGGGGGTCAGCAGGGGAAGGAGGTGGATCGAGCATCCGGAGGACAGCTTTCCACTCCTTGGGGAGGGATCCAGGGTTTCCCCAGCGCAGTAGAGACCCCCAGTGGTGACCGGGGTAATACTTGCGCTGGGACAGCAATTGGGGACGAGCGTAGTGGAAGTTTGCAGGGCAGCCACGTGCAGGCGTCATCGCATGGCCCGGCTCGGGGGGCAAGCAACACAAAAGAAAATACCTCTGGCCACCCGGTGAGATGGCGGAGGCCCGGTGGAACACCCTCATCCTACACCAGCCCAGCGCACCCAGGTCTCTCAAGGGACCGACCCAGCGGCAGGTAATCCCTCACACATAATTACAAAGATGCAGAGGGGCAGGCCCAACCTGGAGGTTTTCTGGGGTCAGACTTGCGAGTTCATCTGGGGGAAGAGCCTGGAGAAAGCGGGGGTTCAGGCCAGGAGTAGAAGCACATTCGTGTGGGCACTCTTGAAGGATGCCTGGGTGGTCCAGAAGGAATAAAGAAAGTTAAAAAAAAAAAAAAAAAGACTGATTGGTACTGACTTCTTTGGCTGACTTCTGGAACTCAGCCAAAATGCAGCTGAAGATACTCTGCACCAGCCGGCTCTTGGAGGGAGTTTGTGCATGCGATCTTTCAGATTCTACAATGTCACAAGACACATGATGCATAGTGGGAACCCAGATTGCGGTATGTCAGCCACGTGGTTTTGCAGGGCTCCCACTTGCATGATCAGGTCACCGACTTGTAGTGCAGCAAATGATCGGGCAGTGTGAATGGCAGATGTATCAGGGAGTGGATAGACAACTCGCATGTGCAGTCAACTGCAGCACATTTGGAAAAAGGTAAGTACTGTCTCCGTGTCTTCTGCACCAGACAGTGTTGCGACTTGATGAAGACTGGAGCTACTACTACCAAGTTGTGTTGTGCTGGGTTTGGAGATCATTGCCAAATTGAAATAATTCATCCATTTTTTTTTTTTTTTTTGTGGTTAATCTTTTACAGAAGCAGAAACAAAAGACGCATGAGCCAAATATACATACAGTTGGTCTAAATATCCTGTCAGCATTTGGCCAGAATATATTATTGTACAATGGCTTAACCTGGGCATCAGGAGAGAGTCCATCCATGCAGCTACAGGCAGTGTTGTACAGTCTTTGTAATACCAGAGTCAATGAAAGCCTGTAGCTGATGCTGTTTCTGAAACTGAAAAACTAACTTGACATAGTTAACTAGAGTAACAAATGTTTTACCATCCTTACGCTCATGGTATATATCTGACAACAATTGCTCTCTACTGGCATCTTAGTAACTTTTGCACACTCACAGTCGGCATTTGAGGTTGTAACAGTATTTGGAGTGGAGAAAAGATAACCAGCATTTGTGATACCAAGCCAAGATTACCCAGTTTTTTTGAAAAAGAAATACAATAGTATATATTTTGCCAGAGAAATTAAAAAAAAAAAAAAGTTACAAGAGACATTGTTCTGGGCACTGCAGGTTCGAAGGTGGGAGAGGTGCCTGGGTCAGGGAGCCGACTGCTGCATGTACAGTCTTGGAAAAAAAAATCAGCATTGCAACTAGATCGTCTTTAAAGGTAGAGATCTAATGGAAGACTAAAGTCAGAATGTACAAAAAAATATGTTGTGCAGAGTGTTTTGATTTGTAGGTATACTCCTACTAAGTCCTTCCATTTGTTTCTCGAAAGGAGGATTTTTTCCCCGCTAAATTTACTTGCTGGTTTTATGGCCCCTGGGGATCTCCATGTTAGCATTTTTATGACTCTTCTTGTTCCTACAAATTAATGCCTTCTGTCCCATGTGACAGTGATGAGTCTGGGACCATTAATTCAGCTGTTTTTTTCTCAAGTATACGGTAGTAAAGCTGTGATAATTAATTCTCCTTGTCCAGGGAGCTCCAGCGAAGGCTACATTTATAGATGTCGAATGCCCGAGAGATAATGGAGTGGATTACTCTGTAAGAAAACGGCTAGAGTCTTTACTAAATTATAGCATTTGTGATCATGGGTGATTTGTGTGCCTTTTTAATGGTTGTGTGCAGCCTGATGGAAGGAAAAGCTGTAAAAACAGAACATTCATTTCTGCTGCTAAAATCTAGACACATACCTAGAAAACAAAAAGTTTGGGTCTGACAGAGTTATTTAGTTGAAGTCATACTATCAGGCCCCTAACAGTTGATTGCTGCTGCAGCAGTTATTACTCTCTGAATCAGTGGTCCTGGACCATCGCTGTCACATGGGACAAGAGACATAGTAGGAACAAAAAGAGCCATAAAGAATTCTACCATGGAGACTGCCAGGGGCCATACAACCAGCAAGCAAGCTGAGAAAAAAAACTCCTTTCAGCAACTAAAAAGAAGAACTTACTAAGAGTACACCTACAAATTAAAACACTCCACACAATATATTTTTCTGTGAATTCCGACTTTAGTTCCCCTTTAAAGAAAAAAGAAGCCTGTATAGGGGAAAGTTAGCTAGAGTTTTTTCCTTTTTTTTTTTATGATTCATATTTTATTAAAATTTCAAGTGTACAAACATAACAAATCAACAAACATTCATATATAATGAGTTATATGTGATTTAAACAGGAAGTTTTACATATCATGATGAACTTAAACTTTCATATTTCATATTCTATAGTTCTACAGAAATTACTGTATAAATCTGTATAAGGACATTAAATATCTAAAAGAAAACTCTTTGTCTTGAACTATATAGATAAAATTGATAAATTAAGCCTAGTAACGTAATAAGAATTTATGTCAGAGAGCTACTTACATATGGCTCTCAGATATCTAAAAAATTATCTAAGCGATTTGTATTCACATAGGCCACTCTTTCATAACTGGCTCTTATAGGTAAATGTTGAAGCCATTCCTTAACCAGAGGAACTTCCGTGTTATTCCAGTATCTTAAAATTACATTTTTTGCAGTGATAAAGGCCACTATTAACCAAAGCTTTTGAGATTCAGAAAAATCAGTGAGCTCAGAACAAATCCCTAGTACTGTGAACTTAGTGTTTTTTCCTAAACTTGACTAACTGGCACAGCAATCTCTAAGGTGGGGGAGGAGTCCATTCCAAAGTAGATTGCTGTTTTTGCAGCATGTATTTATCGCAGTCACTCATTATCTGAATAGGAACAAAAAAAGCCTGTAAACAGAAAAAAAATTGATAAACTGAAGATAAACTAAAAGACTAGAAGCCGAATCATGTTCTGTGTGCAGCCTTGTTAGTCTGCTATCTTTCTATTAATTAAAAAAAAAATGCAAAGCAGGAAAATAATCCAGTGTGCTTAGAAGTGCTGCACAAAAGCAGTCCATAGAAATTAAGTTTAAAAAAAAAACAAAAACGGAGGAAATCTGGGAGGGGCTATCCTTAAATTAGAGTGAGAATTCTAATTTTTCATCAGGCCACCAAAATTTCTTGCGGGACAGCAGTTTCATGCCATGGACTGCCCCAGTGGCCACCATTTTGTTTCTCCCAAAGTTAACCACCACTTTCAAGTGTAGAAGGGGTTCTTATTTCTATTTGTAAAAAACAAAAACAAGGCGCTGCGTCAGCATGTGGTCTAAAAGCAAAACAAAATGGTTATATTAAATGCACGCTGAAAATAGAAACTCTATTTTCAGCATGCATTTAATATAACCCTTTTGTTTTGCTTATTTTTATTTATTTATTCTTTGACTTATATATGCACTGAGATTTTTGCCTTTACTTGTTTTTGAGATATCTATTTGCTGTTTGTTTCAGTGAGTCTGAAGTTTTGGGTGACTCGAGCTGTCTCACAGACACTCCAGGCAACATTGGAAACTCCTGGTCTGCTATCCAGAGTTACACAGGGACAGGCATTTCCACAGAACGCAGCTCCGTCTTCTCCTGGGGCTATGATGTGAGTCGACGACACCAAGCATTGCATTCCTTATTTGGGCTAGATCATGTGGCTTGGGTAATGGTTTAAGGATACCTGTATGGAAGAGGTTTTAGAAAACTCCTACAGTCAGCTGGTTCTGTGGCTTTGAGTGGTGGTGGGAGGGCCACTCCGGCACACTGGTGCACTGGGTTCTCACCTCAAGTGGGGATGGTGGGAGTGGAGGCTGGTAGGGAAAGCAACAGAGCATCTGTGAAGATTTTTTTTTCTTTTCAGTGGAGAGCTGGGCAATGCAGCACTCTGATATCGGCACCTGGTGATAGTGAGCTTGGCAGGGTGGGTGACCACACATTGCTGCACACCCTTCCAGGATGCTATAGCATGCACACACGCTAGGGAGACTGGTGGAGGGAGGGCACATAGAAAGAAGAAGCACCAGTCTAGCTTGCCGGATCATTGCTGTCCCATGCTACACAACCCCCTCAGCCCTTCAAATCCCCCCACCACCACCATCATCCCAAAGCTAGTGACTACTTATTTTCTTGGCAAGAGCTGAGGGGTCCCCAGCAGACATATGCTAGGACCTGTGGACGAGGGCCCACTGGCAAGCCTGGAGGTGGAACTTGGTAGTGGAAAGTGAGTTTTTTGGACAGTGGGGGCTTTGAGGGGCCTGAAAGGGGGGTGGGGTGCTGAAAGGGCACAAGAAGATCTTTGATAAAGTGTCATCTGACATGAAACACGTTAAGCAGGTCAGCTGTGTGTGGGTGTGGGTCTCTGCTTTTTTTGTTAAGTTTCCTGTATACACTTTTTTTTTGCACGGAAGTTTGTGGAGTTTGCACTGAATAAACTAGTGTGCAGTACTATACCAGCTTTGTGTGTGCCTGCGTCACTGGGTGGTGAGTGCCCTGATTTCCCTCTTTTTACTTTTTACAACTGAAACATTTTTTTTTTTCCCTTTCGCTAACTGGAACATTTTCAACCTGACTGTGCTTGGTATGAAACAACATTGTACTTGAAGGCTGGCATATCTAGTTCTGTTTGCTTTCATACTTCATCAGCATTGCGACTTCTCTGATTGTGACATCACGACTAACCAAGAAGTGCACTTGCCTTCTGCCAGATTGGTCACTAGTGATGTCACAATGAGTGAGGTCAGAGTACTGATGAGGTGTGATGAGGAATAGCACTAAATAGGTCAGCCTCCTGGAAGAGTCATTCTTTTTTTTCTATATTCTGTTTATCCTCTGTGGCCACAACGGGGTTGGGCTCCCATCTGCCTAGCTCCACTGCCCCCAGTATCCAGCATCTAGCATCTCCCCGGGATTACCTGTTGGCTTGGTACACCACGTACTCCACCCTGTGATGGGGTCAGGAGAGGGAGGACCTTCCCCACCCATGTCTTAATCCAGTATTTACCGACAGGTGCCTCAGTGATGTTGCATGTGGAGGTGCAGTGTGCGGGTGTCATACATGCCCACTGTGCCTTCCTTTTTTTCTCCTGTTGTATTGTTGCAAAAAAAAAAAATAAAGCAAACTAGTGAAGATGGTGAAGAAAATACAAAACAGCACAGTGAAAGATGGTACACTCGCCACGATCCAGGGGTACCTTGGTGGGTATACTATCTTTCACTATGCTATTGTATGTTTTCTTCACCATCTTCTCTGGTTTGCTTTCTTTTTCTTTGCGGCAATAAAGTTTTGCTTTCACCTTCAGCATGGCATGCTGGCATTGTGACTTAAGCAGAGCTCAGTGATACCTAGTTGGCTTACACATACTTCCTGGTTTCTGTTTTGGGGGGTGGGCATAACCCATATGTGCACCTGGTCCTGTACTATTGGAGTGTATTTCTGAGTTTAGTAGGAGCCCTTTATTTGTCTAGCATGCTGAATTTGTGTTGATTTCCTTTAGTTAACTGTATTCTAATTAATCTGAAACTGAGCTAGAAGGGACCACCCGTTGGCCCAGGGGTGTAATGCCGGTGACGTGGGTTCAGGAGCATACACTAGACATGCGGATAAGCAGGGAGGGGCATCCCACCCCAAGGAGGGGATGGCGTCACCTCTGACACCGCAGCAGACCCTATGGAGGGCCAGGAAGCTTGCTCCTTCCCAGGGGCTCTGCTGCGGTGTCCAAGGCTAACAGTAGCAGTAGCAGTGTCATCCAGTGGGTAAGGGGCAGATGGTGAGAAAGAAAGAAAAAACAGAGAAAGATAAACCTCGGAGCCATCTGAATGATGGCTGGGACATACTTGGGCCCTTCACCATGGGCCCGGGCACCCTTCAGAGGGTGGTGGGCGATGGGATTGGATGGTCATCCTGGCCAGGGGTGGTTTGATGAACTTGGAGTGGAGATAAAAACCTATTTGGCAAAAAAATAAATGCTAGAAGTACATGTTGGGATTCTGTCACGGGGGTTACCAATTTTGAACAAATGCTACATAAGCTATTTTGAGTAAATACATTAGGCATGACTCCTGCGTGCAGGTTCCTTGCTTTGTTTGTTGTAGAAGTAGATATTTTCTCCCTTAAGCATCAGAATGATTTGAAGTGAGCCAGCAGATTGTGTGTTACTGCTCCATGATCTTCCACTCTTGATAAGATGATTTGGGGAGCGGTCCAAATAGGTTTCTGTATGACTGGAGGTGGGAGAGGCAGGTCTTGATTGGGATGCACTGCTCCAGGGAATAAAGAGCAAGGACTGCCCAGCATCTGTGCACACTCTATCTTCTAAGTTTGGTGGAGTATCAGAACTGGCGGTGAAGGCCTGTTGCTTGCCTGCCCTCCCAGATCCTCTGTATTAGAGTTTTCCTTGGTTCATTGTTTTAAGCTCTCGCAGCCCTTTTGTTATGCAAACATCCTGGTTATACGAACATTTTATTCATATCCCAATCCATTTCTATTTAAATCAGTGTTATTTTGCCCTGATATAAGAACATATTTTTACTAGATCAGAAAATATCAAATACTTTTTTGTTTATATATTTTATTACCCAGCAAAGCTGTCAGTCTTCACAAGGATATACCCTGATCATGTGGAGGAGTCCTGGACTACTTATAAATTGCAGCTGGGTTTTTCTGCCATGTCCCCCCCCCCCCAATGCATGGGAGATACCTGAGTTGACTGTGCACACACACTCACAGCTTCCCACTGCGGTATGAGCAAAGCTGCCTGACCCAGCTGCAGGGGTCGCAGTAGTGGTAGGACCAGCTGCTTGCCTTTCCCAGTCGAGACATACTGCCAGATGGCAGTTGTTTCAGCTTGCCCCCATGTGGCGCATCAAGCTCACTCCCAAACCTGGGTCTGCCGCGTGGCTGCTGATATCAGATACTTTAATGGGCGAATGAGTAAAACATAACCTCTTACACAAACACTTGTGCTTGGTATTTAGGGCATTCTGATAGCAGCACTTCTCTGCTCCCCATAAATGACAAGAAGTCTGTTTTGACTGGGTGATTCTTTTCTTCTGCAGGAGTTTGACAGGGCAGCCTCCCAGCAGGTCCATCGCATGTTTGGAGCAATTGACGAGTTCCTGTATGAAGGGAAGAGAGGCACGGAACAGCGGAGTTTGCAGGAGGAGTGTGAGCAGTGGGCATCGCGCTTTCCCCATCTCAGGTAGAGTTTTGGTTTCGGTTTTGAATCTGAGCGCTGACTTGAGAGCCAGCCCCTTAAGAAGGCTGTAATAGAAACATAGACAATGACGGCAAAAAAAAAGACCCAACAGTCTATCCAGTCTGTCCGAGTTCCCTATTTAGCCCTGGGTTCTACTGTTCCTCAAGGGGCCAAGCCCTCCCCATGCCCCTACATTTTCCTCCTCAGTTGTGACACCCTGAACAACCACTATATCCTTCATTCTGTCCCAGCCATGCATAAAACGACTAACGGTTTTTATACTCACCACCTTAGTTGGTAGCCTGTTCTGTGGCTCCACCACCCTTTCTGTACAACAGTATTTCATAGAAACCTAGAAAAAAGACAGCAGAAGAAGACCAGAGATCCATGTAGTCTGTCCAGTGGTTTCCGAGACACTTAGTGAGCATGGGTCCTAGCCTCCCCCCCGCTGAGTTTTTTTATTCTTTCCTATACCTGCGGAATATAAGGTTGTCCTTGCTGTGTCCCACCCATGTTTGAACGCCGACACAAACCCAGCTCCCACCATCTCAGCAGGCAACCTGTTCCACAGTTCCACCACTCTTTCTGTAAAGTAGTGTTTCCTTAATTCTCTCTTGAAATGACCTCCTCTTAGTTTCTGTGCATATCCTCTTGTGTTTGGATGTTATTTCTTAGGAGCTCTGGCTACACCCCCCGCACTCCGCCGTTCCTCCGGCGCCATCCCAGGACATGAGACCTCTCCCTTCAGCACCCTGGAAAGCACCCGCCCATGGCGGGGTGGTGGGAAGACTCAACCACCCGAGCGGGTCCATGCCGGGGCGTCCTCCGGGAATGGCGGCGAAACGGCGTCATGCTGCCAGGCTCCATTTTTCCCAAATTTTTCTCCCGGCGGGCATGAAAGTGCAATGGCACAGCGACTGAGTGCGCATGCTCTGTCGGCGCACCAAAGTGGCGTCTCACGTCCCGCCCTGTCTCTGCGGCTGCGCTTGGCCAGTCCCCAGCCTCCGCTGGGGTCAGGCAAGCACCGGCCACCCGAATCCCCCCCGGAGATGGAGAGCAGTCCTCCGGACGCTCAATCCATCTCCTCCCCGCCGACCCCCGACAACCCGTGCTTGTTCCCGAACACGGGTCGCCGGCGTGGCGCGAGGTGTAGCGACCAGCGCCTCAACCCTCAGCGCCACCGGGGCGGCCAGCCTCTTGTGTTTGAATCTGATATCCTGTTGAAGAGTTCCGAGTAGGGCACCTTGTTTATGCCTCTCATGTATTTGAATGTTTCAGTCATATTCCCCCTTTCCCTCTTAGTCTTCAGTGAGTACATGTCCACTGCTTTCAAGTGATCCCCATGAGAGAGCTGATGGAGCCCCTGTATCATTGTAGTCATCCTTCTCTGTATGGTCTCCAGCCTATCCCTGTGTTTTTTTTAGGTGAGGACTCCAAAACTTGACACAGTACTCCAGGTGGGGCCTCACCAGGGACCTGTAAAGTGGGAGGATCACCTCCCTGTTTCTACTGTCAAATTCCCTCCCAAGACAACCTAACATTTTGCTGACTTTGCTGTGAGCTCTGTTGCATTGGCTGGATTGCTTTAGGGTGTCCGAGATGATGACTCCTAGATCCTATTTCTCATGTGAGGCACAGAGCTGGACCCCATTAAGCCAGTATTCTGTCATTGGATTACCTTTTCCCAGGTGCATCACCTTGTACGTTGAACTTCAGCTGCCAACATTGGACCATCATTTGAGCCTCTGCAGGTCCTTTTGAAGGTCCCTAACCACCTTTGCACTGCCCCCCACCACCTAGCTTGGTGTCATCCACAAATAGGTCAAGCTTTCCCCTAGATGCCTTCTCTGATGTCGCTAATGAATATTATTAAATAGGACCGGGCATGATAACAGAGCTCTGAGGTACACCACTAGTGACCTCTCCCTCACCTGACCTCACCCTGTTTACTACCACTCTCTGCTTCCTGTCCTTGAGACAATTTTCTGCCCAATTGACTATACTCTGGGCCGCACCTAGGTCCTTCAGCTTCTTCAACAGGCACCTGTGTGGCACGGAATCGAAGCCTCTGCTGAAGCTGAAGTACAGGAGGTCCCCTGGGTGGCTCTTGTCCGATTCCCTAGTCACCCAGTCAAAAAATGCAATTAGGTTCATCTGGCATGAGCAGCCTGCTATTGCATGAAGAGTCTGCCACCCTGGAGACTGTACTTCTCAAGGTACTGTACTAAATCCTGCTTAATTAAGGTTTCCATAAGTTTCCCCTGTACTGATGTGAGGCTAACTGGTCTGTAATTATCAGTCTCCTCCTTCCCTTGTGGAAAGGCACCACATCTGCACTTCTCCAGTTACTGGGCACAACCTCCGACTGCAGCAAACGATTAAACAAGTAAGCCAAGGGGTCCGCCAAATCTTTTTTTTTTTTTTTTTTTAATAATTGAAACATTTTTATTTTTATAAATTAGATGAACAATAACATAGTCATCATACATCTCAGAAGACAGACACATAAATCCATTGATAGTGCAACTGTATCGCTTTGATACCTGCATGAAAGTTAGACTAAGCTGTGAGACAAAACACTGAGTCCATACAGTATATTAACAACTGAGGCAGAGCAATCAGCAACTGCTGTTTTCTAAATTGTTTTGGTCTAATACATGTCCAAATTGTGTTCATATTCCAGTCCTGAGGCACCCTCTCCTCGACTACCCCCTCCCCCATTAAAATCCAGTACCATATAAGCCCCTTAAGCTTCTTCACTGTGTATAGTCCAGTCATAGAACAAAGTCCGAGTAGTGCTCCAATTGATAGGAAACCCATTTCCCCATCTGTTATCAAAAGTGTTAAGTCTGTTCTTCACTTTGGCCGAGGAACGTTCCAAATTGTAGACTAGACTTCATAGGTTAAGTTCCTCCAATGGTCTTTCTTTGGGATCTTATCTGTGAGCCAAGATCTAATAATTACTTTTGTTGGCTATGACAGTTAATAGTACTACTACTTTGTAGTACAGACAATTCATTTTTAACCCCTCAAGAGGTCTTGCCATCAGAACAAAGGTGGGTGTCAACCAATCAGAAACTTCAAAGATTTCTGAGATCTCTTCTATAATCTCCTTCCAGTATCTGGAGAGGAGAGGACAAGATCAAAATATGTGCTCATTTCCTGCTGGAGCATGTCCACAATTCCTCCAACAATATCCCCGTTCCTGCCCTCCCATTTTTTGCAGTCACATCTGGGGTCCGGAAAAAAAATGATTTTTGGACTTCCAGGCAAATTCCCTCCAGTAGGTTGTAGGGGTAATTTTTTGAATAAGGCATTGCTGCTTTTTGCCAATAACTTCATCTATTGGAATAGCTAATTCCCTCTCCCACCTTTGCCTTACCGAGTCCAGGTTATCCTTCCTATAATGTCTGATTGCCTTATATAAATTACTAATAATGTGTTCTACTACCTCACCTCTCAAATGTCTTGTGATCGAAGTTACTAGGTCTGATGGTCCCTTAGCTACTTCCATTAGGGCCTCTTCCATAGGCACCAGATTACTCTTAAATTCAGTATAAGCCGGAAAAGATTCAGGTGAAAGTTTATAAGTAGCTTGCAGATATGCAAAGGAATGGATGCCAAGGGGATCCACCAGCTGGTAAGCATGAAGTAAGGAGTATTGTTCCCAACGGTTTAGTGAGCTTACCAAGGAGGGTGGGCATAAAGTGGTATCATGAGCTATAACTGTAAGAAAACATGTCTCAGACAGTGATAGAATGTGTCTTATCAGACATAACCATCCTTTAAAAGATGTTCCTGTGAAGGTCAGGAAGTGCTTCAGCGGCAAACATTTCAGTGGGTTCCCCAGGACATAAGGTGAAAAGGATACAACCCATTAAGTATCACTTCAGTGTCTTTCCATTGTGCATTATATTGGTTTGACAGATGCAGGAGTATTACACGCATCTGTGTTGCCAAAGCATAATCTCTGCAATTCGGCAGACTGAGACCTCCCTGCATTCAAGGCAATTGCAAAAGGCTAAATTTCACTTGGGGTGTTCCCCCCCAGATAAATCTAGATGTGAGTTTATCTCATGAATTGATGTAGGACTCAGAAGGAGTTATAGGTAATGTTTGAAGGAAGAAAAGCAGGCAGGGCAAAATGTTTTGTTGAATGACCTCCGCTCAATTAACCATTCCCAAATACAACTGGGTCCACTTAGAGAGGTCCCTAGTTACCTGCTGAGTGATCGGTTCCATGTTTACTAGTTCTAAATGTATTAAGTTAGAGGGGATTATAATGCCCAGATACCGCATTTCTACTCTGTTCCAGCGAAATGGAAATTTATTTTTCAGTTGTCAAGAGGGTTTGAATGAAAAATTGAGTACTTCAGTTTTTGAGCTGTTTATTTTATGTCCAGAAAGTTCACTAAATATATTAAGTTGCTCCCAGACCCCCAGAGCAGATGTCTCTGGGGAGGTCACGGTCAGAAGGGCGTTGTCTGCGAAAAGAGTGATTTTTATATGATCTACCCCAAGAGTATTCCTTCAATTTTGGCCTGGGCCCTAATATGGGTCACTAGGGGTTCTAAATAAAGAGCAAATAATAAAGGGGAGAGGGGGCAGCCCTGTCTGGTACCTCTAAATAGAGTAAAGGGAGAAGAAAAAAACCCGTCTAATTTAAGATAAGCTGTTGGGGAGCTGTATAGAGCCTGCATCTGGGAAATAAATTTGTCTGGGAAGGCGAATCAGTGTAATGTAGCCCAAAGAAAGGACCAGTTCACCCTATTGAATGCCTCTTGGCATCTAATCTCAGGAGGATAAAGGGGATCTGTCTCTTTACAGCGTACTCCATGAATAATAAAACTCGACGGACTGCATCATGTGCCTGACAGTTTTTGACAAATCCTACTTGGTCCTGATCTGTCAGCTGAGGTAGGAAGGTATTAATCCTATGGGCCAATATCGAAGTAAACAATTTATAATCACAATTAAGTTTCGAAATGGGGCTGTAAGAGGGCATTAGAATGGGGTCCTTTCCTGGTTTAAGAATTGCTGTTATCTCAGCATATCTCCAAAATGGGAGGGGGGGAACCCCATCCTGTATCTCCCGGAACGCTGGGAGAACCACAGGAATTAAGGACTTTTGGACTCTCCTATAAAACTTATTTGGATAGCCATCTGGGCCTGGGACCTTTTGGGTTTTAGCTTGTTTAAGAATGGGTTTAATTTCTTCCCCGGAAATAGGACAGATCAATTCCTCAGCTTGTTGCCAGGTGAGATGGGGGAGGAAAGAGGTCTGGAGGTATGCGTTTACCTGCTGGGGGGGTAGAATGTAAAGTTTCCGAATACAGAATCTAACAGTATTTTTGCTATAGTATTTCTGATGGCTGTAGGATGCAATAGGAGATGCTTAGTCTCAGGGTCTAGCATTGTGGTGACCATCACTTGATGTTTTGCCCCCCTCAGCCATCTAGCTAGATTCCTAGCTCCCTTGGGACCTTCCTCTATTACTTTAAGCTTCAAATAAAAAAGCTGTTGTTTTATTGTCTGATCCATAAGTTTCTGTAGTTTCTGTTTGGTAATTTGCAGCTGGGGTTTTACCAACATATCTCCCTGATATAGTCTTTGTTGCAATTCCCTCAGGATTCCCTGTAGTTCTTTTTCTAGGGCCTCCCTGCTTTTCTTTCTATGAGTTGAATAGCAAACTGTTTCCCCCCTCAGGACTGTTTTGAGGGTATCCCACATCATAACAGCAGATGTCTCTGAAGAATGGTCTTCTGCGAGGATAAGTGGAATTTGTTCTTCAACCAATTGTAAAAACTCCTGGTTCTGTAGGCATAGTAAATTCAACCTCCAGAACGCCTGCTTTCCGGGTTTATTAACACTTTGGGGTAAATGGGTCTCTTGAAGAAGAACCATATCTGGTTTGGTTTGTTTAATAAAATGAAGCAACCGTTTTGCGGTTTATGAAATTATGGATGCCATTTACATTAAATGACAGAATGAGCTAAGTGTCACCCAATTTTAATAAAAGGAGGAGGTGCTCAATACTGATTGTGATTATACCCATTCTTTATACTATAGAGATCATACCTTACCCCGCCTAGTTGTCTAAGAGCACTCAGTTTCCTGTCTATCAAAACTGGGATATTATATATACCTGTCCCCCGTTTACAAGTTGTAGAATAGGAGGTCTCCCAGGAGATTATCTCTCCAGGCAGCTCCAATCGTAGCCAGGTATCCTTAGAGATGTGATGACATAACTGCTTAGAAAATATCTGCTGTCTTACCCACCACAAACAGTACTTAAGATCTAAACAAATCAGACATCTATAGAGCACTAATAACAAAGTGCTCCTAAACATCAGAACAATAGTAAAGTAAGAAGTAGCAATAATTAACTCGTAAAACAAAATCATACATGCTTCCAAGGCAAGGGAAACCACACTGTGTTTCCCCGTATGTACTGAGGAGGCTCTGGTGGGTCTATGCTTCATCCCAGAATGTAGGTTAAATCCAAGGCAATCGTTACCCCGGTCCCCCAATGGGCCAACCTGGCCCAAAAAAGAAAAGTCCCCACCACATATGATATAACACCATAAAAGTGCCAGTGGGAATATACACGCCCCATAATGTCCAGTTGAGTTGGTGTCCATAGGAATTCAGAGCATTCCCTGCACTCCAATACTTATTTCAAAAACTGTACATTGAGCCAGTGAAAGTAAACCTTACGTAAAATCAATGTCTATCTTTAAATCAGGGAGTTATAACCAAATAGCTAAGTAGCTAAAACCCCTCATGGAACCTTAGCCAGTTTAATAGCAGAGGGCCCCAGAACTATAAATGAGAGTCTCAGAGCTCCTCCCGTCTAACGTAAAAATAAAACATTTTTGTTATATAGTTAAGTTCAAACTATAATGTTAAGCAGTCTGAATACTCCAGGATCCAGCTTCTGCCCCCCGGGCAAGACCAGGTTATATTAGTCTACTGAGGTGGTGATTTTTAAACACTGAAACAATCCTTTCACAGCTTTCTTGTCTTCATTGGGGGGGGGGGAGCCTTAGAAAGAAATAGAGCTCCAGACAGGACTACGACAAATGATCAAAATTACCTATTTATAGAGGGCTTGAAAGTAATTGTTTTTATTGATCTAGAGTCGAGCCCCATCCCGTGCCTCTGGCTGATAAAGAGAGAATTCATCCTTCTCCCCTCCCTTCCCCTTCCCTCTCCAACATTTTTCCTCATCAGTGGAAATGAGTAGGCCACCCATTGTGGGCAGGAGAATAAACCCATGCGATGAGAAGTTCTTTTTCAGGTATCTGCGGCTGCGGTTGCATCTCGCCTGAACTCAGCTAAGCGTTGTGTAGGGTTGGATGAGTTGGAATTATTCTCCCTCTTTTCCATGCTGCGTTTTGCTGCCGTCACAGTCTGCCAACATGGGGGTTGAGATGAAGGCATATTGGAGGAACAAACTTTTTCCTGGAACTGGATGCCCTTTGCCATCAAGGCTCCCTGAGCTTCCTCTGCTGTGTTGTACTCCTGATTCCCCTCTGGTAAAAACACAACCAGCTGTGCAGGGTAAGGTGTGTTGAATTTAATTCCTCTCGATTTCAGTGCTGGAAGTTGAGGGAGGTAGGCCCTGCGTTGCCTCTTTGTTTGGGGCGCATAGTCGTGGTCACTGTAAAATCTTGACTGAGCATGACAGATCTTCTGTTTGCGCCATGCTGTGGTTAAAATATAATCCTTGGTAGCATAGCTATTAAAACAAGCTATCATCGAGCGGGGACTAGCATTTGGAGAACTGGGCTTTGGCACTAGGGCCCGGTGAACTCGCTCAAGGTTCAGGGGAAAATCCTTAGGGAGATCCAGTGCTTTTTTGAGTAGATTGGCAACAAACTCTGATATATTTCATCCCCTCAGCACCCTCCGGAATGCAGTAGAGGCAAATATTTTTTCGCTGCGCTCAGTTTTCTGCATCTTCTTGGCAGGCTACCATGTTCTCCTGCTGCTCTTGTAATTGCTGTAGACGGATTTTGAGGCCATCTACCCTATTTTCCGTTGCTATTATTTGCCGTTCAAAGTCATCTATACGCTGTTCCAGAAGGGTTACATCTCTCCTGATTTCACTGTATAACTGCTTAATGTCCGCCCTAAAAGCACGTAGCTCATGGTATATAGTGTCCAGCTTAATTTTCTTGTTTTTGCTTTTGGTGTTCAGTAGGCCATTCCACCTGACTTAATCGGTGAGTGGCTTTGCTGGCATTGTGCAGCATCTGATTCTGACGCTTCGGAGTCTGATCTCTCGGCATCCACAATCTCCTCCTCCTCTCATGACTTCACTGGCTTAGATCCTCCCCATATGCATCATTTTGGGCAATCTGTGTCTGGAATATAATATAGCGAGTTAATCCAGAGCGCGGGGACGGAGCGCTCTTCCTATGCTGCCATCACCTTTGGAGGCGGAACCGGAAGCGGGTCCGCCAGTTCTTCTGCAAACTGTGTCAGTACCTTCGGATGCAGCCCATCTGGCCATGGTGCTTTATCCGTGCTTAGTTGTACTAACTCCCCCCTGACACTGCTGGCCATAAAGGTCAGTGGCTCCATTTGTTGGATCCTCAAATTGGCTGCTTTAATGCCACTTTTAGGCGTAGGTCCATTGTGCTCCTTTGTGAACACTAAACAGAAGAAATTATTCAAAATGGCGGCCTTCTGTCCATCTTCCTCAACTAATGTGTCATTATCTAATAACGGAACTATCCTTCTCCCTTTTTTTCCTGAATACAATGAAAGAACTGTATGTTCCCTTCTTTGATCCACTTCACAATCCTTAGTTCAGCTGTCGCCTTTGCTAGTCTCACTTTCCTCTTTGCTTCCTTACTCTTTTGATTGAAATCCTCCCATCCTCGCATCCCTTCTGAACCTCCCTCTTGTTAGCTTCCACTCATGACCACATTGCATTGTCTCAAGCCTATCCCTATCCTTCCTGTGGCGAGGACCACAGAACTGGGAACAGAGGTGGATATGGTTTCAGTGTTAATGAGTCCAGGCCAGTATCTAACAAAAATCACTATTCCTAGAAATGTTTTCACAGGTCTTTCTAATAATTAGAAAACAAATACTCAATAGTGTAGAAATTAGCCAAACAATAGTAGTCCATAAAGGAGAACTGCTCTGAACCTGTAAGTCATTTCCCACTGTAGAAGGAAGAATAATTTGAATTTCAAGCCTTTCCCATCTTTATCATTATGAATATCTTCATGAAAACTGGAACTCGGTCCCTTCCAGTTCTTTTACATCTGAAGAGCATTTTAGTGGAAGTCCTAATGCCTTGCTTGTGACATCACAGTATGCGGCTGTGGATGTGGCTGATGTCACAAGCACATTATGACTTCAGCTTCACAGTAAGCCTGAGCTATAAATGAACTGCGAGGAGTGAAACCCCTTAAAATACTCTCTGTAATAAAAAAATGGAGTGACTCGAAATTAAGCTTTTTTTTTTTTTTTTACGATGTACTGCCACCGAGTTCTGCTAATGCCAGTGGTGACTTTTTTTATAACTAAAAGAGCAGCTGACTCCATTATGCCATCGTGTCATGCAACTCCTGGCAAGGGAGTTGCCTGCCATAGGACCTAAATCTCCTATAATTAGATTTTTTTTCTTATCCAGCCATTAATAAGAAATTAAATGTTAAATACCCACAATCTTTCTTCTACATTTCTGATAGCCTCTCAGTGCCCACAGCAGGGGATTTCAGCTTTCACAGCAGCGTTTAAAGAGCAGAGAGGTTACACAATGTTTGTATATCAGGGCCTACTGGAATGGCGAAGAAAGGGGCTGTCCTAGGTACGAGATTTGTATGAGGGAAGCATCCTAGTCTCCTTTGAGGCCCTAAAACTTAAGTCCCAACTCCCCACTAATTCATATATTATGTATTTTTGTGTCAGGGCTCCTGGGAAAGGTCCTACAGAAGATGGATGAGCCTAGCCTGTCCCCAGAGGAGTGCATTGTGTGTCCCCCCCACATAGGGTTACCACCTTTTAAGAAGCCCAAAGTGGGACATTTCTTACTAAAACTGGATTTTTCGCAGGACAATATGTCATCTCGACCAATGCAACAGACATGTTTTCTCTAAATAATCAGAATTAAGACTAAGTGTAGTAGTTTTTTTAGTTTGTTTCTTGTGTTTTTTTTTTATTTTAAGGTATTTTAGTTAAGGTATTATAGTTTTTTGCAACATTTAGAAGAAAATCAGAAAATATTTTTTCTACTATAATGTCAGGACATTTAGTATTTTTCATGTTTTTCTGCAGGACACAGCTGCCCAAATCAGGACTGTCCTGCGAAAATAGGGACAGGTGGCAACCCTACCCCCACACCACCACCACTGGGGCAAAACCCCTAACGATCCATTACAAACTGATAAGAGGAGAACACCAAATCGGGAATGAGGAGTATGGAAGAGTATAGGGCAACAACTTTGGAATTGAAGTTACCCCAGAAATCTGAAATAAAGCCATAAAGCATGCGATTACATGTGCCCACTCATGTAGATTATGCCAGATTCAATACATTTTTCTTTATAAGACTTACCTCTCCCCTGCCAGACTGCATAAAATCAAACCTGAAATAGTGTGCAACGCCTCAAATGTCAAAGTGCCATAGGAACGCATGGCCTCTTGGTAGTGGAATGCCCCAAGATACAGCAACTCTGGGGGGAGGTGCACTTAATAATGGAAAAAGGATTTTGGACAGACCCCCACCCCATCTCCCCAGTGGAGTATATGCTGGGTATGGAGTTAGGCAGTAGGAACAGTAGTCAGGAGACCCTTTAGCATCTAGCTTTAGTCAGTGGCAGAAAAACTGTAGCACAGTACTGGGGAGAGGTAGACCCACCACCAGTAGCGCACTGGATAGCAAAGTTTATGGAATTGTATGAGGCTAGAAAGAGCTCAGATGTGGGCAAATGGGGGAAGGGACAGATTTGATATGATTTGGCAGCCCGTGTTGAGGGCCCTGGAACTAGAAATCATATCAGCATAACTCAGCCCACTACCTGGAAAAAACGGAGTATACCATGGTGGAAGAGGTTGTCATGGGCCCTGGGGCTCACAGGCTTACAGCCAGACATATGAGGGCAGTTGACTGACAAGTAATTAGTGTAGGCATACTGGCTATATTCAATAAGTATTGTATGCCATAGGATTAACAGTTGGTATTGCAGCTGTAAACTGTGACATTGCAAATTTGTTAGTAGCTGCAGATTAAAATGATCAATCAAACGCTGTTAAAACTGTATCTGACCCGGGATGCCGTGGGTCGGCAGGGGGAGGACAGGATCGAGCGTCCGGAGAGACTGCTGTCCTATCCTGGGGTGGGTTTGGGGAACGCATCGCTCGGCAGCGGCCCCCTGTGGAGACTGGAGGCACTACGCGAGTGACGCAGTGAAGGGGACCCAGAAAAGCAGAAATGCCACCTGGTGGCTGCCAGATGACGACTCTCCATCCCTCGATGCCTCCAGTGCCTTCGGCAAGCCTCTTTCCTCAGCAGCATCCCCTGGGCCCTATCTAGTAGTGTGCTGGAACCCCCTCCTGGTGCCTTCCCCCTCGGAGAAGGGGGACCCACTCGGCGAAGGGTTACATCCGGGATATCCCCAGGGGTGGCTGCGATTTGAGGATCGGAGAGCTTGGGTAGGGTAGCGGGGGATCGAGAAGGACTTGTCAGAGCCAGAAGGAGTGGGGGTCACCAGGAAAGAGATGGGGCATAAACAGATAAAGGGGAAAAAATCTGTATATATCTTTGTACCTGCTTGAAAATTGACAATAAAGTTTAAAAAAAAACATTGTTTTGATGACGCTAAGTAGGGAAGGGGACGTAGGGCTACTAATGGGTATAGATAGTGATTGGAAGTAGTGCTGTCCTGTAAAGGAATTTTTGAGTTTAAGGTATTGGGCTTTATAGCCCTATACGTTATGACAACGTTAGCTGATTGCAGCTTAAAGTAAAATTTTTTTTTTTTTAATGCTTCTCCCTCGGGCACCTCCGTCCGGCCACTACCCTAACCCCTGCCGCTATCCACAGCCCTCTGGGTAACCCGACATATCCCTTCGGGAGGGTCCCTCTCTTCCGGGGGGGAAGGATGCACCTGTCGGCAGTATGCGTATCCCGGGTGCTGTGGTGTTGGACTGGGCTAACTTTCGAGCTCCGTGGCGGCAAGGGGCTGGTGGTTGTCATCCAGCCAATCGGAGGGCAGTTTTTCAATTTTTCTGGCCCACCCACACCTTCCCAATTGGCCCCACCCACAACTTCACCCAATTGGCCTTGTGGGAGAATGGTGCCCTTGGGTGGGGACGTGCGGGGGGCATGTCGAAGCTGCACGTCCCCCTAGCACATCACGCAATCCACCTGCAGGTGCCAAGGCACTGCCCACCCCCCCCCGGGAGGGAAGTATCCAATGGACGCTCTTGATCCCCTTCCTGCTGGACTCTGCTCCTGGTACCTGGGCTCGGGGCGTGAACCCAGATCGTCAGCGTGCTGAGCGAACCCCTTCGCTAGCATCATGGAGCCGGCAAAATTAACATTTTTAACACTCTCTGTTTAGTTTGGGAAGGGATCGTATCTGCTTCCGTAGCCACGGCCAGCCGATCCCTTCCAACTTCCCGGTTTGCCTGCTCCCCTCCTCAGAGGGTTTTGTGATGTTTCAGCAGGGAAAGCATGGGGGTCTGCCCCACGCAAGTCTATGGGGGCAGTTTTTTGATGCTGTTTTTAGTAACTTTAAGCAATATTAATGGGAAATGGTGTCCGCCTCTCAACTTATAGGGGTGACGGGGTTTAGAGGGTCAGTCCTGATAATAGGGCCTGTGTTAGAGGAGGCAGTAAATAGAATTAACTGCAAAAGGTGCCGGCCCAGCGGCATAGGTGCAGGATGCCTGTCTGCGACGCTGATGGCCCGGGTTCAAGAACGGACCTGGGACATCAGAGGGATGGCTGGGAGGAGAAGGACTGAGCATCCTAGGGACTGCTCTCCTCCTCCTCCTCCTCCGGAAGGGAAGGGAGTAGAGTGTCCGGCACTACGTGGATGCCTGGCGGAGGTTGGGAGTACCTCCATGCCAGCACCCTTACTTGTGGGGGGTGAGTCGGACGTGGGACATTAGTGCACGTCCCCACCCCCAGAGGAAAAACTAGCATTAAAAATAGCAGCCACCGGCCCGGTGGCGCTGAGGGAGTAGCTGGGCGCCACACCTCGCGCCACGCCCGGCGACCCCGAGGTTCGGGCGAGCTGGGATCGCCGGGGTCGGCCGGGGAGACAGGCTGGGCGTCCGAGGACAGCTCGCCTTCTCCGGGGAGGGGATTCCTATACCGTGAGCGGCGACCCCTGGTGGAGACTGGGAGAGCGGCGGCAAGCCGGGTCTCAAGGGCTCAATTGGTTGCTAGCGTAGGCTGGCAGCCTATCAGCCCCAGAGGCTGCTCCTTCGTGGGAGGAGTGGGGGGGGGGACGCTGCTGACGCCAGCGGATGCCTGGACACGTAGGCATGCAGCGGGGAGAGGAAAACGGAAAAATGGATCCCCCACAGAGCCTGGATGAAGGAGCACCCTGCCGGGGTCCTAATGTGCCAGCGCCCGTCCACAACCCAGGACCTGAACAAGATCCCAAGATTTCGGGGGCCCCCTGACCCGACCCCGCCCGTGGGGTATTCCGCGGCTCGATGAAGGGACCTGAGGTGAGTAGGAAGGGCGCTGGCAGGGACAGGGCTTCATGGGTGCTCCAGAAGGAACGGCTCTGTGAGGCAGGAGGGAAGTAGAAACAGAAATTTCAAAAAAAAAAAAAAAAAAAAAATTAGCAGCCACCATCTATGATGCCCGCTCACCCTAGCCCCGATCACACGCTGTGGCACTTCCAGGGACCCGACCTATCCTGTCATCCGCTATGGCCAACTGACTCAGCGCCCCGCCTTGGGGGAGGGCAAGCCAATGAGGCACTGCCGGTGGGTACCTCTGACGGCACCCTTGTTCCGTCGTTGCAGGAGTCATACTGATGTGATGGCCCTGCCCTGGGGGCAATCCAAGGGGTATTGGGTACAGGAAGGTAAGTCCTGGGGTGCGAGGAGGGGACTGAGAGCAGGCGGGAGCTGCGCTACAAGGTGGCTTGCTGAAAAAAAAAAAAAAAGATGACTGCAAAAAAAGCATACCCATTACAATCCCTGCAGCCCCTTCCCTACTTAGCATCATCAAAAAGCTGCTTTTAGGGGCAGGGTTGTAGTGAGCGCTGAGAGGCTATCAGAAATGCAGAAGAGAGATTGTGGGTATTAAACATTTAATTTCAAATTAATGGCTTGATTTAAAAATTCGAATTGTAGGCAATTTAGGTTTTCTGGCAGGTGACTCTGTACCATGAGTTGCCTGACCCGAGTGTGCCAGTAGTTCTTTAATGGCTGACTCCCCCTCTTTAAACACGGGCACAGATGAGGAAGAGTACTAGAACAATGTTATTAAAAAGGAAGCATGCCGGCTCTGTGGTGCTGTGCGATAGTGCATGGCGCTAGCATGCTGGCAACCTAGGTTCATGCCTCAAGTCTGGGACATCAGGAACTAAGGCCAGCAGAGAGGGCTCAGAGTGTGTGATGGATGCTGTCCTCTTGGAGAAGGGGGTTTTACACCATTCTTACAGCAGCTTCTGGTGGTGGCGTGGCAGAGGTGCCATCACTGACCTGGGTGGCTGCACATCGTCAGTCACACACCTCCAGGCCAACCCCAGCATGCCTGAATGTGGGGAGCAGGGCTGGGAGACAAATGGTGAAAATGCTGTACCGGTATGTAGGATGACAGCCCTCATTGCCCTCCAGCGCATCACTGGGGCCCCTCCAGCTGGCACCAACATTCACAGATTCTTCTCCCTCATGCCAGGAGAGGCCCCCAGCAGAGACAGGACAGTCAGGGAGGAAAAACTTTGGGCCAGTAGCTTAATAATTCCACTGGCCAGAGAAGGCCAATTGCAGGGGCAAGTCTGACCTTTAGGTTTCCTGGCAAAGGCGTGGAGCAGTGTGGCAGGGTTGAGGGGCAGTTGTCAAGCTGGCCCCGTAGGCTGCATGACAGCAGTGCAGAGTGATGTGGCAGGGTTATGAGGCAGTTGTGGGGCCCAAATGAGTGTGGGATCGATAGGCAAGTAAGATGACCAAAAAAAAAAAAAAAGCAAGCCGTTTATACAGGGCATAAACCTCCATTTGAAGAAGGTATAAGGAAGGCATGTTTTTACCATGAAAATACTGTGCGTTTCATCCAGTATTATGCAGAAACGTTTCAAAATGAAAATACTGCTTGGTGTGTGTGCTATCTCCCCTGTACTGCAGGATTCTGGGGAAGCAGATCGTGATGCCCATTGATGAGGGTTATGCCTGGTATCCAAGCCGAACGTGTGAAATGTCAGACTCATCATCCAGCAGCTTAGGCCGGGACCAAGGCTTCAGTGAGTAAGTTCTGTTAATGGGAATTATTTAACTTGGATTAGTCGGAGTGCCTAGTTAGCCCCTTAAGGGTGGATTTATGTCCGGAATATATCTTGCATCCTCCAGGATCAAAATTACCATCGGCCCACTAGCCAAATTCTGACAGATTTTGAATCCGGCCTGTAACAGTTTCCTTTAGCTAGCCCCGATGATTTGTATTAGGAAAAAAGTAACATTTCAGTAAGTATACCAGTTAGACATTGGAAAGATCTGTGAGGACTAATGGGTGTTCCCAGTCACTTGCCTTGCTAGCTAGTGGCTACAAAACATAACCCATTCTTACCGGTAGCGCCATATGGCGTCAGAACCACCCATTGCTTAACCAACCCAAAATGGCCACACAAGATAGAATGAGTTTTTAATTTTGATCCCTGATCCTGATATCGTAGGGTTAGGCTGATTGTAGTTCCTGGTAACCAGTGGCAGATCTAGGGGGAGTGAAGGGGGCTGCTGCATCCCACATTGTAACTTGCTTGCTTGGTGCTACTGCTTTTATTGATTATATATAGGATAGTGCATGGGGAACAGTTGACAACAGGGCTGTTCTTTCACCGAGTTAGCACTAATACGACGGATTACATCGAGCGCAGCTGAGAGTATCCGATAGATGTCAGCGGTGAAAAATATTGTCAACATCACCTAACTATTCTTATAGTGTATGGTGGAGCGTCGTTTTTAGGAAAAAAATCAGTACAGCATGTTTCTGCTTCAAAACATTTTTACTGGGTTACTAGAAGGAAAAAGAACTTTACATTTTGAGACGTTTTCACGCTTGACATTTTAACTGCTTAAGAACTTTTCATTTGAACATTTAACGCTAAACATTAGTACTGCGCATGACATTGCTGCTTTCGCTGTGTGTCCTGTCTATGGGTGAGCCGTAACTGTCAAATGCTGCCGAGGACACAGTGTGGCGTTCGCGGTATAGTAGAAAAATCATTCTGCTGCACTGTGAGGCGTCACTGATGTGACTACAAGGTTCGAAAACGATGGATTTCGGTGGAGAACGACGTTCCACCATACACTATAAGAAAATCTACATTTAAAACTATAGAGCGTAGTTGTATTTTCTGTCAAAAATATAATGAAAAACATAATAGAAGACAATATAAAGGATTAAAAAAACTGCATGTCAAGTATGCACACCACCTCAGCACCCCCATTGCAAAATCATGGATCTGCCACTACCTGCACATTATAGTACCAACCTCTTGACACACTGGTTAGCATAGGAGAGGCTTGCTATTAAGTGTCTGCAGCTGTAGGTCTGGTATTGGGCCTTACTCCTAGAAAGAGTATTCTGGGGTGAGCAGGCTGCATCACAGGGAGAGCCTAGGAGCAACAAATCTGACTTTTCAAACCAAAAGTGGGAAATTATTGTCCTTTGGTTTACCCCCACCCCGCCCAAAACTCAGTGGGAGAAGACAGATCACCATCCAGACCTGTCAGAATATGAAACCAGTGTGCGTGTGTCCCCAGTTTGCCAGAGCAGTAAAAAGGAATGTCAAATTGTGCTGTGAACTCTGATTTAGTCAGTCCTCAGAAAAGCAGCAGAGTTGGTAAAGGGACAGTGTCAAACCCTCTTAGGCCTCTTTTTTTTTTTTTTTCTAATTAAAAAAATAACTATAGTGTCCAGCCAGGTAGCACAATGGCAAGATGACCGTTCACTACTCTGCCAGCCAGGGCTCAAGAACAGGCTCGGGTTACAGGGGGCTGGTTAGAGGAAGAAGCTATGAGCATCCCCTGAACAGTTTTCCTCCTCTGGAGGGAGAACACTGCCCTCTGCTTGTCTGACTGCCGCCCAGCAGAGACAAGGCGCAGCACACGAGGAGGCTGCCTCCGGGGTTGTGGACTATAGCAGAGGCTGATGTGTGCTTCAGACAGCTGCGCATGTGCATGCCATGTCATCTCATACTGACAGTCCCCCGGGGAGAAAAAACAGGTGGAAAACCACCATGGTGCCAGTATGGTGATGCGTCCCTCATAGGCCCTGCACCTCTGGCCAGGCATCCACTTCCAGACTGGATCCTGCTCCCCCAGGGAAGTGTGCACTTCCTGGAAGGCCTCGCCATTGGGGGGGGGGGCTGCCAAGCCACAGGGGAACTTGGAGGTTGGGGTGAGAACCTGAGGATGGCCGGTGATGGGAATTGGGTGGGGGGTCAGATGTAAGCTGCCCGACAGAATCAGGAGACAAATAATAGAGGGATAGAAGAGAGGACTGTAAAAAGTGAAAAATAACAGCTGTTGGATTAATCATATTAAAATATTTTATTTCAAATCTTATTACCTCTTTTCTGAACTTTAGCAGTGCCCAAATACAGTCTCCTCCCACTGCGTCATGATTGAGTAGACTGTTGGAGAGATTCTAAGATTCAGGAAGTGTGCTGTGGGAGTAATTCAAGGATTAGAAACAAACCAGTGTTTGTATGGTAACACTAATATGGTGAATAACCAGTATTTCCCTTTAAAAAAGGAAGCAGCTCTGACTCCATGGTGCCAAATGGTGGGTCACCACACTGGCACACTGGCAACCTGGGTTTGCACGACTGAACCCAAAATGTCAGGAACGGAGACTGGCAGGGAGGGCTTAGGATGTTGGTGTGGGCATTTTCCTCGTGGGTGGAGTGAAACCAAAGTGTCATACCCTTAGCCACACCCAGGGGAGGCCCTGTGTAAGCATTATTAGGGGTGCAGCTAACCATGCACTGCCTGGCAAACCACCACTCCCCAGGCAGTCACAGCAGGCACTTGCTCCAGTTATGAGGGAGGGCTGGGCTTTAATGGGGAGAAGAAAGGCTTCTTCTCCCCACAAGCTGTGGGATGGCTGCCCAGTCACCAGCCCCATCCAGCAGCACTCTGAAAGGCCTTCCACTCAGCTGATGCTGTCACTACAGAACAGATTTCCCCCTCTGCTGACTACGATGTCATGCCAAAAGGCAGAGGGGAGCCCAACCACAAGGGTCTAATAGTGGTTGTCCAGAGGATCACGTTGGTCAGGGACAGAGGCGGTCCAGCACAATAAGAAGTCCAGGGGTGGGCAGCTGGTGCGTGAGCTAGTATGGAAGAGAGCATGACTATAAAGTAATACAGAGGTTTTAAAAAGAAAGCAGCAACAAAAAGTACAGTTACGTAAGAACTTACCGGAACAGTAGATCTTTGAGAGAAGCTCTTGCGGCGGGTACCACAATTAGGCAGTTTTTCTTCCAGCAGTACTGACGTGGGAACGCCCCCACTGACATCCGCTCCACCCCCGGCGTCACCCTATATGAGGGAGGAGTTCCCCACGTGCTCCAGTTCTTTCACGCCCCCCCGTCAGGCAGAGCGATGATAACAGGCAATAGGCAGTAAGAGCTGAAAATGATTCCCTCCCAAGGAGGGAAGACAGCCTGAAAAGGACCTGATCCCTGGGGGAAGGAGGGCGGGAAATATACCTGCTGCAAGAGCTTCTCTCAAAGATCTACTGTTCCAGTAAGTTCTTACATAACTGTACTATCTTACTCGAGAGGAAGCTTTTACAGCAGGTACCACAATTTGGACTGATTCCCAAGCAGTATAAACATATAACAACCCCTGGGAGGGGGAACAGTAAGGAAAGGAACAGCAGGAAGAGGAGGGAAGGTCCCTCATGAAACCAGGCCCTGCAGGTCTGCGACGCCAAACCCTGCTCTTCGTCTAGAAACAATGTCAAGGCTGTAATGCTTGACGAGGTATGAACAGAACTCCAGGTAGCTGCAGCACAAATGTCAGCTGCTGGTACCCACTTCAGTGCCGCGAAGGAAGAAGCGACAGCTCTGGTAGAGTGAGCTCTAACCGGCCCCCGGGATGGACCTGTTGTGCTTTTCATAACAAAAGGTAATGCAGTGAACCAACCAGCGCGAAAGCGTCTGTTTGGTGACCGGGCGACTTAAGGATCGTTGAGCAAAGGATACAAAAAGTTGATCAGATTTCCTGTCCCTTTGATCCTAGCCAGATAACATCAGAGAGCCCTGTGAACGTCCAGGGAGTGAAGCAGGGCTTCCCCCCATTAGAATGCTCCGGGTAGTATACCGGGAGTTGAACAGATTGGTTCAGAGTGAGCTCAGAAACTTCGGGTTAGTGCGAAGATCCACCCTATCCTTGTGAAAAACAAGGTACGGTTCTCTACACATGAGGGCTTGAAGTTCTGAAATGCACCTCGACGAAGTAATAGCTACCAAAAGCAGTCTTCCAGGACAGAAGACGGAGCTCAGCCTGCATAGCCGGTTCAAAGGGAGGAAGGGTGAGCTTCTCCAGGATGAAAAGGAGATCCCAAGAGGGAACAGGATCGCGGATGGGAGGTCTGATATGTAGAATACCATGTAAGAAAGCTTTGGAAACCTCCATCTGAGCCACTGTCTTATCCGACACAGGCAAGTGAAAGCGGAGATGGCAGCCAGGTGTACCTTGATGGAGGAATAACTGAGACCTGTCTCAGAGAGAAAGCAGGTATTCTAAAACTGAGTTAACTGGACAGAGCAGCGGGTCCACCCTCCTGGCTGTGGCCCATATACAGAAACGTTTCCACTTCATAGCGTAAGTGGCCCTGGTGGCAGGCTTGCACGCCTCAACCAGAACTTGCACTACCTGATCAGACACACCAAATCTGGCTTTAGCTATGTCCTGAGGAGCCAGGCATGCAGATGAGAGCGCAGATTTGGATGGATCAGGGACCCACTGTCCTGCGACAGGAGATGAGAGGATAGTGGAAGAGGCAGCAGAGGCTGTGTCGGTAAACGCTGAAGTAAGGGAAACCAAATCTGATGAGGCCATAGCAGAGGGATCAAAATGAGGGTGGACGGGTTCTGACTGCGCTTTGAGGAGAACCTTCTATAGCAGCAGGAAAGGAGGAAACTCAGAGAAACCTCCTTTTCCAACAGAGAGACAACGCGTCTTGCCAAAAAGCTCCAGGCTATGGCCCTAGTGAGCAGAAACCGGGCAGTTTTGTGTTGGACAGTGACGCAAAAAGATCCAGGTGTGGTGTCCCCCACCGACAGAAGATGTGATCTGCGACTTCTTGAAGCATCAGCACCTCCATCATCAGGCTCCGATGTCAGCTGGACTGGCAACCGGAGTGATGGGGTCCCCGAACTGATGTTGGGAGGTGCTAGGGTGGCCGACGTCAGAAGGACAGTGACCGGCGGCGGGATGACCTTCGCTGGGGCGGAGGCCGGTGGGGCTGCGGGTGGACGTCGGTCCGGCGTCTGCTTGTCTTTTGAGGCCGATGAATGTCCCTCAGGGGCGTGAGCCTTAGGACGGTCAGCCTTGTGTTTCGTGGACTTCTCGACCGAGTGCCATTCGGGGTCTAAGGATTTTGGCAGTAAAGAGGACACTCTGCTGTCTGAAGACTCAGAGGGCTTGCTTGACTCCCGAGAGTCAGCCTTTGAGGAAGAGGCCAAGCGGATGGAGGTCTTACTTGCGCTTGGTGAGAAAGTCTTCTTGGCGGGCGGATGTACCTTCAAAGGATGAAGGGTAGTTCCAGGAGACTTGGCCACAGAGGATCCGGTGGATGGTTTAAGGGCCGTGAGGCAGGAATCATGCCCCAACGACCCGGACTTCGAGCCCGAGGACCTGGGTCTGGAGTGGGACCTTTCTCTGTCCTTGTACTCCTGGTGTTTTTTGTGGTGCTTTTGGGCGGGAGGGTGGTTGGATTCCCCCAAGGAAGAGGCCCGTTCCATGGTGGCTAATTTCGATTCTGCTAGAAAGGCGTAAAGGGATTTCTGACACCTGATCCTTGTGCGGGAGTTGAAGGCCCGACAATGGGGGCAGGTGTCGTGGTCGGGCCCGAGGCAGAAGAGGCACACCAAATAGCCGTCTTTGGTGGGTATCTGTCACCCACAAGGGCACTTGTTAACGTGCCCTTTTGAAGAAAAGGACATAGATGCAGTGAAAAAACTTTGAGAACAGTGGAGAAGGAAGGATGCGATCGGTACTATGAGTGGTAGCCGAGGCGAACTATCCCTGACCGTGCGGCAGGAAAGAACTGGAGCACATGCAGAACTCCTCCCTTATATAGGGCGATGCCAGGGGTGGAGCCGACATCGGCGGGGGGGGGGGTGTGTTCCCACGTCGGTACTGCTGGAAGAAACATTGCTAGGAGCCGCCGGCAAGTGGCGTCAGTCCTAATTGTGGTACCTGCTGCAAGAGCTTCCTCTCGAAGTAAGATCAACCATCCTAAACTGTATTATCTGAACTCATGACAACTTGAGACCTAACAGGGGTTTCCAGTGTCCCAGTAGTTGATACGGTTTACCGTGCACTGATTTATGTGTGTTATATGTGTTGAGCAATGTGATGGGGTATCCCCCAGATTAAAAAACATGTCACTCACAGTCTTATGTTTGTGCATTATTTTGTATTTTAGTTCAGAATTTTTGATCAGGAACACAGGTGTGTTAAGTGACTTGCTCAGGGTCACACAATATGCAGGTGGCAATTGGTAGCCCGTGAAGATAGCGAGTGAGGAACAGCTGACACGTCAGAATGACAGAACCACAGCGCAGACGAATGTTGTGATCCCGGTTCTCTCCCCCACCCCTCCGAGTAGGAATCTTTAGTAAGGGGGAAGGGGGTGTGGTGGGCAAAGCCCTCCATGGGAGGGGGGTGCGAAAAGACTTTTTAAAAACTGTTCGTGATGTGGGTTCAGCGCCATTATCATGCATTGCTGTTCCTCACTCGCTATTATGACATGGAACCTGGCAGTTGTGGGATTCAAATGTAGGTCTGCTGGGTCTCTAGGTTTACATCTTAGTGCTCTAACATCTAGGCTGTGCTGCCTTCTGGCTTGCCTTGGTAGCACCGACAGTGCAGGTAGGTCTAGCAGCAAGACAAAAAATGCAGAAACACTTGGCAGCCCACAGCTGCTGTTCTCTGGGGCCACACCACCTTTACTGTACTGGTCACTATAAGCCTGACCACTGTATAAAATTACGGAGGCTTGGTAAGACAAGTAAATTATAAAGGCTTTAGGACCCTGTGGAAATCCTAGGGATAAAAAGGGAACTACAGTCCACATTTACGAAAAAAAAAAAAAGTGTGTTATGCAGTGTTTTGATTTGTGGGTGTTGTCCTAGTGTGCACCTTTGTTTTTGGCTGCTAGAAGGTTTTTCTAAATTTGCCTACTAGTATTACGTCCCCGTGGGATCTCCATATTTGAATTTTTATTGCACTTCTTTTTCCTATAATGCCTCTTGCCCCATGTGACAGTGATGCATTGGTGACCATAGATTCAAGAAGTGCTGGTTTAGTGTCAAGTTTACAGCAGTAGATCTGTTATTTTAAGTGTGCCTCCTTAACCAGTGAGCATTAATAAAGGCTACAATGCTTTCATAGTTTGGCAAACATCTGAAGGATAATTGAGTGGGCTGTTCTGTAAGGAAACAGCTTGAGTCTTTCCTAATTATAGTATGGATGACCTGGGCTGATTTATGTGCCTTTTTATGGCTGTGTGTAGTTTGATGGAACAAAAAGTTTAAAAACAAAATGTTTATTTCTGCTGTCTAGATCTGGAAAACAAAAATATTGGATTAGAAAGAGTTACTTAGTTGAGGCCAGAACATCAGGTTCCTCACAACAGATTGCTGCTGCAGCAGCTATCAGTAACTGAATCTATGGTCACGGATACATCACTGTCACATGGGACAAGAGGCATTGCAGGAAAAAGAAAAGCAATAGAAAATTCAAACACGGAGATCACCAGGGGCCATAAAACCAGTGGGCAGATTTAGAAAAAAACTCCTACTAGAAAACAATGGAAAGGACACACTAGGACTATACACACAAATCAAAACATTGTACAACATGTGTTTTTGCACATTTTGAGTGTAGTTCTCCTTTAAGGCAAAGGTTGATGGGGGTGGGGGGATTGTTTCGTTACTTTGTTTGTCCATGGGAGCTCCGGCAGTCAGTGGCATCACTGCACCCCTTACCCCTGTCAGCAGCAGCTGATAATTTGTAAAGGCTGCAAAGCCCTCAATTGGATGTGCTGCAGCTAAGCATGAGCATTTTATTTTATTAAAAAACTTTCTTTTTATTTCTTATATGAAATCTGCTACAAAATCTTACTTGGTTATAAGTAATAGTAAGTAGTAGAGGTACGTATATAAATCAGGATATGTTACTTCTCACCCAAGGTTACAGCATAGGTGGGGGAAGTGCTACTGAAATATCAGCATGTGTATCCGAAAAAGTTTAACAAAGTGCCAGATATGCAGCCATGACGATGGACTATATACCAAATAATATAAACAAAAGTCAGAAAATGTCCCAGGGTACAAGACCCATGAAAGCCAACCAGTGACTTGTAATAAAGTCCATGTATAATTCGGCATTCGATAATCATTTCTATAAATGGGGCAAACCGTAAACTCCACACGCCCCTGAAAATACCATTCTTATGCTAAATTAAGAAACATCATCGGTTAGGAAACTGTTGAATTATGTAGATAGGGTAAAGAGAAACCTGTCTAGAGACTGTTCTTATTAATTGGTAACAAAACCAGAAGGCATTATTAAGGTACAAATCTGCATTTAAAACTTTCTTCAGCCCTCATCTGTCTCTTCAGGGTGTAATACATTGTGCATAAAGTCATCCTTGATCTTGGCCAGTCTTTTGCCTGCTTCTGATGGATCAGTAAAAATGTAGGTTTTACTTGAATAAGAAATTCTGAGCTTCGCAGGTATCAGTAAAGAGTGATTGACCCCAAGAGACTTCAGCTCCCCTCTGACTGCATCAAAGGCCTTCCTTCTCTGGCGCGTGCTATAACTGAGGTCTGGGAAGTAAAAGATCCTAGAACCATCCGGTAACTGTAGAGGGGCCCTTACTTTTTGCAGCTTGTAGGATTCTGTCCCTTATATGTTGGCCCGCTGTAACAATGAGGATTGTGCGAGATTGATCCTGGTCTGTTGCTTTCCTCCGTGGTGTAATCCGGTAGGCATTGAAGATGAGATCGGTGAGTAAGAATTCCAAATTAGTGGAAAGAAGCTGGGAGACAAAATGACATACATCATCCCCTTCATAACCCTCGGGGCCCCCGAGGAAAAGAACATTTGCTATCCGAGCTCCATTTTCTAGATGCTCCAAACGGAGCCAAAGGATTTTATTCTCAGAAACGAGCCCTGCAGTCACCGAGGAAGTTTAGTCAGCAGACTCCTTCACCATTCGTGACTCCACCGAGACTGTAGTGACTTTAGTCTCCAGGTCAGATACCCTTATATTCAAAAGGTCCATTTTTGCATCGAGAGCTTGCATTGATTGTCTACGGCTTGCACAGCCTGTAAAACAGCGCTGTTAGAGGGCTCATTCTCTCCAGTCGGGTCCGCCACAAGGGCATGTTGGTCGGCGCCATCAGGCCTCTTACCTGGTTTCTCTCAGCCTGAATCATGTTGTCCCGTCTTACGAGGATTCCCCATTGCTTACAGTCGCAAGATTCAGTAAGTAGCTTCTATTCTCGATTGTTGCAAGAATTATGTCGACTTAGTTCAGTTTCAAGTATTTAGAAGATATTCTCAGAGGGACTGCAGGAGCTCCTTGGAGTGCGACCGATGCTCTTGGCTGCTAGCCACGCCCCCCCCCCCCAGGCATAAGCTTTAATTACATTGGTTAAATATACTAACTTGGAAAATGGGCCATGAAAATACTGTACTACTGTTAAAACGTGTCACATGGCTGTAAATTTTTTTCCACACACACCTCACCGGAACTACATTTTTTTTTTTTTTTTTTTACTCACTATTCATGCCCCGTTTTGATCTCAGATACCTAAATCCCTGGAAAGTACCCAAGGAACACCCAGCCCCAGTGGCAGAGCTAGGTTTGGGAGCAATGGGAGCCGAGGGTGCCACTCAGTTGGTCATGGGCTCCACAATGGGCACTAAACAGTGAATAGAGATGGTGGTGGGGCGCCACTACTCACACTGGGGCAGCCAGGAAGAGTGACCACCCCCCCAGCCCCCCTCTAGCTCCGCCACTGCCCAGCCCCCAACACCCCTACTTACTAACCAACAACGTCCTTTATTGAGCTTCAGCTCTACCCACCCCCTGGTGAGGATGGGAAGAGTGGGGGATTTACCCCTGAGTCTCATACAGTGTCAGAAGGCACTGGTGGTGGTGCAGGGCCCTATGTACTGTCCAGTTTAGCCACAGCTGTCTATGAAGTTCTTTTTGTTCTTTTTTTTTTTATCAGTATTTTATCTCCAATCTCTCACAACCTGTCCCCTGCCAGACCAGTCCCACCAGTCCTATCACTGGGCATCTCTGGGACTTACCTTACACTCCATCATCCTCTTCCACATGATCGTGGAGATGCCCATTCGCTGGTGCAGGGCTTGCAGGAGGTAGAGCTGCCCTCCAACCGCAGTCAGTTTTTTTCCCACAATTATTCTTATCGGGCTGACAGCCTGTGCAAAGACATATTGTGCGAGGTCTGCCTCTATGGAGATGCACCCCCCCCCCAGTGTTGTGTAGGTGGGATCCCTTACCTTGCATCCCACTGTGCTGCCACACAAATTCCTCTAGGTGGTAGCCCCCTTGCGGGATGCTTTCATCCTTCTCCTCAAGGGAGGAGAGTTGCCTTAGTGACGCTCAGTCCTCCCTCCTCCGGCCAGCCCCCTAGTGAACCGCATCAGTTCCAAAACTCGGTCAACAGTGAAGCTGGCAGTAACTCTTTTGTTGTGATACAGTTGTGGGTGGGTTATTTAAAGGTGTCAGGGCAAAAATGCTTGTTATGGTTGTCACAAATCCAGCCCCATGGGTGCAGCAGGACCTCATGTTTGCAGGGTTGTCCCCCCCCCTTTGTGGAACTCATGAGCAGTTGTAGGGTTCAGGAAGCATCACCAACCTTCCTTTTCTCAGTGGGAGGGTGGAAATGTAGCCTCGAGTTCCCCTGACTCTTGTACTACTTTCTCTGGCTAGAAACTCCCTACTCCCAGCTGGCAGTCTGTTGCTAATATGTTTTTGTAGGATGGTCGGGCGTTTTTCTATCTTAATTAGCAAGGCGTACAGTCCTTACAAAACCCTTCTGTTAAAATGTTCTATTTATTTAGTTTTTATTAACTGGGTAAGTGCACTAGACAAATTCTGCCTATTTTCAGGCACGACCCAGGGGAGGGGGATACAGATGAATGCCAGCTGACCTTGAACCAGATTAAGCTGTTGGTTGTATTTTTAGTGAATGGGGGAAATTTGGCTAGGGCACTGGGAAAATTCCCCATCTCTTTTCGAGAAGTGCTATGCGATCTTTAACATTCACCTGAACTACCACCACAACAGGCAGATGGGATTTCAGTTTAACGTCTCATCTGAAAGACGGCACCTCAGGAGTACAGCACCCCTCTCATGCTGCACTACAGTGTCAGTATTGGGATTTAACCAAAGTGCCTGGTATGGGGATAGAACCCACAGCCTTCTGATCTCCCAGCCTCAGAGGCAAGTGTGCTACCTGCTGAGCTTTTGACAGTTATTACAGAATCAGACCCTAGGCAGAGTCAATAAGAAATTATAAACCTTTACTTAAAGGAAAAATAACACCGTAAATTATACAATTTGAAAGATTTGAAATAGCAGACAATACAAAAATAACTATTGGATGGTTATACAGAAAACACTATACACTGTTATTTCTAAAACTATACCTTGAATTGATGCTTAGAGTCCAGAAAGATCAAATGTCCTTTTTTGAGAGGAAATTCTCTCTGTTGGTGAAAAAAAGTTATTTAGAAAAACACTAGATTGTTGGAAAGAAACTTGAGTTTCCTCTTGGTATAAAACTCAGGGTCATCTTGGTGCAAAGTCTTTGTTCCCAAATTTTTTTTTAATTATATTTTATTGTTTTAATAATAAAACAATTACATGCAGTTCTCTCATGCAAGAGATCATCAGCTTCACAGTCGATACATTCAGTGTAGCCAGGACAGTTAGTCTATACCAATAGTTCTCAGACTTTGTTACAGTGAGCCTCCCCAAATCCATGTAAAAGATTTTAAGCCTCCCCCAAAAATTGAAATAATCTCAGGCATCCCCAAAGAAAAATAACATGCTGTACTTTGCGCAGTACACCATGAATAAATTGAAACCCCTTTGAGTACTTGGCTCACATTCAGTTCTTTATCTTATACTGATGTGGAACCTTTGAAAAAGAGCTCCTGTGCTCAAAGGTGTTATCTGAGTAACAAATAAATAAACAAATAGCATCATTCAACTTATTGTAACCACCCCAACAGGCCAACCTACGTATTCTGCTATTTTCATTCTTGAACCGTTGTTACCCATTGTTGCAGTACCTTCATGGATCAGACTACTTTTCTCTGTTTCCTCTCTATATGAAATAACCTTCCTACATACTTTGCCTCTCCCCATCCTTCCCTGCTCCTAAGCAACTTCTCAGGGATTACTTTGCTCCTTCCTGCTATTGCTCTGAGCACTTCTATGCTCAACCCTTGTATTTTGGGCTGTTCTGCTATCAGGCTACAAATTGATCAATTATCACCACTCATTATTAGTTTATTGTTCATATTTGTTTTCACGATCATTCATTGTGTATTTCTTGACTGTTCTGAAGTTACCTTTTGGAATGTATTCACCCCCTACCCTTCCCTGGGTGCACCTGAAATGAGCCTTGGCTCATTCACCTTCCCCTGTCTCCTATTAGTAAATAAATACATTAAATTCACATACTATTATCCTCGTTCAGTTTACATCATCTCTTCACACAAAATATATAAAACTCAAAATTTAAATACAGTACTTTTTCAGACTTGCTTGAGCCTCCCATGGAACAGGTTGGGGCCTCCCCAAGGAGGCTGGCCTCACCATTTAAGAACCCCTGGTCTATACAATCAGCTTTACAAATGTGGGGGTATTCCATAAAGTTTTAAAGTCCAAAAAATATATATAGGATATGCTACACCCTACAAAACTATGGGTGGTCGTTCCAATCAAAATGTTTAGCACGCATGTGAACTCAACCTGCTGTGTTGATGTGATCCCTTTACAACAAAAAATGTTATAACAATTCCTTTTAGTGCCATGGGAGAGAAAAACAAATAGTTTTAACTTTTTTTTTTTTTTGTGAATTCTATTTATCGCCCAGCGGTTCCAGGGCCTCATCAGGCGAGACCCACATGAGTCACATGCTACCGTCCTGCCTGAATCTCCAGTCCGACAAGGAATCGGGGACAGAGTCTCTCCCCCCCCCCCAACCAGACCCCATGAGAGAGGGGGGACCCGAGAGAGTCAGTCAGACGTGGACCTGCGGTGGACGTGTGCGGTGCTCCTTGTGGACCACTGTCTTCCTCCTGGATGCTGGTTATTTTCTTGCCTGTGTGTCCGGAGCGCAGATGTGCAATGGCATCCACGCACATTGTGTGCAGACACTCGCCGCCGCTCCACCCCAGTGCTGGCATCGTCTGCAGTGCCCCTGATCTCCACTTGAGGCCCTCTGGCGAGCGGTGCAGATCCCACTACCCTCCCCGTGAGAGGAGAGCAGTCCCTGTAGACGCTCAATCCTCTCCCTCCCCAGCTGACCCCCGACGAGCCGAGTCCATTCCCGAACCCGGGTCGCCAGCGTGGCACGAGGTGTGGCGTCCAGCGCTTCAACCCTCCTCGCCACCGGGCCTTATAGTTTTAACTTGACTTTTTACATTGAAAAGTTTTATACCAGATTGAGGGCCTGAACCTCAGTAATAAGGACTGTAGTCCACAGGGCCTGGGGATAACCACCAGCATGTACTACACAGCAGTAATCCCTGTCCCTGTATCTGCTTTAGTTAAAATCCAGTATGACTCCTCAACCATATAGATATGTACCCTAAAGTCAATATAAAACACAACTTTAGCAGCCAATAAAAATCAGCCCCCACGAGAACTCATAACCAAAACTTTGAATGCTATACAAAATTTAAGCCTTTAACTGTTGGGCCCCAAGGCAACAGGTACGCCTTTTTTGTGGAAAACCATTGCTATTTAAAAGTAGAAAAAACAGTGCCACATAGTACTTGCAGAAACAGTCCCCAAAATAATTGTTCAGGTGTCCCAGTCTGATTCGGAATCATCTATAGCAGCTCAAGCAGACTCCCTGCTAAAACTCTCGACCTTCTTCCCCAGTTCCTCAGGATTGGTGAACTGGTACATCTGTCTGCCATAGAAGATCCTGAGACGGGCTGGCATCAGTAAGGAATGTGCGATGTTCAGGCTCCGGAGTTTTGCCCAGACACCATCAAAGTGTTTTCTTCAAGCTCGAGTGATCAAACAAGAGATCCAGGAAAAGATGGACTGTCCGGCCTCGATATGTCAATGCTCCCTATCCCCTGGCAGCCTGTAAGATAAGGTCCCTCGTGGTTGCTCTGGTCGTGACCAACAGAATGGTTCTAGGTGCTTCTCCTTGACTCCCGGCGGCCCTTGGAGATATTTGGTAAGCCCTCAAGAAGCTAGTCGGGGAGAGAGATCTGCTGCAAGGTGTAAGGTAGATGGCAACCAATCTCGCAGAAAGTCTAAAATATTATCTCCCTCAGAGTTCTCCAGAAACCCCACAATACAAACGTTTTGGGCCCTCTGCATATTTTCCAGCGCCTCCAGTCAGTATCTCAATTTTTGAAGTAGAAGCCAATGCTTTCGTCACCATTGACTCGGTGACCTCAGCCGTTTTCGCGACTGATTCAATCTTAGCATCTTGTTTGGTCATGTGAGTCAGTGCAAGCTGTATTTTGTTGTCTGTGGCCCACATAGACTTCTGGAGGGCCTTCCATGGGGGCTCAGACCCCGTTTGTAGTCAAGAGTCTGCCAGTGGTGCTGTTTCTGTTGGTGGTGGATTTTTTGTTCCGACTTCCGCTGCCTTGCTGGTGCAACCCATATTCCAATTTTGGTATCAATTGATTCTGCTTTGTATGGAGAATCGAGTTCTGGGTAGTAAATTCCAACCTCAGAGGAATAAAAACGAAGTTTTTGACTTATTAGTTGTGGTTTTAAGGAGCTCTCCCTTTGCATGTCTAGTTGGTAGGTGTGCAACACAGCTTCCCCCCTTTGTTCCCAAATTCTGACTTAAAAATCTGAATTTCTGTTAAGAATATGAAAAGTCTGCTTTCACAAACCCAGGTCTTTTCTAGACCTACATATACTTTCAAAATGTATATACCAGCTTGATAAATTCTTCTTAGCTCTGAGATTCTCAAGGAACAGTTCCTCCTCAGGCTTCCAACTCCAAGTTAATGCACTGATTTTCAAAATGTATGTGTAAGTTAAAGTCTGAGTGATGTCATTTGCAGGCCACACCCATCCCCTTTTGGACAGGTGTGACAATTCATCTTGTCCTGCAGATGTCACTGTGGTTCTATGTTTTAAAATCCCTCTTATGCCCATGTATGGTTTTTTCTGTTGCTGTAGAAGGCTGACCTCCCACTGGGGCCTTTTGCTTTGCAACGGCTAAGTGACCTGTGGAATGGCTGAGTGCCCTTTGATGTAAGGGGTATAACCCTTGGAATACACATACCTTGTCTGCCCATTCCTAGATGAATGCTAGGCCTTAAAGAGCACCTTTCATGATGATCCAAAAAAATTACAGCTTGTAGTCATTATATGCAGTACTAGACTTGAAAGGGTGTGTGCATTTATTATTTTTGGCCAAGGTTTACTCTGCCTTCCATATTTTGCATTTGTTTTTGAGCCCTGCTGCACTTGCTTTTGCTGTTCAGCTGCTGGTTCCCTCTGACATCACTGCATGGCAGAGTAGTAACTCACACTGTGCAGTACAGTGCAGTTGCAGCAGTTTAGCAAGGGGAAACCACCAGTACTAGGTATACATGCTGTGTCCCCCCTTCCCCAAGACACCCTGTTAGCAGTGCATTATGCCAAATCCAAGTGCCTTGTCAGTATGTTTTTTTTTGTAAAACTGACTTACTTCTGCCTCTGTAACAAAGCATGGGGAGTGAGAGAAGATTGAGTTGCTGCCACCACCGTTCCCAGTCCTTTTGACTTTCATGCATATATTACCCCATCTTGTATTGATTCTGGAATTGTATTTCATTATTGTCCTGTGCAGTTAGTTTTTGCATTCTGAGCTGCTAAAAGGTGCAGGGTGTATGAGAGTTTCTGTAGCAAGCCTGGTATTGCTGTGGACCCGGGGCTGTACTGCTGACATCACAGTATGGCAGAGGAGTGACTCACACTGCAGTACAGTGAAGTTGCAGCAGTTTTGCAAGGGGAAACTACATTACTAGGTGTACATACTGTGGTCCCTCTTCACCAAGACACCCTCTTAGCAGTGCATTATGCCAGAATCCATATGCCTTGTCAGTATGTTTTTTTTTTGTAAACCTGACTGACTTGTGCATCTAACAAAGCATGGGGAGTGAGAGAAGATCGAGTTGTTGTCAGCCAAGATAGCTGTCCGTTTATGTGTCAGTGTAATTAGTGTCTATATCTTGATCATTTGAAAGCAGTAATGCCTCCTTACCCATGCCATATTGGTGCCTTCCATGTCATGTCTTTATGTAGTAAAGCGCCTGGCAGTCACTCCGATCGAAAATCCCTTACTGCTCATCCCTCCCGCACCTCCTTGACATCAGCATGACACCGTGGAATGCCGAAGATTAATTTTGGTACCATATAATACCACCGGTCCCGCTCATGTGCAGAGTCACAGTTTAACTTTTCAAACAAGAATTTCTCTGGAAATAGCCCTCAGTTTTTAAAACCACATGTACAGTGCTTATAGCACATCTAAACACATTGTTTGTATTATATGGTACCAAAATTAGTCTTCGGTGTTCCGTGGTGCCATGCTGATGTCGGGGAGGCACGGGACGGAGGATCAGAAAGGGATTTTTGATTGGGGTGACTGCCAGACACTTTACTACAGAAAGACATGGAAGGCACCAGTATGGCATGGGTAAGGAGGTATTACTGCTTTCAAATGATCAAGATATAGACACTAATCACACCGATGCTTAAACTAGCAGCTGTCTCAGCTGACAGCAACTACTCGATCTTCTCTCACTCCCCATGCTTTGTTTCAGAGGCAGATGTCGGTTTTACAAAAAAACTTACTGACAAGGCATTTGGATTTTGGCATAATGCATTGCTAAGAGGGTGTCTTGGTGAAGAGAGACCACAGTATGTACACCTAGTAATGTAGTTTTCCCTTGCAAAACTGCTGCAACTTCACTGTACTGCAAGGTGAGTCACTCCTCTGCCATACAGTGATGTCAGCAGTACAGCCCTGGGTCCACAGGAACACCAGGCTTGCTATAGAAGCTCTGGCACACCCTACAGTTTTTAGCAGCTCAGAATGCAAAACCTAACTGGAGAGGACAGTAATGAAATACAATTCCAGAATCAATACAAGAAGAGGTAATTTATGCATGTAAGTCAAAAGGACTGGGAAAGGTGCTCTTTAAATGTTAAGTACCTTTTTTTTTTCATATCTCCCTCTGCCTTTAAAGGGACAGTGTTTCAACTCTGAAGCACATCCCAATACATTAAATATGAACATTAATAAAATGGTATAGGCCTATCTTGGCACAATGGTATCCTTTAAGCAGTACCGTGCACACTGTCACATGCTGGATCTTGGCCAATCATAGCTGTCTGTTTTAACTATGCACTTTGTAACTCTAAATAACATGCACAAGGTTTAAGGGTTCATCCATTGCAGTGCAACATGAATCTGGTCGCCGTAAATCAGAGCGCCAGAAACATGTCACCCACAGTGACTGTGGCCCCTCATTCTGCCGCAAGACAGCTCAGCCGACAACAGACAGTAGTGGAGCAGGGTTAGTTTTTGCGGGGGCACCCTCGCACCCCACAACACTTGACATAATTACCTCTGGGTCCAGGCATGAGTGGATGGGAGGTGAACAGTGTGGATGGCGAAAGCGTGCGTGCAGGGCGCTGCAGAATCCCAATTGCCCCTGTCGCTCATGACATTTGCCCATTGCCCTAATTGCGTTGCCCACCTAACGGTATACAAGGTTTTTAAGTACATAAATAACATTCTGAATAAACACATTACAGAAGAACATCAACAATAATAAATCCCTATAGTTATGTGACAGCTACCTCATTATCTGGAGCTTGGAGTGCATTAGCAAGCAGGTACACCACTCAAACAAATTCTTTATATATCTACATATATTTATACGTACACTCATAAAGCTAGTTAATATCGTACGTTGTCTCATTAAGAAATGATGGCTGGCAGTGTAGTCTGGAAGTTAGAGTAATGAGCTTGGCACATCCAGCAGACATGGGTTTGATTCCCACAACCTCTAGTTGCATACTGTGTGACTCTGAGCAAGTCACTTAACCTCCCCAGTGCTTCCAGGTTGCCCCGGAAAACAAGCACTTGTGCCTAGTGGGCCTTACCTGGTTACCAAAGAATAATAAAAATATATATATATATATAAAGCTATTGTAAGCTATCAGCTATCTCATTAAGAAATCAGAGTAACATAGTCATTTAATTAAAGTTAGAAGGGACTGTAGGTCCATCACGTCTTCTCCCCGCTTCATAAGCAGAGATTAGCTTTGCAAACATGTATCCTAGTTTAAAGTGGTTCCTCAAGCACTCTGATAACTGGGGTACTCTGTGAGTTTCATGATAAGCAGAAATTTGTCCATGCTTACCTCAAAGCTCTATCCTGTTTTCATGTCTGCTGTTGGGCTGTTACATAAATATGTTATTTTGAGTAGGGACTTTTTTAATGTACGCATGATTGGTGTACTTTATGAATGCAAGATGTGTTCAGATAAGGTTTTGAAGGGCTAAGAAATGTATTGTTGCTTGTGTTTGAAACTGTTTATTTATTTCAGATTGCGTATTTTTGGTAAGAAGGCACTGCTTTCCAGTTCTCCTTCCTACAGAGATAGTGTATCTCCAAAGCCCATCCCACTCTATGTTGGGGAAAGGAAAGAGGAGGAGGAGGATAGCGGTGTGATTGTCTCTGAAGGTGTAGTGGAGGAATATTTGGCTTTCGACTGCAGGGACTTGTAAGTACTGCCTGTTTAACCAGCATAGGCCTTGTGTGATACAGACTTATCATTTTACCCCATGGCTTAGTATCAGCACAGCAGCTTGTCGAGCAGGACACTTAGGTTCTCATTCAGTGCCTGCCTGTAGCTGCTGCCATAGCTTGGCTGGAGAAAGTATCTTAGAGGAGGTTTCTTCCTCTGGGTGGGTGTTGGAGCTGAGGCTGAAGTGCAGCTCTCTCCTCCCCCGATAGCCCAGGGGAGGAGACATGGAGTGCAGCCTGGCTGTGGGAAGGGAGTAAGTCGTCTGACTCTGTAAGAATATGCTATTGTATTCTGTCTAGGTGTTGGTGCCTCATGGTGGGTGGGGGTACAGGGGTTACTTATAGGGGAAAAACATAAGCCCGTCAGATGGAAAATGGCAGTTTCTGCTCGGCCTACTGACCCCAGTAGATTAGTACAGTTCTCCCTCGTTGTAACGCATCTCACTGTAACATACCCCTCTTGTTACGAATGGTGGTTGTGGATCCCAATAATAAGCAGCACTTCAAAAACTAAACCCAAACCATCACTTTTTGCCATTTGTGAAAAGCATTGTGAAACAATTGGAAGCAAGCCCAGAGCAATTTGCTATAGTGTGTTAGTGCTCCATTACGCACAATCAGCTCGTAGTCTCCCATTAAGCACAATTAATCAGCACGTAGCCTCCCACTAAGAACAATTAATCAGCACGTAGTCTCCCTATCAGACACAGAATAGAAACCACAATTTCATTGTTCTATGGCATAGCAACCCTCGGTCCGTATTCATGCATTTTGTCCCATTACTGTTTTTAGCATGGCAGAGATTAAAAAACGAAAGGCGCTCGATGTCCACACAAAACTAGTCATAATTGACCGGCTGAAGAATGGAGAAGTCATAGCTAAACTAGCCTCTGAGTTTGCGCTCGCAAAGTCCACCACATGTACATTCAGAAAGCAGGAAGAGTCTCTGCGGGCTTTCGCTGACAACTGCCTGGAAAAGGAGGGAATGAAGCGCAAAAAACTGCGGCTCGCCAGCAATGCTGAGGTGGACCAAGCCGTCAAAATTTGGTTTGAGAGTCAGCGGGCTTCTGGTGTACCACTCTCTCCGGTGCAGTAGTCAAGGAAAAGGCAGAGTCTTTGGCAAGACAGCTGCAGGGTGAGGACTGTAATTTTAAATCTTCCCCGGGCTGGCTCTGGCATTTGGAACGGCGAAATGGGATAAGGCAACTTAAGATAGCAGAGGTCAGCAGATGACACAGCTGCTGCAGAATTCATACCTAAGCTAGTAGACATTCTGGAAGAGGGACTATGAGCCTTGTCAGCTCTATAATGCTGGCGAAACTAGACTGTTTACAAATGCTTACCAGACTGAACACTCATGCCAGAACAGAGACAGATGCATCTAAGGGATACAAAATTTTTAAGGACCGGGTGACGGTGCTTGTCTGTACCAAAGCCACAGGAGAACACAAGCTGAAGCCACTGTGCATCGGGCGCTATGCTAATCCCCAGGTGTTTTCACCATATTAACAGAGACTCACTACCCCTTCTGTATAATTATAGTGCCAACGCCTGGATGACGAGAGACATTTTTAGGCAATGGTTCAACCATCATTTTGTCTCATCAGTCAGACGCTTCCTGAGATCCAAAAGAATGGACTGTAAAGCAATTCTGTTGCTCGACCAATGCCCTGCTCACCCTAAAGCAGAAGAATTGCAAAGCAGAGATGGCAAAATCAAAGTGTTGTACCTTCCAAGTAACATCTTGTTATGGCGAATTCTCGTTAAAAATGAACTTCTCGGTTGGCTCCGGGGGGGAGGGTTCATTATAACGAGGAAGAACTGTAGATCTGCTCGCCCTGTAAAAGAGGGCTTCTGCTGCAAAATACAAGCCACAGGCTATCAATGAGTAGAGGGCCTGAAAGGTCTCGGGGGGTCCAAGGTGGTGGGCAAGTTATAAATAAACAAGAGATCCAGGTATTTGCTTAGATTATACAGTTAGCCAATGGCTGTGTTGGTGTTTTTGAACACTGATCTCCTGGATCTTCTTCAAGGATATCAGCACACAAACTGGGATGTAAGACAACTGTGTCAGGACCTTGAGGGAGACTTTTCACAGCTGGGGCCACCCAGCTGCCGCTCAACTGTTAGCAGTTTAACATGGGTGGCCCCTATCCACCTTTTTTTTTTTTTTTTAACCAGCTGTCAAGTGCATGTCAGACCAGTGGAGATTTCAGCTCCGTCATTGAAGATTTTCCCTCGTTTACACGGTTTATTTGCAGTTGTGTATGGTGATGCCATCCTTTGGGGTTTCGATCATGTGTTGATTTTGTTTTTCATCTGCATTTATGGTGCCAAGCACTGTTGCCCTGTATGTGGTACACTTTTTTCTACATACCTGTTGCAGATTCCTCCTTCGACTTCACGTCTGATGCATGAACTGCTCTGATACCAGCCACAAGGTGCAGCTGCAGCCTTATTGGCATTTTTTCTCCACGGGAAGTTAAAGTAGGTTGGTGCAGTTTTTTTAGTTTCGACACCTGCTTCTCTGGCAATATCAGTAATGACAAAGCCAAGAACCATGTCGGTAGCAAACTCCTGGCACTATACCAAACAAAAACATTGAAGATAAAACGATAATGGGACTGCCCATTCAGGCTGTGGGTCGTGGTTGATGTCGGTGACTCCTAGTTCAGTCATTTAATGTCAAGAAACAGGGCAGCTTAGTACTTTAGTGTTCTGCATTAGTTGAAACTGTTAATTTTATATCCACAATGCCTTGAATTTCAGTTTCTGAAGTTATTTTGCAGTTTTCATTTCCTGTGTGCCATAGGGGGCCCACCGCTAACTGAGGGTAATTAAACCCATTATGTATAAATATCCATACTTGCTGGCCCACCGGCACAGGGGCAGGGTGCCCGACTGCGACGCAGGCGGCCCGGGTTCCGGAACAGACCTGGGAACATCAGAGGACCGATTGGGGGAGAAGGCTTGAGCGTCCTAGGGACTACTTCCCTTCTCCAGGAGGGAGGGGGGTAGAGTGTCCGGCACGATGTGGACCCCTGTTGGAGGCTGGGGTACCCCTGTGTCTGCACCATTACTTGTGGGGGGTGGGGTGGATGTGGGATGTCATTGTACATCCCCACTCCTGGGGATAAAATTAGCAAAAATCGCAGCTGCCACCTATGAAGCCCGCTCGCCCCGGCCCCGCTCGCACACTGCAGCACCTCCGGGATCCCGAGCTATCCTGTTGCCCGCTATAGCCAGTAGGGCTGCATGCCCCACCTTGGGGGGGGGGGCAAGCCAAGGAGGCAATGCAGGTGGGCTCTCCTGCCGGCACTCTTGTCCCATCGCCGCGGAAGTCCTGCTGGTGTGGTGGATCTGTCCTGGGGGGCAATCCAGGGGGTATCGGGGGAATCAGGAAAAAGATAAGTCCCCGAGTGTGAGGAGGCGGCTGAGGGTTGGCAAGGGGCTGAGTCTAAGATGGGCTGCAAATAAAAAATAAATAAATAAATATCCATACTTTAAGAAAATAAACCATTCTCTTTCCACAGGGACGATGAGCTGTGTGAGAAGAAGAAGGGGGTTCAGACCCATCGACAAAAGCTGGGGTTCCCTCCCGTCTCCCCATGTTGCTGCATGAAGGATGCTGTGCTGATCGAGGCTTTTGATGATGTGTGGAGAGAGATGGTCGGCTGCATGCAGGAGTTGATCTGGCACCATTGGGAAGGATTCATTCCAGGTAAAAAGCGTCTAGCCAGAGAGGGACGACTTATTATTTATTTATTTAAAATGTTTCACCAGGTGGACATGCAAAGATATAAAAACAGTCTTGTCTACAGATGGGACCTAGGGGAAGGGGAGGAGGAAGTAAGACAGCATAACAAAAGCAATTAATAAATACAGAAAAAGTATATAATGTAATGGAGCATAAAAGTATATCAACAGTCAGTTGGTAACTAATGTATCAACAGTATCATCAGTCATCTGGTAATTTAGCAGCAGGAAGACAAGTGGTAATAGTATAACCGAGCAAGGGAATCGGGTCCAGTTGTTGTAGGAAACAGTAGAATTTTTGAGAAGTTCAGCTGCAGCAAGACTAGAGAGAGAGAGAACAGTTACCTAAGTTAAGGTCATTTCAAACTTGTGGGAGACGGTAACTGAAGGCAAGTTGCCCAACACTCAGTTTCCGGTGTGGGATGATGAATCTGTTAACTGCATGAGAGCGGAGATGGTATCAGGCAGAGAAGTGGGGGGAGAGGAGAGTGCACAAATAGTTTGGGAGCTTGTTAAACCAGTATTTAAATCCAAACAGGGCTAGGTGCTGCATACGTTTATCAGGCAGTGAGAGCCAGCCCAGATCCTCATCGAGTGTGCAATAATGTGTGTGAGCAGAGGCTAATGGAATGAATCAACAGAAGACATTGTGTGGGGTATCTGGGTTTGATAGATGGCATTTTGGAGCAGCATCATAGACCACATCACCGCAGTCAGTGATTGGCAAGATTAGCCACTCAACCAGGCACTTGCACAGTCCCAGTAAAAGGCAATAATGAACCCTGTAGAGGGCACCAAGCTTTCTGTATGATTTGGACACCAGTGCTTGGATATGTAAAGAAAAGTCAAGAGACTTGTCCAAAATGACACCAAGGTATTTGTAATGTGTCACAAAGATTAGTACAGTCCGGTCACGAGCAGCAGCAAGACATTTTTGGTGCCGAAGAGCGTGGACACTGTTTTGGATTGATTGAGGGCAAGGTGATTAGCACTGAACCAGCAGAAGTTAGAGGTGAAGTCCACTTGTAGGGCAGCAGAGATGTCAGCCAGACAACATCAGGAACCATAAAGGATAGTATCGTCAGTGTACGTATAGATATTGCAGATTTTTATTTTACAGAAAATGGCAGATCATTAGTAAAAATGGTATATAGGAGAAGCCCAAGAACAGAGCCTTGTGGGACCCCAATAGAGATTTGTTAGGGATCAGATAAAGCAGAGCTGGTATAGACAGATTGAGTATGGTTAGAAAGGTAAGATGCGAACCAGGAGAGGATAGGAGCATTTGAGGCCAAAGACAGCAAATTTGGTTCTAGGAGGAGAGCATGGTCCGTAGCGTTAGATGTTTTGGCCAAATCAAAGAAAATAACAGCAGTCTGAAAACCAACATCCCTGTCGGGTAGAATAAAGTCAGTAAGCCTGAGTAGTGAAATAAATGTGGCGTGTGATGCCCAAAAACCAGATTGGTAAATGGAAAAAAAAAAAGGATTTATGAGAGAGATAGTCAGGAAGTTGGTTGACAACTATTCCCTCAAGTAGTTTGTATAGAACAGGGAATAAGGATATGGGCCAGTAGTTAGCAGGAGAGTCAGTGGGGTCACCCTTATGTAGTGGGATAACACTGCTGTGTTTTCAGAGCACAGGGAAGATACCTGTGGCCAGGGATCAGTTAAAGATATGGGCCAATGCAGCAGCAATGCCCAAGACCCTAGTTTCGGGAGGCAAGGAGGGAGCGCATCAGGACCAGAACAGAAGCTCTGTTTGATGCAGTAGAGTATTACTGTACATCCATGGGGCACCTGAACTTGTCTGTACAGGGCTCACAAATGCAATCACAGATCTATAAATCATTTCAGCCAACCAGGAGCACTCTTTTGTTATCAGAGCCACTCTTATTTTGGGAAGAGTGCCTCTAGTGCTCACTGTAAGGTTGCCATAGCAACCAGCAGGCTCAAGAACAAACACTGCTGGTTTGACACAAGGGACATTTCTAATGTTGTAAAAATATTAAACAATTTCTGGATCTATAATGTGATAATCCCTTGTAGTAGTAGATGAAACATAGTAGGAGTAAAGCAGTAGCGGTGAAGTAGTAGTAAAAGCTTTATTTTATACAGTGAGATACACATTTGAGCATAATTGCCTATTCAGTTACGCTCAGTGAAGGTTTATGTTTCGTTTTGTCATTGAGCCTATTCCAGTGGTTAGCAGCATTATAATTGATGCTCACTGTTGCTCTACATGTGTCATTTTTGGAATTTGTAATCTACTTTGTTTTAGAGATTCTTATAAATTGGTTTGGGGACATTTGCTGAACCCACTGCAAGATCTGCAATAAGGAGTACTTCCCATTTGAATTCAAGGTTTTATAGATTCTTTGCAGCCATTTTATTTACCCTTTTTATTCTCCAAGGGTAACCATCTTAACATAGTGTGCATGGTGCAGTGATTGTAGTAGGACTGCCCAATGACCCATCACTTAGCACTTTGTGGTCCTTTGCTGATGACCGGGGTTCGAAAGCAGACTCTGGGAGCTGAGACGACGGGCTGAGGGGGCTGCAGTCCCACCTGGGTAGGGTTGGTTCTAAGTTCCACTGCTGCAGGGACCCTTGTGGTGGGCTGGGGAACTTGCCTCCTCTGCAGGGGCATTGCTGTGTGCGTGTGAGGCCTGACAGGCACCGCTTAGCGTCAGTGGGAGACAGGTGGCTGGGACTTGGGGACAGGACCAGAAAACTCCATATCTCCCATCCACCGGTACTCTCAGGCCTTGCTGTGCATGGATTTTCACTGGGCAGATGTTTGGGGGGGGGGGACAGTCACTGGACAGGCCAGAAATCAAGTGGGGGTGGCACTCTGGGGAGAAAATGGTTATATAAAAAAACAATCAATCAGTAAATAACTAAAATTGTCCTGTGCAGCAACTCATTGCAGTGTAAGAGTGGTTTGACTTGCGTCCTTCACGTGTCAGAACAGCTCAGCTTTGCTATTCTCTCAACCTGAAGAATGCACCTGGAATTCCTGTTACATTGATCATAATGACTTAGAGGGGAAAAAGATGTTATCCTTATCAATTTTTCAACAGCAAAACCGTATTAGGAGCCACATTTTAAAATAAGGTCACATATTGTAAGACATATTAGGATGCCTGAGTTTAGTTTTGATGGTTAGTTTATTTAAATGTAGAGTCTATTTACTGGTTTTGGTTTGAACTAAAGTATCTAGACAAGTCAGCCTAGACCACAGATAAGTGATATTATCCACTCTGTCTGCGCAATTGACATGGAATAACCTACCCAATAGTAAGAGAGAATGGAGGGAGGCTAAATGAAGCAGGTCTCCAACTCCTATATTATCTATTTAAACTAAACAAGAACTTACTGAATAGTATATATTTTATCTACTGTACTTAAAGACAGAATGGTTGTAAGGTGTAAACGTTAAATCAGTTAAAAATGTTATATTACATAGAACTATGTAAAGTTATGTAAAATGTATCTATGGCTATTCAATAAAAGATGAAGTTAAAAAAAAAAAATGACTTAGAGGGGTGTAATAACATAAAACCCTAAAGTTCCCAGGACTCGTGCTAGCCAGGGTTCAGGTGTGAATATTTGCCGCCAGCATGCCAGAGAAATCCCCCTTGCCACTTAGCACTACTTAGCCTTTAAATAGGTGATTTTTTGATAATCTGCATGCTTTCGTTATGGTTCCGCTGGTGATATTTTTGTCCTAAACAGATTTTATTGTGGAGAAAAAAAATGTAAGATAGCTGTTTGGACAACAACATATACATGGTGTGATCTGTTATTGAAAGAAGTGTTTATTTCTTTTGGAAAAGATAGAAACGCCTGCCAGCCCAGCAGTAGACTACTGCATGTGGCCCCAGTGACCCAGGTTTGGGTTGGTTGGGGGAAGGAGAATCGAGTGTCTGAAGGACTGCCCTCCTCCTCCTCCTCTGGGGGGGGGGGTTGCGGAGCCCCGCAAACACCTGCCCCAAGCAGAATGGGGGGAAAGGCAAATGGGGACTACCAGAAAGTATGGGGGCATGGCAAACATTGACACATGACATGAGCGGCATGCATCACGACGTCATTGCACGCCATGCCCTTTCGTGGAGAGAGTGCCTACTGGCAGGATGACACCAGAGACCTGCAATCCCCCTCACCCAGCTATCTGGGCCAGCCAACAAAACTGGATCCTGATTGATAGCAGCGGCTGGTGAGTCCCACCAGGGAAGACAGCTGGTAGGTAAGTCCCAGTAGATGTCTGGTTGACAGGGCTGGGCTGTCTATGGGATGGGGGCCAACCAGAGGGGAAAAAAGTCCAAGGAGAAAAACATAGAAATAAATCTAATTTCTCTTTGAAATAATTTGGCCTGCTTAGTAGTTAGTATGTTCTTTTATTTTTTTAACTTTCTGTTATATGCCACCTTTCTTGGCTGGCTTCTGGCCCCATCTTCAGTCTCCTGCTCCACTCCAACCCCATCACTCCACCTTCTCCTGGGGCCTTCCTCTTCCATGTCTTGACTTACCCCCTATGATGGGGCTCTTAGGCTGGTCAGTTCCCTCAGGATCTTCAGAGAGCTTCGCCAAGGGAGACAGCAAGTCAGTGGTACGGCGTCTGTGGGCGATGCAGGGCTGTCCATCCTGCTCTGCTGGGGGCTCTATTTCCTGTTTTTTTTTTTCCCCCCCTCACGCAGAGATGCCAGCTAAGAGCGAGTGCAAACACATTGTGCATCAGTACCCGCTCCAGCCTATTGGTGTCTCTTCGACCCCTACATGCACTCACGCCTGCATCACCACCTTGTGGTCACCCAGGTGGTGGCCATGTGGCAGCAGTGATTCCCCCGACCTCAACAGAGGAGGAGAACACCCTGTGGGATGTTGGGATGTTCAGTTCTGCTCTCCCTGGCAGACCCTCCAATGACCCTGGCTCATTCCTGAAGCTGGGTTGCCGGCATTGCCTGGGTCGCCGGCACATAGAGTCGCAGCGCTACAACTACGCTGATGGGCTGGCTGTAGCTGGTGTGTTCTGACATCACAATACCAGATTGCTTTCTTTTTACCACCAGTTCAAAACATAAAACTAAATGTGTTTTTTGTTTGCTGCCTTTCCCTTCATCCCCCTGACCTCCCACTCCTTCTGGCTGCTCATCATCTCTGCCAGTCTTACCATTTGCTGCCACTTCTTGACACCTCACTGCCCAGTTTGTCCCCACGTCCTTGGAGGGTTTGGCTTATCCCTGCCAGGGCCCCCCCCCCTTCTGGGGGAGAAGAGGGGCATAGCATTCCTGGGGGGGATCCTCTGAGTTATGCAGGACTGGGGGGCAGGAGTGGTGCACTAGGGGGACTGTGGTGTGGGGAGACTAGGCAGCTGTCATCTGGCAGGCTGAAACAGGTGGTAGCCTCCATTTCCTGGGCCCCTCCCCCACACTCCAGTGGTGTGCACCACGGTGATGCCCCAGAGGCAGAGCAAGCTGATGTGTGGTCACCCACGCTGGCAAGGCTCCACATAGCACAAGGTGTCACACTCTGAGTGGTGCTCCGCAGCACCCTGCCCAGGAGGAGAGCGTCCACACAGACACTCTGTCACCCTCCCTGCCTGCCTGTGCTCCTAACGTCCCAGGCTTGAGGCTCGAACCTGGGTCACCACTGTGCCAAGCGGGTGCCCCACTGCACAGCACCATTAAGTCAGCATAAAATTAATTCCTAAGGGAAGCAGTCTGCTGCTGGATCATTCTGAGTCACAGCTTGCTAGCTCATCTGGGCACCAGTAGGACTACCACTCGTGACACCAGTGACCCAGGTTTGGTAAAGAACCAGAGTCTAAAGAAACTGGCCAGAGGGAGCAGGATCAAGCATTGCAGAGGATGCTTCTCTCTGTGGAGGGAGGGTACTGTCCCCCACTGCGATACTGACCTCTGGATGGCCACATGTAGTGCAGTCAGAGGGCCGGTGGGTGGGTAGGAAGTTGCTAATGTTGGTGCAGTGGCATGCACTGCGTGCGCACACCCATGACTTCCAAGTCTGTGGTGTTTCATTGAGCAAGGTGAAAACATGGAAAATGGTCCCAGCACCTGTGACAACAGACCCCCGAGATATGTCTGGGCCAAGCTCCTCCACTAAGATGCCTCTTGACTAGCCATAGAAGACTCAAGGGTAAATCCCCCTACCTCGTCCCCACCTGGGGGGGGGGCCAAGGCTCGATGGAGGACGGGGACCCCAGGTAGGAGGTGTAGGGGGTAGCGTTTGCCTTTGGAGTTATTGAGGGAGAGAAATGGGAAGGGGGCATAAACAGGCAGTAACAAAAAAAAAAAAGAGAACTTGAGGGTTTTGAATGATTTCTGATTGGCCATTCGTGATCTACTGGAATGTCTAACAACATGAACCCAATAGTGATGCCATGCAAAAAAGTGCACCTTCTCCACTCTGAGATGTTACTTTGGTGTTTAGAGTGGTGCTACAGAATCAGAACTCCAATCAGATGTTGCTGTATGCTGGTGCTCAGAACATTTTGATGAGTAATAGTGACATTTGCTAGTGGGTTACTAAACTGGTCAAGCAGGTACTCTTGCTAAAAGTAAAATAATGAAAGTTTTACTGTATCTCTGTCTATGAAGTTCATGCAGTATTCTTGGTGTGTTGTAGGTCTGCCATATGCATATTCCATACAGTTGTTCTCGAGTTCCACTGTTTCTTTTGCCTTTAATAAGAGGGGTCGGCCACTAGCAAATAATATAATAGAGTACCATAGTAACATGCGAAATACTGCATCACGCTGCAGGGTCTGCCACTAGCAAACAATATAATAGAGTACCATAGTAACATGCAAAATACTGCATCACGCTGAGGGGTCAGCCACTAGCTAACAATATAATAGAGTACCATAGTAACATGCGAAATACTGCATCACGCTGAGGGGTCAGCCACTAGCAAATAATATAATAGAGTACCATAGTAACATGCGAAATACTGCATCACGCTGCGGGGTCGGCCACTAGCAAACAGTATAATGGAGTACCATAGTAACATGCAAAATACTGCATCACGCTGAGGGGGTCAGCGACTAGCAAACAATATAACAGTAAGTAAGTAAAATTTATTTAAAACGCTTTTCCAGAGTTCAAAGCACTGTACAAAAAGCAATAAACAAGCAATACAATATCAACAATATAAATAATAAAATCATAAGCCATAAGCTTTAATAAATAAAAAAGTTTTCAACTCCATTTTAAAGCTCTCGACGGTCAGGCAGCTACGTATCCGACGAGGTAGAGAATTCCACAGGACCGGTGCTGCATATGAAAATGCACAGCTCCAGATGTTTTCAGATGGACCCTGGGAATCTCTAGCAA